>CM021105.1:235724887-236136509 GCA_007115665.2 Sequoiadendron giganteum | reverse complement strand
AAATGATGGTGGACTACCTACAAAAAAACACATTCAAAAACTTCAAAACATCCAAGAATCAACCTATGAGCAGGTGGTGGCCAATCAACCAAGGGTCCCACAATTTATTTAGACCACGACCATACTCTACGTCCCACATAGCTTATTCTCTCCCCTTTGACTTGTACAGCCTGCTATGGAGCCACAGCTGGTACGGCTGGGTATATATATATTTTATTTTTGATTTGTAATATATGCAACAACTTGTAAAGCCCAAATTTGACCTCCAAATGAAGCCAACAAAATGAACTTAAAGATTTTCATCCTCAAATTCTCGGTAATCTGAGAGGGTTTTCGTACTCTAGAGAGATGCTAAACCAAAGCTCTGCAAAAAGGGCTTTTGGAGATTGATAATGATAGAATGATTTGATTTTCCCAATAATTCCCCTTTTTATTCTTTTCCATCCAACCCTAAAAGTAATTAAAATTAATTTTAATTAAAAATTCACCTTTTCCCTTCAAACTTAATAAATTGTGTTTTTAAATAATTAAATATAAATTGTCTTTTAATTTTTCACTTTTTGACAACTTGAATATTTAACCATTTAATATTTTAATTATTTTCCACACAACCACATAAGTTACAAAAAATATTAAAATATGCCAAATATGATTTTTGACCTCACCACCATCACCAAAAGAGGATATGACAACTATTCATTTGAAACTTGGCAATCTCCCAAGATGACCAAGAAGTATGGAGTGCTCCGTGACAATCTGATCTGCACACGAAAAGTACAATTGTACTCATTTTGGCTCCAAGAACTATTTACAACTGTCAGACTACCTTCCCAATAAAGCTAGCACTCTCCAAAAAAGTTGGAGTTTCCAAAAGTGTTGGAATGGACTGGAAAAAAGATATTACTTATTTCCCCATTGAGTCCTCATTGCATGAATCAAGAGTCAATTCATTGTGTATTTCCAAATCTTTATTGACTTTTTTAGTGCAGATAAGAACTTCCGCATAGGTTCAATGTGAACGTGCAGAAAGAGTTCATGTGATTCAAGTTATTCTATTTTGCATTTCACTTTGAAGAATTAAAGTGAGTATTTTATTTAACTAAATAAGTCAAATAAAGTATAGATATGCATTACTGATTTAGACTTATCTTCCATCTCGTCCTCTTAAGTGATAACAAATGCTTTTTGTAAGTAAAATTGATTTTTTGGAAGATTAGATTTTTAGCTAAATTAGTATAATGATAGAAGCAAGATAGAAAGATTGTAGCATACTAAATACAGTGAATTTCTGTGCAGCTTTCAGTAACATCAATTGTGGAGGTTCCCTTGTAAGATTTTCAAAAGAATGGAGAACTAATTTGAAGGTGTAATTATCCGTGTATGCTTTTGCATTTGTAGTTTTTGATTATCATGTGATTTATTCAATGTTTTCTAACACTAGGAAATTAGTGACTAAGGTTTGAAATTTTCTTCAAATTTGTGGTAATATGTGGTTCACCTAGTTCTTGGATTGATCTATTAGCTCAGAAGTTATGGTAGGGAGGTGTGAACTACCTATTGGCTTGGTCTTGCTTGGAGCAAAGACTTCTAAGATTCTGGCATTGGTAACAATCTTGGCCCTTTGAGAAAATAAACTCTTAGATCGTATTTTTTTGAAAGCTTAAATGTTTATTGATGAAGTTGTAAATTGTTTATTGATAAAGTTGCAAATTGTTTATTGATTAAGTTGAAAATTGTTCATCAATTTAGTTGTAAAGTGGTATCAATTCATTTGGAACAACACGAAGTAATCCTCCTCAAATTTTTTAATGTAAGTTTTATCAATTTTGAGTACGTGGTTGCAAAAACACCATGAAATGTGGTTTTATTTTTATATTATGTCAAGATATGAAGTGATTATGGATGTTATTGTGTGGTTGGGTAAATTTCTATTGAAATGGGCAAACTGAAATGGTAATTGATTATCCGCTATCATTATTCAACAAAGGAGAGGAATACTCCTTATATAATAAATTACAAGACGATGTTTTTAAAAAGAAACAGTCCTGAACTAAACCAAACAGAAACAATAAACTGAAAGTCGCTAAAACTAACTAAAGCAAACTAAGTTAACTGAAAGTAAACTAGCAACTAACAACTAAGATGACCATTAACTATTACAATAATACTTTAATACCCTCCCTTAATGGTCATTCTTCTAACTTAAACGAAGTCTACGTCTACCTATAATCTGCTGGTCTTCTGGCCATGAATGCATACTCCTTTTGCTTAGTATGCTCTGTAACATGAGCCTGTTGTTGAGACCCATCCTGGTTAGATTTCTAGTCAGCCAAACGCTTCCTACAATGTTTCTTCATATGGCCAGTCCTACCACAGTAAAGGCATGTGAAAGACTTCTTGGAGGTATCCTCTGATTTTCCTTGTCCTTTTTGGTGAGTGGACTTGCCTTTGCCATTGTCTTTGGCAGTAAATGCATGTTCAACACTGGGAGTGTCGTTGTTGCTCCAAAACTACTTCTTCCACCTATCCTACTGCAAGAGCTTGTTGCACAGCTCATCAAACTCCAGGTCAACATTGGTGGAGGTAATGTTGAGAGTTCCAATTAAGTGCTTGTAGGATCATGGTAAGCTTTTCAGCATGATCAACACCATATCCTCCTCTTTCATCTTGTGACCGATGGCCTCCAGTTGATCACGAATGTCTTTGATCTTCATGAGATGATCTTGCAAAGACATTTTGTCATCCATCATAATGGAAAACAGCATATTCTTAAGGAAGAACGCCCTATCCTTATCTGAAGTTTCATGAAGATCCTTCAAGTATTTCGAGATCTCTGCAGCAATCTTACCAAAAGGTATTTTTGATAGCATTTGATCGGTAACTGATAACTTGAGAAGCATAACCGCCTCTCAATTACTGCCATCATACTTCTCCTGGTCCTTTCCCACAGTGGTAGGATGAGCTTCTATACCCAAAACAAGTGAATCTAGACACCGGTACTCGAAGATGGTGAGCATTGTCATGTCCGAAACCTATTGAAATACAAACAACTAAATAAAATAGATATCAAAATATAAAATTGCAATTCTAATATTATTATAATTATCATAGATAATATTATAATAATATTATACAATAGGTATTATTAAGTGAAATTATTATGATAGCAAATAAATGCTATTAAATTAATTATCATAATTAATAAAAGAACCCATATTAATTATTATTAAAAGAACCATTAATAGTTATAAACGTCGTAGTAAATAATAAAAATATATCCCTTCAATGATCGCACCAACTGAAGTGGAAACTGCATCCTCACTGAATGTGTGTAGAAACCCTTCGCAAGCTCTATCCCTGTGCCGTTTGATGTGTTTTTTTTTTGTTTAAAATTCTGATTTTTTTGTGTTTTCAAGGGGTTTTGACAAAGCAAAAACAATAATTGAAAACTAATCTATCTGAACTAAAATTCAAATTGATTGCAATATTGATCAAAGTCATTTATTCCCATATGACTGCTAATGTTTTGAGACACAGCGTATTGCTGATAAAAAATACATAAAAAGCATTTGTACGAAATGATTAAAACCTGATTGTTTGTCTCCAGAATGCAACCACGCTGCTGATTGCTGATTGTTGATGAAGCTGCAATTTTACTGTTCACGCACACTATTCACACGCACTGTTCATGCACACTATTCACGCGCACTGTTCATGCGAACTATTCATGGCTGCAACTTTCTCTCCCTTGTTCTGTAAATAGAAGAATACTGAAAACGTACTGTTGGAGCACAATTAGAACCTCTGTATGAGATTCTCTTTGAAGTATCAAATTCACCAGATATTTCACTGGCTCAAATGATGAACACATAGAAGAACTACGTTCTTCAATGGCGAATACTGAAAACCCTTGTCCAGAGCTTAGAGCAAGAAGCAATAATCAATAACAATAACAATGGATGCCGAGAATGAGCTCTTAAGTCTCTTTTTATTCTTTCCTTAGGAGAGCTCAAACACCTTCCTGGCCAATGTGGGATAAAAGATTTATTCCCACATTAAATTATTCACTTAACGCACTTTACTATATTAAAGTGACTTTATTATTATAAAGTTACTTTATAACTTTATAATAATATTAAAATATTAAATAAATCACTTAAGTCACTTAAATTTTAATATCTCTTGATTTACTTGTCTGATTGCTAAGCCGTCTGAGCCAGGAGTCGAGAGACTAAATCCACATGTGACTAAACTGAGATTCTAAAAATAGCAGGGCGTTCCCATGACTTACTAAAAATAGTAAGTCTAGCCAAAAGATGTCCAATTGACCCCGAACGAAAGCCAAGCAAAGAAACTCCGCTAACCGAGGCTGAGCCATGCCTCACAAGACCCCTTAATCTCCTCATTAGCCTACGGAGGTCGCATAATAGGCTAACTCTACACTGCAAAGAGATGTCAACTAGAAGGGGACATGACAGTCCGCCCCTCCTGAAATTGCTTGTCCTCAAGCAATCTCAACTCTGGATGCTGCAAAATCTCCTCGCTCTCCCACGTAGCATCCTCTACAAGTAAATCTCTCCACTTCACCAGATATTCCCTGATAGTCCTCTTGCGAAGCTGTCTTTCCCTGTACTCCAGAATAGACTCAGGCACTAAAATCAATTTTCCCTCATCATCTAAGGGAGGTAATACTGTTGAAGGTACCACACGATGTCCTAACGCCTTCTTGAGGCGTGATACATGAAAAACATTGTGGACCTTACTATCAGCTGGGAGCTCTAGCTCGTAAGCCACCTCTCCAATACGCCTGGTAATCCGGAAAGGACCATAATATCGTGGCTTGAGCTTCTCTGATCCACTCTTCCTGAGAGTAGACTGTCGGTAGGGCTGTAGCATGAGGTATACCATGTCTCCCACCTCAAAAGATCTCTCTGTCCTCCTCTGATCCGCATACTGCTTCTGTTGATTCTGTGCCTTAGCTATGTTCTCCTTAATAGCCTTTACAATGTCCTAGCTCTCCTGTAATAAGTCCCCTGCACTGGGCACCCTACTGTCGCTTAGAAGCAAATCAAGAAAGCTAGGCGCCTCATAACCATACAGCGCCATGAAAGGGGACATCTGGATGGTCATGTGATATATGGTATTGTAACAATACTCACACAAATGTATCCATCGGACCCATGCCTTTTGCTGCCCTGCAACATAATTCCTGAGGTAACCTTCCACCCATTTGTTCACAATCTCTATCTGACCATCGGTTTGCGGGTGGTAACTGATGTTCGGGGTAAGCTCGGTCCCACAAAGTCTGAACACCTCCTGCCAGAAGTGACTCAAGAACCGACTATCCCTGTTGCTGACTATACTCTGTGGCAAACCATGTAATCTAAAAACATCACGGAAGAAAATCTCTACTACTTGTGTAGCTGTGTGAGTGATGGTGATCGGGAAGAAGTGAGCATATTTCGTCAACCGATCCACAACTACATAAATACAGTCACGTCCCTGGGCTTTCGGCAAGCCCGTAATAAAATCCATCGACAAGCATTCCCATTTCCTATCAGGAATCGGAAGGGGCTGCAATAATCCTGCCGGAAATGTGTTCTCCTGTTTGTTCTGCTGACAAACAGGGCACTCACGCACATACTGAAGAACATCAACCTTAAGGCCTTTCCATGTAAACCGCTCTCGTACCTGTCTGTATGTTTTAAAGTAACCCGGATGTCCTGCTGTAGTTACGTCATGGAAAGCTCGCATAATGGTGTTCTTCATCTCAGAACCTGGGACCAAGAAAATTTTGTTCTTGTAAATGATCAGCTCATTTACAAGTGTGTACCTAGTGTCTACTATGGATCCCTCAACAATACCTAATGCCCAAGTGTCCCTGGCATACTCTGCCACAATCAAATGCCTCCAATCCTCTGTAATGTGCACCATAGAACTCAAATGAGGCCGGCGAGAAAGAGCGTCAGCAACAACATTCTGTGTTCCCTTGACATAGGTAATGTCAAAGTCATATGCCTGTAACTTGCTCACCCACTTTTGCTGGCGGTCATTCAAATCCCACTGTCCAAGGAAATGTCTCAAGCTATTGTGATCAGTTTTAATGCAAAACTTGCTGCCTACTAGGTATTGCCTGAATTTGGCCAAGGCATGCATTATGGCCAGCATTTCCTTATCATATATGCTGAAAATCCTCTCTGGTCCTCTGAGTTTCCTGCTCTCATAAGCTATCGGGTGCTTGTCCTGCATTAGCACCGCTCCTATGCCCTCACCAAAAGCATCACACTGAAGCTCAAATGGCTTCGTGAAATCAGGTAAAGCCAGTACCGGACATGTAGTCATAAGCTCCTTGAACCTCATAAAACACTCCTGTGCCTCAGGAGTCCAAATGAATGCACCTTTCCTCAACAAATTCGTCATAGGTGCTGCATGGCGAGAATAACCACTGACAAATCTGCGGTAGAAACCACACAACCCAAGGAATCCTCGCAGCTGTGTAAGGTTCTCAGGAGTAGGCCAATCTATGATAGCACGGATCTTCTCAGGATCCATCCGCACTCCCTCTGCACTGATGATGTGGCCTAAATATAATAACTCAGTCATTCCTAAGTCACACTTGGATTCCTTGGCATACAAGGACTCCCTATCCAAAATGTTGAGTACAGTCTCTAAGTGAGCTAAGTGCTCCTGCCATGTCCTGCTGTAAATCAATATATCATCGAAGAAGACGAGTACATATCTCCTCAACTGAGAGTGGAAGACCCTGTTCATGGTGGACTGGAAGGTAGCTGGAGCATTGGTTAGCCCAAATGGCATAACCACAAACTCGAAGTGCCCACAATGACAACGAAAGGCGGTCTTCTCAATATCCTGCTCACGGACTCTGATCTGATGATAGCCCGATCTCAAATCTATCTTCGTAAAATAACAGGCTCCATGGAGCTCATCTATACGGGGTATGGGGTACCTGTTCTTAATTGTTCTCTTATTCAATACCCTGTAATCAATGCACATACGTAGGGTACCATCTTTCTTCTTCACTAGAACAACTGAAGAAGCAAATGGCGACTTACTCGGCCGAATGTGACCCATAGCAAGCAGCTCCTTGATTGTCTTCTCTATCTCATCCTTAAGCCTCTTCAGGTGCCGGTAAGGAGTAATCATGACGGGCTTAGCGCCCTCCTCAAGCTCTATGATGTGCTCTATCCCTCTATCTGGAGGTCTCCCTGGTGGAATGTCACTGAAAACCTTATCATACTTAACCTGTAACTGTTGGATATCAGGATGATACTCGATCTTATGCTGTCCCCCCTGTGTAGGCATCAAGGTACACTCTGCTGCCCACTCAATCTGGTCATGACGAATGAGTCTCTCCATCCGTCGGAAGGAAATAGTCTTAACACTACTGTCTCTGATGGCCTTCAATATGTGAGTTTTTCCTTCCACCTCGAACCAAATCTCCATGTCTTTAAGGCGAAGTGTAACCTCCTCAAGAGAATGGAGCCACTTCATGCCCAAGATTATATCAAGATCACCCATGTTAACCACATAATAATCAGCCTTGAATTCATAATTATTCAAGCGCAAAGGGAGATCCTTAATCATGCGGTCACACTTGAGAGTGTAACCATCAGCCACCTTAACCTGAAGACCCTCAAACTCTTCGGTCATTATCCCACGCTTCTCCACAAATCTGGCATCAATGAAATTGTGGGTGGCACCTGTATCCAGAAGGGTAATAACCTTTTGACCAGCCAAGACTCCGCGGAGTCTAAAAGATCCCTCCTGTTGAATGCTAGACAGCCGTGCCTCCTGGAACTGAAACTCTGTCTCACCCTTAGGCTCTGAAGCCTCTGCCTCTGCCTCTGACTCCTCAGGACTCTCCTGCTATTTGGAATTTTCAGAATCCGAACCCTCATAGTAAGCCCACATAACCCTGTTGGCCTTTCCTTTTGGCCTCAAAGGACAATCGTGATTTATGTCATAGGGACCCTTGCAGTAGAAGCATAACTTCTTCCTGCGTAAATCGTTAAGAATTTCTCGATCTAAGGGTGCTGCTGATTTACCCTTAGAGTCACTCTTAAAATCAGATTTTTCCTTGTTCCTATTGAATCCCTTGCTGTCCTTAAAAGAAGAAGAACTCCTCGAATTGAACTTGCTAGATGGGGCTGCAAGTTCCATGCTACGTGCCTTCCTCATAGCTTCCTGTAGTGAGGGAGGATCAAAAGCCTTAATCCAACCCTTCAGCGGTTCCGATAAGCCCTCAGTGAATAGGACTATTAATCTCCTCTCTGAGATATTTGGCACCATAACTGCCAATCGCTAAAATTCACTAATGAAAAGATCCAAGCTTCCTGTTTGTTTCAGCTGAGCGAAATCTCGAAAGTAAACTTCTGGATCCTTCTTATCAAACCTCTCCACGAGCCTATCCACAAAATCCTGATAAGCTGTCACCTGATTATGTTGGAGAGTGATCATCCCATGAGACCACCAATCGTGTGCTACTCCTTCCAAGTGCAAGGTGGCATATTTAATAGCTTCAACCTCTATCATAGGTCTCAATGCTAGGAAAGTATCAAGCTTATGAATCCAAGCTTGAGCAGTCATCTTGCCACTACCATCGAAAGAAGGCAAAGTAAGCTTGCTCGTAGCTCGTTGAAGTTCATTGTTTTGATTCCTGGGCCTTCTATCTTGTCTAACTAAACGATAGTGTTCTCTCCTTTGATTCACAAACCTATCAAAAGTCATCCTCTCACACACCTGTGGAGTTAGTAATTCCCATTCATCATTCGCAGCCATAAGGACATCTGTGAACGCCTCCTCACCTGCTTCTTCTACTGAGGCTACCTCTGGCTCATCTCTAACAAAGGTAGGACGAGTTGGCCTATCTGCTGTCCAAGAACGAGTCCTCTAGCCTCCAAGTGAACCCACTGCACTCCTGTTATCCCCTTGATCTGGATTTCGTCTATCCTGTGGATTAATACGTTCAACCAAGGTAGTAAGTGCCTGTATAGCTTGAGCCATCTGCTGCTGTCCTGTAGCCATTGTTCTAAGGAACTCTCTAGTTTCTTGTTCCTCATCTCTATTCCCTCTAGGTGGACTGCCTGCAAACCTGTCACCCATTTCAACTATTGGTACCTCTATAAATGGATTGTCTTCTCTCCAATCCCTTTCCTGTTCAGCTCTTCTGCGGGTGTAATACTTGTGAGGTCCAATTTCCTGTGGCTGCATTTGAAACCCAAATCCCTCAGGCTGGCAGGAAACAGCTCTGATACCACTGTAGAAACCCTTCGCAGGCTCTATCCGCTGTGCCGTTTGATGTGTTTTATTTTTTGTTTGATATTCTGATTTTTTTGTGTTTTCAAGGGGTTTTGACAAAGCAAAAACAATAATTGAAAACTAATCTATCTGAACTAAAATTCAAATTGATTGCAATATTGATCAAAGTCATTTATTCCCATATGACTGCTAATGTTTTGAGACACAGTGTATTGCTAATAAAAAATACATAAAAAGCATTTGTACGAAATGATTAAAACCTGATTGTTTGTCTCCAAAATGCAACCACGCTGCTGATTGCTGATTGTTGATGAAGCTGCAATTTTACTGTTCACGTGCACTGTTCATGCGCACTATTCACACGCACTGTTCATGCGCACTGTTCACACGCACTATTCATGGCTGCAACTTTCTCTCCCTTGTTCTGTAAATAGAAGAATACTGAAAACGTACTGTTGGAGCACAATTAGAACCTCTGTATGAGATTCTCTTTGAAGTATCAAATTCACCAAGTATTTCACTGGCTCAAATGATGAACACATAGAAGAACTACGCTCTTCAATGGCGAATACTGAAAACCTTTGTCCAGAGCTCAGAGCAAGAAGCAATAATCAATAACAATAACAATGGATGCCGAGAATGAGCTCTTAAGTCTCTTTTTATTCTCTCCTTAGGAGAGCTCAAACACCTTCCTGGCCAATGTGGGATAAAAGATTTATTCCCACATTAAATTATTCACTTAACGCACTTTACTATATTAAAGTGACTTTATTATTATAAAGTTACTTTATAACTTTATAATAATATTAAAATATTAAATAAATCACTTAAATCACTTAAATTTTAATATCTCTTGATTTACTTGTCTGATTGCTAAGCTGTCTGAGCCAGGAGTCGAGAGACTAAATCCACATGTGACTAAACTGAGATTCTAAAAATAGCAAGGTGCTCCCATGACTTACTAAAAATAGTAAGTCTAGCCAAAAGATGTCCGGTTGACCCCGAACGAAAGCCAAGCAAAGAAACTCCGCTAACCGAGGCTGAGCCATGCCTCACAAGACCCCCTAATCTCCTCATTAGCCTACGGAGGTCGCATAATAGGCTAACCCTACACTGCAAAGAGATGTCAACTAGAAGGGGACATGACAATGTGTCACGGGGAAAGTAAAAAATTAAGATGAAATTAGCACCCATTAAATTTATCAAGCCACCACTACCATTAGAATGAAGGACGGGAATATGTCAATAAACTATTTTATCAGTTAATCGGCCATTAAGATAATGACGGGTTGCCTCCAAACAGAAGACGCAAACCAGAATACAGGTGCGATCTTTCCACAACCTTAGATATAGAGGAAACGAAACCCATCAAGGAGGAGGAGATAGAAAACAGAGAAGATAAAAATAGAACAATCATAAAAAGGATTCGATACTACCTGGAGAATAAGTCTAAAAACCCCGTCGGGTGAGAACTACTCACTTAGCCATTAGCAATTGGTCTCTCAGCTTAAGATCACTAAATTAGTAAAGCAATATGATTCTTGGATTTGGCTGATTGTGTATTCTATGTGCATTAGTGATATCCACCTGTTGATGTAATGCAACGTGAAACTACCTTCAATATGCAACCATATTACCGCATTGCCTGGGTAACATATCTGATCTGAATTCCTACTCATAATTGCTTTTGAATCTGTGATTTGACCTTGTGTGACTTGGCATGGCCATGACTCGGCATGGCCATAGCAGTAACTTAATATAAAAATGCATCATTACATTCTTAGCAAACAATCTAATATACATGTGGAGACTAATTGTGACACAATTTGATTATTTACAATTACTAAATCTATTTGGTTGCATCTAGTTGTCAGCGTCTTAACAATAAATGCATTTCCAATGTGTATCACCTAATTACCATAAGGCACTCATTTCCATGTGTGAAAGCTTCTTTCTTATTTATGTATGCATGTACAATTGGATTATAAATAAGACGATCTCCATAGTATTGTCATTATCATTCTAGGATTGGATTTTGATGTTGAATTGAAGAAATAAGGATATGTGCTAGTATATGCCAATTGCCTAAAGATTGTTTGAGTATTTGGAATCTTGCTCGGAGGAAGGGCTTGAGAAAGTGGTGCCTAGAGGGTCCCACTCAAGTCCACCTGGACTAAAGAAGGGAAAGGCCATGGAGGGGTGGTAGGCCTAGACCACTATAAGCTCCGTTGGCTTCCTCCAGTAGGCATTGTGTGCTTGAAACCCTACTCGGGAGGAAGGGACTGAGAAAGTGGTACCTAGAGACCTCACTTAAGATCCGCCTATTCCCAATGCACAAAGGGGCTATGGATAAGTAGAGAGTCCACTTAAGATCCACCCTATCCGAAGGTAGAGATAGGCCATGGATGGGTGGAGGTCCCACTCAAGTCCACCCAGACCAAAGAAGGGAAGGGCCATGGAGGGGTGGTAGGCCACTATAAGCTCTGTTGGCTTCCTCTAGTAGGCAAAGTGTTTTCTTAGTATACAATAGTTGCACTTGTGATGATTTCAATAATGGGATACCATGAGATTAATGCTAATAGATGTGTGTATGTGTGGAAATATTGTCCATATGTGGAATGTAGGTTTCAGCCAAGGATGCCCCATTGAAGAGTTATCCAATTGACGAATTGAAATAAAACCTTAAACCTAATCAACAAGCAAATTCTAGGGCAAAGAAGAACAAAGGACATTACAAGCATTCTCTACTTCCACGTGTTGTAGATTTTACCATTGAACCTCTGGCTACTTTCCAACATGATGTTGGTCAAAGATGTTGTCCCTCCCATTTTCCAAAGGCACAAAAAATGAGGTAATCAACTGGCACAAATCCCGAGGCAATCAATTAGTCCCACGATTTTTAAAAAAAATCACCAAAAAATAGAGGCTCAAAAACCCACAATTTTATCCGAAAATCAAGGAAAAAATCTGCTAAATTTGAAATGCTCCTTGGGTTTGAAACCTTAGGCACGATTTTTTTTATCAAAAAACTTGCAAGAAAGAGGGCACAATTTTGTAAAAAAATTGACAAAACAGTTCCTCCCACCAATGACTCAAAAAACCCTAGTTGTTGGAAACAGGCTCATGAATTTTCTACAAATTGAAAAAATGCAGAAAACCTCAATTTTTTGCAAACATATCACAGAAAAAGGTGCAGCAAACCCTAGTCATAGAGGTTGACACCACAATAGCAAAATATCCCATGCAGAAAATAACAGACGGAGGTGTCGCGGTTGTTCCAGACGTGGAATGTAGATAAAGAACCCTTGAAATTGCATAGAGAAACGTCAAAAACTAGAGGGTCACGCACAAGTCACACAAAAAAACCATGAACTTGCCAGACACATGGGCGATTTCTTCTGCAGACGCCCGCAAAATTGCCACGATTCCTCTGATGCCACAATTTTCCCTTTATAGTCACAATTTTTCCAACAACAAAAAAAACCAGACGCGAGTTGCAAATCACATGCCCAGGTCACAAAATCGAAAAACTCCAAAAACCCTTTCCAAATCCCGCAATTCTATTTTTCTTCAGGTCGCAATTTTCATACAAAATAGACCCACAATTTTGTTTTAAAAAAACCTTTGTGATTTACACTGGCAGAAATCCCTACGAATTTCCCAAGAAACCATCGCAATTTTTTTCTTAAAAAAAAAACTAACAAAAAACTTCCAAAAAAAATTCAAAAAAATTTTGGGTAAAAACCACCAATTTTTATTGCAAAAAAATTAGCCAAAAAAACAACCTCTACTTTGATACCATGAAATGGTAATTGATTATCCATTATCATTATTCAACAAAGGAGAGGAATACTCCTTATATAATAAATTACAAGTCGATGTTTCTACAAAGAAACTGTCGTGAACTAAAACGAACAAAAACAATAAACTAAAAGTTGCGAAAACTAACTAAAGCAAACTAAGTTAACTGAAAGTAAACTAGCAACTAACTACCAACTAAGATGATCATTAAATATTACAAAAATTCTTTAATATAAGCCTTGATTTGGTTTGTCTTGAAAGTTATTGCATCAAATGTGTTTGGGAATGAAAATAAGTGTAGTTCCTTTGAAAACATAGCTAAAATGCAATTCTCATTATAAATGTGATTTCAATAGTTTCTATCACACTAGGCAATGCAGGAATGAAAACTAAGATAGGTTACTTCCCTAGAAAATTGCATATTTAATTGTTTTAGTTGAAAATTTGATAAAAATTGCCAAAGAGGTGAAGTATTGGCCTATGGCAAGGCAAGTTTGCGCATTATTAGGAACGGTGAACATGCATCTGACACAATGAATAGAAACACCCCTACAATAACAACATGTTCACCATCTGTGAAATGGGCAAACATGCCTTAGAGACTTGTAAAAAATGATTTTACATGTTCATAAACTGAGATTTATTTCCAATAATCATATGATGTTAGTCATGCATGTTTGACATTAGCCTATGGAAATAGTGTATCTCTACTATGGCTAAATGTTACTTATGCTCTTGTATATGTTATTATATTATGTGTTGTTGTGATACTAGAATTATTAGCACAAGGGATAAAAGAACTATGAAAAAGGACTTAACATTGGGTTCTTGATTACACATTAATGAATAGAAAGGAGACATTTATTACTTTCAAGGAAAATGTTCTCTCTCTCCTTTAGCAATTGTATGTGCTTGAATAAAAAAGTTTTTATCTGATAAGAAGTAATTTGGCAAATTGTTCATTCTTATTGAATCTACCATTGAAATAAATTTAAAGACTTATAAAGGTATTCTTCATCATTACAATCTCTACCCTTGTCTCTTGTTAAGTTGAAAACTGTTAACATACATTCATGTTGTGTTAGCTTTTGATCATGCAATATAAAGAAAAGGAAATGATTAGTTCTTGGTTATTTATCTGCCATGCTCAACGAGTTAGATTGACTCGGTTTGCTAATTGAACATGTGATGTAGTTAAGTGTTCATCTTCTTTTGGGTTACTACCTTGAAGAGGCATCCCTTCCTCTTCCATATAGTGTACCTTGGAGGAATGGTCATCTTGACAATGCCACATCCTTCAATCACATGGATCAATGTCATTCAACCCTTCATATCCTTCTATAGCATAGGGTGTGTAACATGGGATGTGTGCCACCCGTACCACCCACTCTCAAATTTTATTTTTCTTCATTTCTCTGATTTCCATGGATGTTGGGTAAAAAAAGTTGTTGCACATAGCAATGACACACGTGCATGCCTAACACATACCATTTCATTAGTGTCTTTGTGCTTCAAAAAATAATTATTGGTTGAGTTTTGTTTGTTTTGAGCATGTTGGATTTTGGGAATTACAGAACTTAAGCCTAAGCCACAACCAAAACAAGTTTATTTCTCTACAAACTTAGCCTTGACAAATATATCCAAGTCTTGACTATAAAAAACCTCAACTTCCCTAATCTGATTGAGAAACTGTCCTAAAAAAGTCTTTGTATATCTCACCTACCAAAAAGAGCCAAAGGTTACCAAACATATCGTATGCATATACTAGGAATTCCCCAAGAGAGAAACTTTCCAATAGAGAGAAGCAACAAAAAGGATGTTGTAGATTTTACCTACATCCAAAATGCCTTTGCAGCAGGGCATATCTGCAAAAATGTGACAAATTGTCCCCTCTTTTGAAAAGCATACAAAAAGCAGCTGAAATACCAAGTTCATGCAACTGTGTCTTGACTACTGCCCTTGATAGAACATTGGTCATTCCAAGATGTGTTTGTAAAAGAAGATCTGACCTTCCAAATGAAAAGGAAGCTATCAGCCTATTACAACTGAGCATCTCCAAAAGACACAATTAACTGTTTCTTCTTCTACAAAGAATGCAAGAAGTGTTTACTGCCTAATTCTACTTGCTTGAATATCACAAAATAAACAGTATAATGAGTGCCAAAAACTATAAGAATTCATGTCAGCAATTACACAAAGATTTCTCGATATATTTCATTCGTGAGTTTATATAGAATTAGTTCAGGGAAATTCCATGCATGCGGTATCTTGTTCTCATTTACAACAGCAGTATATAAAGTGGTCGATGGTTGCTAAAAACTACCAATCGTCAACAACTACCAACTGTTTACAACTAAGAACTAATTGTGCTGACTACAATTAAAATAGAATTATTTTGCTAACTACATCAGCCCCTCATAAAAAAAGTCATCTTCCAGACAATTGGAAAACAAAATTGGAAGACTGAACAAAACAAAATAAGCATTTACTATGGGGCTGGTTGAGAAGACGTCCTTGGAGGTGTATAAATTGAGGACAGAGTGGACTATTGAGAGATGCTCTAGCGCAACTGATAGACTTCCTCTGTGCGAAGCTTCAGATAATGGGCTACTATGAGTTCTCATTTGCGAGTGGTTTTCACCAGCTGGACTACCTCAACCAATTGGCGCTTGATCCTCTCATTTTAAAGCTGAACTCGTCAAGCTGCTTATCTTTCTCCACGAGCTGCCTATCCTTCTCCATTAATTGTTGGTTTTTCTCAATCAATTCCTTTTCTTTCTCGATCACTTTGGTCTTATCAATTTCGATGATGCATGATTGCTGAGCTAGTTGGTCTTGAAATCTTTGGGTTAGCTCATTTGCTTTCGCACATAACTACTACAACATTCGAACTAATTCATCCAAACACTCCATAAGCTAACTATGGGAGACCAAATGGTGTTGTAGTAGATAGAAGACTTCACGAAAAATGGACTCCATGCCATAAAGAATTGTAAGCACCTTGTCATTTGTCCCCCCAAATGAAGGTGCTATCATGTCATGTTGCCATGTCATCTTCATCTCAAGAGTTTGGTTAACGGGCCAACCTTTGGAGAGGAAGATCCTTTTGAACTCCTCATGACATCCTTCCTCCATGAACTTCAAGATATGACAAACCTCTTGCAGGACCAGAGGGGAGTGAGTGTTGTCTAATCATTTGGCAATGTCAACCACCTCATGCATAACCACAACCATCAATTCTAGATCCTGAACATATCTTTGAATGATACCCAAGGGGTCTTATGGATCTGGCTTCACGACCTTAATAGTGATTTCCTCAAGACTACTGGAATCTTCATCCTGAATAGGCGAATCTACAGGTAACTTTATGGGTTGCTCCTGTAGCTCCAAAGGTTGCTCCTATATCAGGGAAGGATAACCCTCCTACAAAGGCTCAATGCTATGTGCAGTCTCCTGGGTGGCGCAAGGCTGAATACTCTTAGTAGTGGGTTGGACCAGTGCAAGTTGTTCTATTTCCCATGGAGGGCTTAATGGAGGATACTCCTTGATATCAATAGAAGCCCCTAGTAACTTCAACCATTCGTCAATCTAATCAGAGGCCTCGACTAACAAGTTGGCTAGCAAGTCAGTTGGAAGTGATACAAAATCATTGACTACAAAAATAGTCTCCACGATGGGAACATCTCATGCAACTAGAGAATGAACCTCTAGTGTGGCTCCAACAACTGTAGAAATAGCTTCAACTAAGGGAATGTCTCCTAGTGTGGTGCTCGAAGTGGATGTAGTCAATTCAATCTGCTTGTACTCTTCCTCCTTACTATCTTCTACTTCACCAGATGCATCCATATGTTTTTGTTTCTTATGTGAATGTTTGACTTCCTCACCCAATTAGGCCTGTGTACCCAATGTAGTCCATCTAAAGTCGATAGGCCAAGAGTCGTACTCAGAATCTAGCCAAAACTTTCCCATTTCAACTAAAGGAACTCAGTCGGGAATGGCATTAGGAAATAATGCCATGACATGATGAGTCATATAGAAAGCCTTATGTTTCAAGGATAAGAACTCTAGTATACATTTAGACAATAGCATCACCCAATTGTGAATTTTTCCTTCACTTAGCCCGATCATATAGTCAGCAATCCAAACAACAATATTTGACGCCTGACTAGTACCCATCAACCTACATTTAATTAGGTCCATTATGCACGTCATTCAACATTCACCAAAAGATGCTTTCATAGCCCTCTATTTCTTGAATGCCAAATAGTACCCTTCTCTTGCTATGTCAAGTCTATTCTATAGAGCCTGCGAATAGATGCTTCTTTCTATCTCTTTATTTTTATAGCAAGTTTTGATACAACTCCTCCTAAACATGGTATGCCGAAAACCCTCTTAAAGTCTACCGGCTAAAAGGAAATTGTAACTAAACAATTCATAGATTTTATCGCCGATTTATTTTCTTTCCATTTATAGTTTGTGACGTACAAATTTATGATAGCCGAAAAATGGAATTTGAACAACATTGTCTACTTGAGCATGATGTAACACAACCTTCAATGGATGGTCAGTCGAAATGGTAAGCAACCATGTTCGACATTCACTAGCTATCAAGCATTCCTAGGACATGGAATCAACTGTATTTTCTTCTTCTATTGTTGATGGCTACTTATTTCCTTTTGCGTCATTCTTTCTTGTTGAAATCTTTGGCCTGTAGCAATCCATTACTCTCTTTCCTTTCTTTCCTTCCATGTCATTTGTAGATGCTTGGTGAAATTTTTGAATGCACGATTTAACCCACTTGGCCCAATCTTTTCACAAAATCGTTACAATAACGAATTGGTCGTACAAAAGCATGCCCTTTTCTTTGTTGTCAACCTTCGCACATCATACAACACAAGCAATTACAATCCGCCATACCCTAGTCACAAAAAAATGTCGTACCCCATTCACAAAAAAATGTCATATATTATCGCTAGACACACATATATAATCATCTTGCCATACACTTTGGAATTTTGCTAGCCATACCAAAAGGGAATGAAAAGGTCGTACGATGAGGGAACCACGAGATGGTGCCATATGTTGTGAGATGTGAGGAAGAAATTGCCACATGATGCACTAAGACGACCGTACGATGCAGACTAATGGTGAGTGTCGTCCGATGTAACCTGATGATAAGTATCGTACAATGTAGAATGATGGAGACCATACAATGTAGACTGATGGTGAGTGTCATACAATGTAACCTGATGATGAGTGTCATACACTCTAGGATGATGGAGATTGTACAATGCAGAGAAGGAATGAGTCACTTGAAGGGAACTATTGTACGGTGCAAGCACAAGTTTTTGTCGCTCATATGATTTAACCTAATGACAAGTGTCATACATTGGAGGATGATGGAGATTGTACAATGCAAAGAAGGAATGAGCCACCTGAAGGGAATTGTCAAACGACACAAGCATAGGTTTTTGTCTTTCATACAATGCACACAGAGAGTCTCACCTTTGGTCGTATTGTGAAGGGTCGTACAAGCAAATCTTGGATGTTTCTCTAAGTTGTACGCTACAAGATGATGCTAGAGGTTGTACGCTACAAAGAAGAGATTATGCCTTAAGTTGTACAATGAAGGGAGCATGTAAGGATCATCGTACGATTTGAAGGTAATTTTCTTCTCCTTGTTGTTTAGCGTACTCACCCTTCATTGATTGATGTTGTATGTCCTTATGCCATATCAAAGGATGTCGCATTACTAGGTGAGAGCTCTCATAATATGTACAAGGTTGGATGTACAGTGTAAAATTATGTTGGTCATACGTTATATCTAGTCCTTTTATTATTTTCACTTGCTGAATTTAATTTTTTAATATCACATTTTTGTTTTTTCCATTCTACTTTTTCTTTATTTTCTGACATCCTTTTTTCACCTTTTGACTTTAATCATTTTTATTTTATTTCCTTTTCATGTCTTAACACACAAGAGTCGTACAATCGTTTATAGCATTAGTTGAAAAGGCATGCGTCCTAGTTACTTTATACATTGTTTGATAGGCCCATAGCACAACTGGTAGTTTTTCCTCCCAATGGGTTTCTTCAGTACCACAAGAATTGTCGATGATAGAAATGAGTACTTTGTTTGTCAATTCTACCTGGCCATTTGCTCTTGGATAGTACAGGCTTGCGAGGGTGTGAAATATTCAGAACTCAATCGTTATTAGTCGAATGACACACACAATAATATATCTACACTTGTGCAATTGGCTAACCTTGAGTAGCTAATAAAATCCAATCACCACCTCTCAAAGACCTCTTGCAGTTGTGATGGCAAGAGTGGCATATAGTCTCTCTTCAATGGTTTTTCTAACCTCTAACAGGTGTCACATCCAACTACCCGTTCTCATGCATTTGTATGTAGTGTCGGCCACCATAGACCAGCCAGGAGGACTTTTTTGGCAGTGGCATCTAGTCCCATGTGACCTCCTACCAATCCTTCGTATGCTTCTTCTAGTACACCTTTTATTTCTTCTTGCATGACACACCATCTAATAACGTGATTGGATCCCATTTTGTACAAGAATCTATTGATGAGTTGGAATGTTTTGCTTTTTAGGGCTAACTTTATCCTTTCCTCTAGTGGCATATCCTTCGGGAATGTTGAAGTAGATAGGTACTCTCCAATGTGTTGATACCAAGGACGCAATGCGGCTATTTGAAACAAGTGAACATCTAGGACATCTTCGTTCATGCTTTTCAGTGGTTCAATGACTTAATCTTGACAATTGGTTTGCTATGACATGACTCTTCCCTGATCGTACGATGATAGTGAATGTGAATTCTTGTAGTAATAGTAACCATTTGCTTACCTATCCTTGAATGATTGGTTTACTAACAAAGTACATTAGTGCCTACTGATCCACATAGAATGTAAAGGGTGTTGCTAGGAGACAATGTTGAAACTTTTGCATGGAGTAAACTATTCCTAACACTTCCCTTTTTGTTGTACTATAGTTACGTTCCACCCTTGATAATAGTCGATTGGCGAAGAAAACCAAATGATCTAGTCCTTGTGGTCCCACTTGTGCTAATGTTGCTCCAATAGAAAATTTGGATGTACCAACATGTGCATGAAACTCCTTACTCGAGTCCGAGTATGCAAGGATGGGAGAACTAATTAGGCACACCTTTAGTTCATTGTGTTCTCCTAATCCTCTGTCCATGTGAATATTTAGCCCTTCCTCGTGAGCATATCCAGGAAGTAAGATATTTGAGCAAAGTTCCTTATAAACCATCAATAATAACCCACATGGCCCAAGAATGATTTAACTCTCATGACATTCTTTGGTGCTTCTATTTTATTTAGGTCAGTCCTTAATCTCGTTTTGCATACTATGTGTCCAAGTAATTTACATTGAGGTACCATGAATCGACATTTCTTTGGATTCAGGGCCAACCATTCAGATCTGCACTATTCCATACATTCAATGAGGGCCTTCTGGTGAGTTTCCTAATCATTGTGGATTGACCAATCATCAAAGAATGCTTTAGAATGTCAAAGATGTGAAGAATTATTCTTTGGAAGGTAGTTGAAGCATTACATAGTCCAAACAACATTCAATTATATGCATAGACTCCATCCTCGACCACAAATGTGGTTTTCAACTTGTATTCCTCCGCTATACGCACTTGGTTATGCCCGAAGAAGCCATCCATAAAGGAGTAGATTTCATGAGCCACAACTTCCTCAAGGATTAAATCAATGAAAGGGATTGGAAATGGATCCTTGATAGTAACCACATTGAGGCTTTTGTAGTCTACACATATTTGGATCAGATTCTTTTTTCAATGATATGACTATCAGAGACACCCAATCACTGATCTCTACTTTGAAGATTATACTTGCTTCTAGTATTTTTTGTATTTCCTCTTGGACTTTCACTGCATAATTCTTGTTCATTCTATAGGGTTCTTTCCATAGGAATTGTGCTTCTAGTATTAAGGGAATCTTGTGCATGCACAGTTTTGGTGGTATTCCCTTCATATCTTTGTATGTCCATGCGAAAGTATCTTTGTACTCCACAAAAAAATTGAATGCGGCAACTTTGAGCACTGGATCCTAGTCGTCTCCTACCATAATCACCTAGGGGCTACCTTCCTCTCCCAAGTTTAATTTCCTTGTTGTTGATTCCTTGTACATTATTATCTTGCCTCATTCAAAGTTATGGGCTGATGTATCGTCTAATTTGGCAACTCCCTCTTGGTACTCATACTCGGAAGGGAACATACAGTTGCTTGTCACTCAACCGTTTTCTTCCTCTTCTCCAATTTCTCCAATCTATTTCATATTGCAATCCTATTGGAATATTTCATAATTCTTATAGTTGCCAGTAAAAAAATCGGTTTAAAGAATTGATTTCATCTTCTAAACAATGTTGGAGGTTATTACAAGAGCAATGGTAAAATATTTTATCTATTATTCACAAGAGGTAAAATTACATATATAGATTACAAGAACGAATGTTTCCGTAATTAACATGTTGGCATAACAATTAGCACCTCTGGAGTGCGAGTTGGTACGGAAAGCTATGCACATTGCGTAATGACTGCTCTTCAAATTAGGAGGAGAAGCTCTCTCTTTTGCTGATATGCGTAAAAATAAAGTATTCTAAAATTCTATCTTTTTGACTCAACTGGAAGAGGCACAAGCTTAAGGAAACCAAGAACGTTGCAGCTAAGGGTTTTCTCTGGTTTTGCAGATCTAAACCACAACTAACTAAATGCTTTAATCTATCCTATTCCCTCAAGAAACAGAGCATGAGGAATTAGGAGCAGGAATGCGATATACGATAAACTTTACAACAGGATTTCCAAGGAGGAGGAACCCCTATCCGAGGCATAGGCTGATATGAAGTTTATTAGACACGACATCAAACGATAAGCTCAATTACTAAATTTGAAAGGAGGAGGAACCCCTATCAAAGGTGTAGATATGCAACAAGCCTATTGGCAACAACACTTAAACGATAATTCTCCTTTCCAAATTTCCAAGGAGGAGGGACCCCTATCCGAGGCGTAGATTGAAAGAACAACTATTATCACAACATAAGATAGCAAACTAGGACAGCAAATTGCATTGGCGAGACACGCATACAATGAACAATCAAACTAGCAACTATATTTAACTAAGATAAACAAGTATCATGATCATAACATTCAAGCAAGGTGGCGCAGCTATTTATTATCACAGTAAAAGCTAGTGAATAGATACAGAACAGCAATATTTCAGGGAAGGTGGCACAGCATATATTACTATTGCGTGCAAAAGTTAATTACAAATGAGCAAAGAGCTCTTATTTATAGACATCAAAGGTGTAGGGAACCCTAAAATCACCTTGAGTCAACTACAATCTCGCAAGCATGCAAGAATTTATTCTCTAAGTCTAAATAAATGAAACTATACAGTTAATTGAAAAGCTACTATAAGTTAACCGATACAAACAAGACTAAATGGACATGTGCAACATGTACATCCTTATTGAAAGGAGAGCTAACTGATAACTAACATCAGTCAACTGGTTCTAACTAAAAGTCCATCCTCCTGTGAAGATATCTCCAAGAATGAGATAGGCGTGCATGAGATTAGCAATCAGAACTCAAGAAATGGCGTTGAGTTAACTGTTGCTTCTGACTCATCCTCATAAATAACTGCAGGATCTAACTGGCTGTCTACTACAAGCCCTCTTTGTCTATCACCTCGTCCAAGAACTTGTCGATGGTCTCGTCCTCTAGCACTCTGATGCTATCCACGATGATGAACTGCTTGTTCAACTCCTCTCCATCCTTGATCGCCCTCTGACTTTTGTAGTCACCTTGTTGAAACTGGTAGTCATCACTGAGAAGTTATCCAACTTGGACGCCTCAGGATCTCTACCTAGGTTATCATAAACCAGCTTTTGGAACTTAGTTTGCGCAACATCAACTGGCAATTCACTGATTGGTAACTATGGCGGCTCCGCAATTGGAGTTATGGCCTATGTTTCTTTTGCAGCCTTATGCCTCTGACGCTTTTCTCAATTCTTCTCATGGAAAAGTATTGCATGACAAAACCACGAAGTTTGACCGTGAACACTCTATTTGTGAGAAATGCACACAAACTCGCCGCACACGCAAAATTCCAACGGTATCAACCCTCTAAACTGGCCTGGGAAGGCTATCAGCTATACGAGGTACGAAACCATGTAGACTTTGAGTGACTACGCCTATCAAATTGTCTGAATCAACCCTCCAAATGCACTTGATGCAAAACGGTGTCAGTTTTTCTTATGAAATCGTGAATTAAGACCAATTTGGTCTTAAATTCAGTTTGAGTGAACTGCAATTTGAAAAACTCACCTATTGACTGTAAACACGGCTATGTTCTGACAACTTTTCCGAAAAGCTAAAAATAGCTTCTGACGAGGCTAAAAATACCTGTCGAGGGGCAATTTTCATGAAAAATTGTGAGACGTGGGTTCTGTAGAGAAAATAATTCTAAGCAAACCCACAATGTCAGAAATTCGAAAAAATGCCTTTTGCCTTGGCATGCAAGAGCTTTTCGGTAAAGAAGTAGCAGGGGTTGTAGTGGCACCAGGGGCAATTTTTCTCGAGAAAATCTGAAACATGTGTTTTGTAGGCAATGGAATTCTAAGCCAACCCAGATGATTCGATTTTGGAAAAAATGAGTTCTTGGCCCACATGCAAAGAAATCTTCGGATAAAAAGCATAGTGCTCCAAAATGGAAGCAACAGAGCAATTTTCTCGAAAAAAATCTAAGACATGGGTTTTGCTGCTGTTGCTGAAATATGTGAACCCAGATGATCTGTTTCTGAAAATTTCGCCATTCACTTTGACATGCGGGACAAAACCTAAGATGAAAATAGAAGAATTTTTAGAGAGAGAAATAGAAGTTTTTGTTCTGTCTCTAAAAAAGTCGCCTATGCTTGAATTGGATTTGATGTAGTCTGCATGCAATCAAAAAATGAAGTCTGTAATATTCTTTCTCTAAACAATCTAGACCTGGTGCTACGGAGAACACTGAAATTTGACACTTGTAGCACCTACAGATCTTTATTTGCTCAAGAAAGACGTGTTTGCTCTCACCTGTAATGAAAAATAATGAACGCCTGTGCCTTAACAAATAAAAACTTATCATAAAAGGCGTCACAAATGCATGCATTTGTTTTAAAATGGTGCTAGCCTTCCAATTGGACCTCCAAAACCAACGCCTTGCTTGTGATTGGGCCTCAAAATAATTAACTAGTTGAGAAATATGCCCTAATCAAGGCGCCACCTCTAAAAACCTCAGTTAACTGTGCATGCAAAATGAAATATGTGAACCCAGATGATCTGTTTTTGAAAATTTCGCCGTTTACTTTGACATGCGGGACAAAACCTAAGACGAAAATAGAAGAATTTTTAGAGAGAGAAATAGAAGTTTTTGTTTTGTCTCTGAAAAAGTCGTCTATGCTTGAATTGGATTTGATGTAGTCTGCATGCAATCAAAAGATGAAGTCTGTAATATTCTTTCTCTAAACGATCTGGACTTGGCGTTGCGAAGAACACTAAAATTTGACACTTGTAGCACCTATAGATCTTTATTTGCTCAAGAAATACGTGTTTGCTCTCACCTGTAATGAAAACTAATGAACGCCTATGCCTTAACAAATAAAAACTTATCATAAAAGGCGTCACAAATGCATGCATTTGTTTTAAAATGGCACTAGCCTTCCAATTGGACCTCCAAAACCAACGCCTTGCTTGTGATTCAGCCTCAAAATAATTAACTAATTGAGAAATATGCCCTAATTAGGGCGCCACCTCTAAAAACCTCAGTTAACTGTGCATGCAAAATTAAGTCACCCAATTACAAGCAAAATGAAGTCTAGATGAAGTCAACTTGAAGAGCTAAACTGGAGAGCTAATTTCAATTAACTGTCTCCCACCTTTATAGGGCACCACTTCTCTTGAGTTCAAAAAGTCAACCTTTGACTTTAGAAGTTTCTTCCCAAACTTAGCCAATTTCTTGAAAAATTGGATTTGAAAACCTCACCGGAGCCCACATTCGATCACTGATTCTGATTGACTAACATGTCGGATTGACTGGCTAACAGTTTCATTGAAGAGCAAGATCAAATCTGACAAGAATCTTCTCGAGGTTGCAAACCCTAATTCAATCATCTGAGGCCTCAAAATTCAGGGCGCGCCTAGCCTTCAGGGGTGCTTTTGACCTCAAAGTTAGAAAAAATTTCGATGCATCTTCATCATTTTCCAGATGATTCTGACCTAACTTCATCTTACGTTTCTCAGTGTTCGGAAAAACTTCAAAACTAGCTAACAGGCTCACTGCGAAGCTGGCTGTATTCTGAACAAGAGCTCCTGGAGAGCACTTCTAATAAAAACATCATCTGGCAAATGAAAAACATGGGCACCCCTGGCTTGAGGAGCGCTTTTCTTCCAAACTTAGCCATTTTTGCAACTAGCTAAAAATCACCTAACCTCCCGCTACAAGCTGCTAACAAGTCCTCTGACCCGACTGAGGTATGCAATGGAAAGCTGGAAGCATCACGGACAGGATGTGCATCTAAGATGACCAAAACAACTGTGTTCGAGGCTCCAAAACCTTGGGCGCCCTTGGCCTTCAAGGGCGCTTTTGCTTTTTCCTGACATTTTGACCATGACTAAAACCCTATGTTTGACTCCTAATACCGGCAGTTCAGCAACTCAAATTCACCCACTGACGAATGCGTTACGAAACCAGACCAAGTATGAGACAAACATCATGGGTGTCATTTGATCAAAAACCTCCATCTGATGCTTCAAAAAGATGAGCGCCCCTGGCTAAGAGGCGTGCTTTTCACTCTAGTGTTAAACATTTTTTCATTTCCCTCATTTCGCGTTCAAACTCCAATTTCAAGTGCTAGACAAATTTGTCGAATTGGCTAGCAGGTTCATCATGAAGCTAACAAGATTCCGAAGAAATCCTCTTGAAGTGATGAGTCTCAGAAAGTTGATCTAGATACCCAAAATCAAGGGCGCCCCTGGCTCACAGGTGCGCTTTTGCTCCAGAGAAAAAATTTCAACATTTTCACCTCAACAAAAATCCCCTTCAAGACGAAGCATCATTTTGGGCACATCTTGCCATAGAATCTTTACCAAAGCGTTTTAAGCTTAGATTTCGACACCTGGCAACTGACCGTCTGCCATTGTTGACCTTGAAGATCCTAACTTTTCAATTGAAAAAGCGGAAACTACCCACCAAACTTAAACTGAGTTTTAACTGAATCTGACTTCACCATTGAGATCGTGAAGCAAAATAAGCCAATCAAAACAATTTTCAGTCAATTCTAACAAGTTTCAACTTTTAGGGTTTTTTGACCTAAAAATAGGGGTCCAAAAACCCTAATTTTCATTTTTTTTCAAATTTTGCCAATATCTTCCAGACATCACACTGACTCAAAGTCCATACTTGATTTGCCCCAAAACTATGTTTTGACATCATTTTAACAAGGTTTAGACCATTTGAAGCAAAATACCTTAATGAAGCAAAAAATTTGCTTTGGGTACAACATAACAGTTACAGAATGGAAATATCCAATCAGCAAAAATAGAAAGAAATCTAAAGGCGGGAAAATTATGTTACAACATATTAAGCATTAAATAATTACTAAATATCATTTTAATACACCAAGATGCCCCCTGAATTTTACAAACTTATATGGACTGAGTGACTTGGTGAGAATATCTGTTGTCTGCTCCTCTGTTGGAACATACAGCAATTGAACCGATCCATCTTCAACAAACTTCTGAATGAAGTGACAATGAGTTTCCACATGCTTGGTTATTTCATGGAAGACTAGATTTTTGGCAAGTTTGAGATATTTGCATATCTGCAAGCATTCCGCGAAACCAAACTGCCTCACAATCTACCTTAACTGCTCCTCCATACTCTGCTTCTCTCGAGGAGAGAGCCACTACCTGTTGCTTTTTACTAGTCCAAGTGGCTGTACCAAATCCCAAACTGAAAACATACCCAGATGTTGATTTTCTGTAATCAACCGAACCTACCCAATCTAAGTCTATGAAACCAATGAGTTTAGGATCGTGACTCCTAGCGTATGGAAGTCCATAATCAAAAGTGCCCTTCACATAACGCAGCACACGCTTCGCTGCTACCCAATGATCAGCCTTGGGGGTTGTCACGAAGCATGAAATGTAGCTCACTGCAAAACTCAGGTCAGGTCTAGTGGCAGTGAGATAGATGAGGCTGCCCACTAGTTGCCTGAACAATGATTCATCCACTACAAGTGAGTCTGATTGAGCTGACAACTTTAGCCCTTTTTCCATGGGTGTGGAGGCAAGTTTGCAATCCTGCATTCAGAACTTATCCAGTAGACTTCGAGAATATTTGGACTGGGAGATGAAGATATTGCTCTCTATCTGCCAAACCTCAACACCTAAAAAATAATACAAAAGTCCCAAATCTGTCATGTCAAATGTGCAACACAAATCTTGTTTGATTGCAGCGATCAAATGTGTCGAGCTGCCAATAATGATTAGGTCATCCACAGACAACAAGAATAAGAATTTTACTACCAATGTGTTTGATATACAGATTAGAGTAAGATGGACTCCTCTGAAAGCCATGATCTATGAGGTACTTGTCAATCTTGATGTACCAAGCCCAAGGAGCCTGTTCAGGCCATAGAGTGCTTTCACCAATCTCCACACCTTGTGTTCTTTTCCGGCAACCTTGAACCCTGGAGGCTGCATCATGTAGACTTCTTCCTTCAACTCACCGTTGAGGAAAGCACTCTTAACATCCATCTAATAGACTTTCCAACCAAACTAGGCTGCTAAGACAAGGACGAGCCGAATGGTACTCATCTTGGCTGTAGGAGTAAAAGTCTCCTCGTAGTCAATGCCTTCCTTCAGTGACAACCCCCTAGCAACTAGACGAGCTTTGTACTTGTCAAGGGTTCCGTCAGCTTTGTACTTAACCTTATACACCCATTTGCAACTAATGAGCGTCTTCCCTGGAGGAAGATCAGAAAGGATCCAAGAGTGATTTTTCTGAAGACTATGATATTCAACCTCCATAGCCCCACTCAGGAATTCCTTTAGCCTATGAATATGTCTGAGGCTCAGACACTATGAAGTTGGCCATGAGAGAAAAATTAACTGTATGTTGTTGTTTGCTCTTGTTTTTGGACGATCTCCCCTCAATGAACTCATCATCATGAAGATCACCAACAGTCTAAGCCCACCATTTAGGCCAGAGAGGAGAAGTGCCAACATTAGATGTAACAAGACGAGCTAGAACTGGTAGTGGGTCTGGAATAGGTTCATCAGGTGGAAGATCAATGTCATCCAGAGGAAAATCAGATTGAGCATCATCAAAAACAGAATCTTCATCTTCCCTCCCATCAGGTGGACCTAACGGAAGACGGACACCCAAATCAAAAGCCTTCAAAGGCTGATCTTCAGAATGTTGCACAGACGAGGAAATGTGAAAGGGTCCTCGTTCTTCATCAAAGACAACATCCCAATTGAAGATGAGATGATCAGTGTTTACATCAATCAACCAGTAAGCCTTATGGTTGTCACTTTATCCTGTGAAGATAAGCTTTTGACTCTTGGAATCCAACTTGGAGCGCTTGGCATCTGGAATCCATACATATGCTAAAGAGACAAAGATTTTTAAAAGACTGATCCTAGGTTTTCGACCAATCCAAGCTTCCTCGGGAGTCTTCCCCTTAACAGCCTGTGTAGGGGACCGATTAAGAAGATAGACAGCAATGTAGACAGATTCTACCCAAAATTTATTAGGAACACTCCTATGTTGTAACATAGAGCGGGCCATCTCAGTGATTGTATGATTGCGTCGCTCTACAACACCGTTTTATTGAGGAGTGTAGGGTGCGGTTAACTGGCGTTTGATTCCATGTGTGTCACAGAAGTTGGAGAAAGCAGTAGAACGAAATTCCCCCCCATTATCTGACCTAAGAGTGATTATGGAACAACCAGACTCTTTTTCTACTAAGGCCTTAAACTTTTGAAATACAATAAACACATTTGATTTCTGTCTAAGAAAGTATACCCACATTTTACGATTGAAATCATCAACAAAAAGCAAGAAATACCTGCAACCAATAATAGAAGGTGTATTCATTGGCCCACATAATGTGAACCAACTGTAATACCTTAGAGACTTGCCATGAGTCACCATCCGTGAACGGTGTTCTGTGCTGCTTCCTAGCTTGACAAGCTCCACAAACACAATGATGTCGAGTCTGGATCTCAAGTAAACCAGCTACAAGTCCCTCCCAAGCTAGCTGAGAGAGATAGTGCACATTTAAGTGCCCATACCGTTGATGCCAAAGACTAGTAATAGCAGAATTTTTGGCTGCCATGGCTAACTCTGGAGAATCACCTGTATCCACAAGTCTGTATAGACCATGATCCTCAATACCAACAACCACAGTGATTCAAGTCTCCCAATCAACAATCGAACATTTATGTGCACTGAATACCACATCCAACTGAGGAGAGTGTCGCATAATCTGACTAACAGAGAGAAGGTTTAGTTCCATGCCAGGAACGTAGTATACATTGAGGAATATGAGATTCCTCCCACCAGACTGAATATGAACAATGCCCTTACCGACAACGGTATACTCTTCACCTCCTCCAAAAATAACCAAGTCACTGAAAGGTGAGAAGTCTGTGAACCAATCATGCCAATGGGTGAAGTGTCGCGAAGCACCTGAATCAACGTACTAGGCAGAGGACTTCACATGATCTTTAGGTCTTTTAGCCATAAAAACGTAAAAGGCACATTCCTTTTGTTCACGTGCTCGGCAACATTGGCTTTTTGCTAAGACCCTCCCTACTTCTTCTATTCAGAAGCCAAACACTGACTACCTTCCAACATAATGTTGGTCAAAGATGCCATCTTTCACGCTTTCCAAAGCACGAAAAACGAGATACACAAAAGAGGCTCAAAAAAACTAATTGCACGGATCCCAAAAAACCAAGGCAATTTCAAGCACAAATTTCGAGAAATATTCGCTTGCACAAATTTCAACGCATGGATTACGAGGCACGCAAAAAAAATTGACGACTACCCAAAAATCTTTTTGAAAAACCTAGAAGGAATCTGTGATCAGAAAAAAAAAATTGACTTGAAAATAGACAATTTTTCAAAAACCCTAACCGCCAAAACGCATTTTTGAAAGAAAAAACACCTAAAATCTGCCCATGATTTTCAGAATCAGACAAAGGCACGATTTTTTCCAGAAGACACTACACACTGAAAATGTGTCACCAGGTCACACCCAGCAAGTAGAGAAATCGTGCTCAAAAACAAGGGAAATCATGTCACAAAACAGAGACAGGTCGCGTGCACAGGTGAGAAGAAAATATGCGACCACAAATGGAGTCAAATCACATCCAAAATAAGCATTAACGTGTGCCTAGAATACTCCTCACGCGGCCCAGAAATGAGTTAAAAATCGTGGCTTCAAGGCAGAAAAAAAACAGGGCCAAGAGAGCTAAAGATTGCGGCCAAACACAGATAAATTGCGACCTTAAAATCTTCAGAAAGCACGGATTTTGTTTCAGAAAACCCTTGAAAATACGCTCAGAAGATTGCGCCAGGGAAAACATGAACTGGCCAGAGAAAGACGTGCTCAAAATAAAACAAATCGTGTCTAAACAAACACGTCCAGGAGATCGTGCGCCAGGAGAAAAGACATGCCCAAAGAACTTCGAATTATAGCTTTAAAAAAGCCCACGAAAATCTTAGCAAAGAAAAATCATTCTTCAAAAAAACCTTCAAAAATTTCTTTCGAAATTCTTAGAAAAACGATTTTTGATTTTCCCACTCTGATACCACATTACAAGAGCAATCATAAAATATTTGATGTATTAATCACAGGAGGTAAAATTACATATATAGATTACAAGAACGAATGTTTCCGTAATTAAAAGTTACAGAATGGAAACATCCAATCAACAAAAATAGAAAGAAATCTAAAGGCGGGAAAATTATGTTACAACATATTGAGCATTAAATAATTACTAAATATTATTTTAATAGAGGTCGAGTACTCCATCATTCAACTCCATGAAACCTCTCTCTTCTTCTACCCATGTTTCTCCTCCCTCCAACTCTAAATCGAAGGAAGCAACCTCCTCGGTCATTGCCTAATTTCTCCAATCGATGATGTACTTTCTTCCTTCATTCTCTATTGACAGGGTATTCTTCTTCTAGTTGTGATCCGTCTTGGTTGCTATCAGGCCATCCTCTCCCCAATAATGCATCATAAGATTTTTTTCTCTAAGGGAATAACCACAAAGTTCAACAAGAATTGTTGAGTCCCAACCATTATCTTTTGTGCCATTAGTATCCCCAATGGTTTGATCCCATGTTGATCTACTCCTACTAGTTGGAAGGATGGTGACCAAAGAGTTGGTTTACCTAGGCATTTCCATGTATCTTCTAGCAATACATTTACTCCAAATCCTCTGTCGACAAATGCATTTGTTAACGTTTTCCCCAAGCTCTGCATATGAACCACGACCAATTTCTTTCCCATATTAATTGCATGTAGCACCGAATCAAATGACTTGTTCTTTGTGTGGAGTTGGTTCTATTAATACGTCTACATTTGTACATTTTATTATTTATTTTTTGGTCATCCCCTACTGTATTGGGGATCGCCATTCTGAATTGTGGCATACTCTACAAGAGATCTGCCATTCTTATAGGTATAGTGGTCTACAACACCTTTCTTGCAATATTTTTATCGAATTCCAATTGTGTAGAGGTACTTGTTTCATTGGAGCTTCTACGTTCCTCTACCATAGCTTGCTCCACTTCCGCCTTTGCTTCTTAGTGCCTATTTTTCCATGCGAGGGTTTGGATATGTATCCTTCTTGGTTTGCGCTCAAGTGACGGATAGAACTATCTCATCTTGTCCTTCCACATCTATCATGTTGATATTGTCTTTGTGTTTCGGACAATTTATGTCTTCATGATCACTTGGTTTGCACCACTTGCATAGCATTCCTGCCTTGTTCTATTCATTTTGGTATTCTCTAGTGAAATGTCCCATTCATTGCATTTGCGACATTGTATCATGGGCCATCCTTTGGCATTGTACTAAATTTTACTTCTCACCCCACTATTATTGTTAAACCAATTATTGTTCCCTCTCCTATTATGATACCTGACAGGTGATGCATTTATGTTGTTGCTTTGGCAATGTATTCAATGGTGTAAATTGTTTGCCTTGTGTAAAGAGCACTTGTGAGCTTTTTGTTTTTAGGTTGTATGGGCATTCCTTAATAGAATGTCCCAGAACTTGGTAGATGTCACAGAACAATTTCTTAGGGCAGTTTGTTTTAATATGACCTGCAATTTTACACTTAGTACACCATAGTTCCTTATTTGCTCTAGTGGCTTCCTTTTCGCTTTCAATTTGAAATATTCTCTCTCAATTTTTTCCTTGTTTTTTAATGAACATTTACAATAAGATCAATCACCCGTTAAGGTTAGCATAACCAAAACGTACATAAAAGAACTCTAACCAAGAATGCGCCCTAAAACCACTTAAGGAGGAGGGGCGAGCATATGGTCAGAGGATCCCTAGGATCTACTGAATCAACAAGTACAAGATTATACTGAAAGAGAAATATTAAACTCAACACCAAGGATGTGCACTCAAGATCCTTTGCAAGCGAGGTGCTAACATATGGTGGAGTACTACTGCTGAATTGAAATAACAACAAGGCGGATAACCAGCCAATGAACTTTCCACGCTACCACTAAACAGTGGGGGGAAAAGATTACAACATTAAAGACTTCTTCTGCTGCGGCAGGCATCCACTGAAGAGTGGGGATTCACCACTTGAAAGTGGGCATGAAAGAGATTACAATCAGATTACCCACACTGGCGATATACCATCCAGGGGTGCTTTAATGTGAAGTTATTAAAATAATGCAGCAACAAATAAACTGAAACAGTACTACTATTAACAGCTTTTTACAAATAAAGAGAGCTACAAATTACAAGGATTTCACAATCAATTCGAGCACCAGAAATATAGAATGTTCACAATTCATAACAAGACAAGAATTGATGACGAGAAATAGAAGAAGCAAACTGAAACAAGTCTGAAATGAAAACAGCAAAACTGGAAATGAATTACCAGCAACTATGGTTCACTAAATTGTTCATAACTTCAACAAACCTCCTCCGAATGACGTGATTCCAAATGCAGCAGCCACTAGGAGTAAAGGTACCCAAGTTCCAATACACAAACTGTACCAAAAACCCCTTATTTATTTAGCACACATCCCAAGATCATTTTTGGAAAAGTACGGCCTTCAAGAGGGGCGAATTTCCCTTTAAAAATCAGAAACTTATTATTAAAATCTGCCACTCCTTGGAGAGGGTCGCCCAAGGCATAGAATCATATTGGGTAAATACCCATAACAGAAATAAAATCAACAAGAGAGCTGTGAGCAAAAACACCAATCAGCCATAACAATAACAGCAACTCCAAAACTGAAACTATCACCAAAAACTTCAACTATGAGGCTCAATCTGCTAGTCTGGATGAGAAGCAGTAATAAGAACCAACTAGGTGTTATCTTTCAAACACGAAATTGGATTGAACTAGGAGGTCAGCATTCCTCGAAGTAAGAAACAAGTTGTCATTTTGACAGCATAACAATAGCATAAACATTCCCCTCCAAAAGCTGGAGCAAACTTCTCTTTTATAAAAAAGAGGTGACTTTTCACATTCTCAAAACTCCCCCAAGAAAGAGACGCCAAAAGTTCCCTTTTTGAAATATTTAATAATTCACAAATATGAAATCCCTCATAAAAAGGCGTCCACTTCAAGGCATAAATAAACTTCATTAAATGTTTAATAATTCCTTCATGAAGGCATCCCCCTTCATGGCCACCTTTTAAACACAACTTAAAGTTAATGAGCTAGGCCAAGGGGTCAACTTGAAATTAAAACATTAATGCCTTGAATTATATTATTTCACCAAAATGGCCTCAAAATGCTAAAAGCCAATTATGCTCCAAACTGCACTGCCCGAAATGGAAACTGAGCTGACTGCTGATGCTACTGCCCAAGATGGCACTACCAAAAATAGAACTTACTAAAAATAGTAAATTCTGAAAAGATGCCCAATGCCTTTGCAGGTCATACCACTGCGAAGCTCTCTGAAAACCCAGAAAGAATCCGCAATCCTTATTCATGCAAACCTTCTTTAGAACCCCTATAAAATAGGAAACCCTAATTTTCACATCTAAGTAGCCTACGGATTTCCGGAAATAGGCTAAATCCAAATAAAGAGCGTAGGGCGAAAATGGGGATATTACACAATTCCTTCGTCATTCTCATCATATCCCTTCTCAAGGCTTGGACTATCTTAGATTCATTATCACAACTTTCATTTGAACTCACATCTTTTGTCTTTCTTTTTCCCCGAGAAGATGTTTTATCCTCACTCTCTATATCCATCGCTCGATTATTAGCATTGGCATAGGAGTATGGTGGCAAAACTTACATCTTTTTCCTTAGTGAAGGAATTGGCCATTTAATGAACCGCCTATTTTTCAATTTGATCGGCATAGGAGGAGGGTGGCAAGACTTTAATCTTTTTCCTTATTGAAGGAATTAACCCCTCCATGAACCAACTCTTTTTTAGTTTGTTCGTAGGTTGGCTTTCCCCAAGAAGATGTTTTATTCTCACTCTATATATCAATTGCTCAATTATAAGCATTGTCATAGGAGGAGGGTAGCACAACTTTCATCTTTTTCCTTAGTGAAGGAATTATCCCTTCAATGAACCACCTCTTATTCAATCTGTCCATAGGTTGGTTTTCCAATTTTACCAAAAGTTCCTTGAGCCTACAATTGTAAGCTCTAACATTTTCATGTTTCCCCTATTTTGTGTTGTAGATTTTTGCTACAAATTCATTTTCATCTCAAAGAAGGTTGAATTCTTCTTCAAATGATTTTTTCAATAAGCCCTATGTGGTTTTAGAGGTTGTTTCAAGCTTTGTGTACCAGTCTATCGCTATACCCCTTAGGGTTGTTGGGAACGTTCTTAACTAGTAGACTCTATCATCTTGGCCATTGGCTACCCATATTGTTTCACACATTTTACAATGCCATGCAAGCTTCCAATCCATTCCTGTGAACTTGGAGAGTTCTTACCTCTCAATGTTTGGACTTGCTAGTGAGTCATCATCCTTCTTCCTTGATGCACCCTTTTGTGACTAGAGCCTGACTGGAGAGATTGATTTGTAAATTTCAATGCTTCTCTTGCACTCTCGGCCATGTAGGAATCCTCCACTCGTCCTTCCTCAATATTCCTCACACTTGGGTTATCCTCAGGATCCTTTCTATGCTCCCTTTGTCCTAGGGTTTTAGTCTCAAGTCCTCCAATTCTTGGCTCTTTTGTATGTAATAAATCTTCAATACAGCATATGTTCTTGTTTGTTTCTATCAATTGGTCCATAGGCTCTTCTTCCCCCTCCTCTTCGTCCAATGTCGATGGTAACGATAGTTTTTTATTTGGTCAGCAAGATCCACATACGCTTCATCGAGGAGCAATAAAATGCCTTGCTATTTCTTCCCACTCTACCTTCGTGTATTCTCGTGTCATGAAAGTCTCTTTCTCTTCCAAAATACGACTTTGGCTTACATTTTGGCTTTTACTCCTGGATGGGCTCGAGCTTTCAGTCAAAAACCCTTTGGTTTCTTCAACTATTGCCTTCAATCTTCTCCTTCATTCCCTTTGTTCACTTATCCTCAAGGACCTTCTAGCTTTTTGCTCTGAAGGTTCATGACCGCTTTGTGATCCTTTCCCGTCCTTATTCAGATATAAGGGCATTAATTCTTGCGAGTCCATCGTTGGTCAATGTCGCGTTCCTTTTCTCTATTTGTTGACAACACCGTTCTTGTTCTTTCTTTGCACAAAGGTCTTGTAGAATGATAAAGTGTTGTGCAAGGAGTCTTGGTAGTCGGTTTAAGAGATGATCTACTTTGTCATTTACTTGCATGTTGTTCCAAATCACATCTTAAGGAATTTGTCTCCTAATGGCTTCCCTCTGAAAGTGCTCCTTGACAGATATGTCCCACAAGTTTACAAGATCTTGTATGAGATCGTCTTCTCTTTCTTCATTAGATTGTATTGATTCTTCTACTAGTTGCCCCATTCATACTGCCCTTTTTCCTAACCTTACTTCATATTCTACCAAGATTCTTATAGGTAACGACGTCAAATGTTTACTACCTAATTCTACTTGCATGAATATAACAAAGTAAACACTATAATGAATTAAAGACATTAGATTTCCACTGTCCATATTGATAAAATTATGATTGCCACTATAATGAATGCCAGAAACTATAAGAATTCATAATAGAAATTATACATATTTCTCGATAGAATTAAAACTAATAGATTTATTTTGCTAACTACAAGAAGAGTCTAAACTACCAACTATGTGCAATCATATCTTGGCTCACAGCCGTAATGAAGCATTGACCATTCCCACCTTTGTGTATGCAAGAAAAACCTTTGCCTTCCAAATGGTCTGGCAAAGCCTTTGCCGCCACATATTGGGATAAATTACACCCCATCTATTATTCAAACAAGCAAAAGATGAAAAGTGTCTCACTTGGACATACAAATCTTCAAACACATAAGTATAAAATGCCTTTCCATTACCCTCCTTCCAAACCCTACAATAAGACTACAAAATTCTTACCATCATTCATTTAATGGGTACTTCTTCATCAAAGATAAGAAAGATGAAGATGTGTTGAAGTGTCTATGAGCATGCATACATGTATATATTATCTAGAAGAAAACTATGTTCTTCTAACCCAACTAGCCATGACCTCTTGAATGATGATAAATTTTTAAAGATATCACTTCAAAAACAAAGATATATTTGACTATGACAATATTCTTTAATAAAATCATTTTGACAATCAGACTTTGAAGGATAGCTGTTGAACCATCTTAAGTAATACTGGCACAAAATTTATGTATATATCACTTAAATTCTGACAATTATGTACTCTCAAGCTTAAACAATAGGCTGGAATTGGATAATTAGACTGAAAAGTTACTTAACAAATTAACTCAGAGAAAAACTGAGATCAAACAGATATAAAAGTTAAAACCTATCAAGGAAGATAAACTCACAGATTTCAGCAGAAGGGCCAGTTATGAGTTGAGGAGTAGAAAAGATAGAACCAATGCACCAAGCAGTCTTCCATTGATCAGATAATTCCATATTGCCCCTAATTTTTAAGCAAAACATGGTCAATATAATCCGAGAACAATTCTCAAAGGATGAAATAAAACACAAGCTGCAAATCATTCCAACCAAATCATCAGTTTAAATATGTAAAATATCTATTCAGCCAAAACATGAACCATTTTTATGTCAACTATTCTGCAATTACATCACTACATATTGAGAAAACAACACAGCAAAAATATCGCACTTAAATAGAATATGGCATTTAAATGCTGCTGGATTACATAAACAAAATTATTACACTTAAATAGCATATGGCATTTAAAACTTGTTGGCTTACATAATTCATTTTCTCTTGTAAAGCTTTTACTGGTATGCTCGAGGAGATTTTACGAAATGAAAAGAGATTGTTTCTTCTTTTGGGGAATCTACTTTCAAGAAGAGCAGAATTCCAATAACTGAATATTGAGGGATATTTCTGATTAAGAGTGGGAAACTGGCATAATCTACGGTAGGTTGACCAGGAAGACTGCACGTTACAGTAGGCCTAAAATGGTACAGTTTTCCAATCAAATGCAAGTATCAGGATTAACGCTTATTGATCACAAAGGGAGAATTAATACAAAAGGAAGCTTGTTAAATATAATAAGCTTGATCCTGAAAACTCTCACCAAAAACCTTTCAACTGTAAGACTATTGTACATAATCCTAGGTGTGGTAGGCTAATATTTTATGTTTATATCTCCTAAATACACTAGAAGCTGAACAGTCATCGAGAAAATGAACTGAACATTTATTTCATCTTAATTAATATGTACATTATCACATTTTGTAAGAAATGGAATATAAGTTCATTGAATACTTTTTTGTTTTTAATTTCCATCCATTTCATTTGGTTAATCTTTCATCTGCATTTCATTCCTGGGCTTATTTGCTATCAAAGCAGGTCATTCATACTCCATTCTCACAATAAAATATTCCTCCAATCATTTCAGGGTTTCTAATCGAATCTTCCCCAAATCAATGTTCATGTCTTATGTGAAATACAGTTTGTGTCTGTATATTTGCATCACTATTGTAATCTGCTATTCAATGATCCCTAACCAACAAAATATGTGTCTATTTCCCTGAAAATCATATTCAGAAGGCACTGTTGAAGGTATTTTTGCTGCTAGAAAGAACTATTGAAGGCGTTTTTGCTGTTACAAGGCATTATCGAAGGTGTCTTTTGCTGATATAAGGCGCGTTTTGCTGATGTAAGGCATTTTTGCAATTAATATAGCCTGCTGGAAGCAAGAGCGGACTGCCACAACCTGTTGGAAGCAAGAAGACTGCCATGACCTACTGGAAGCAACAAAAGCCTGCCATGTTGGGTTATTTGGTCAGTAGTCTGCTTTACTTTTTCAAAATTGCCCTTTTCTTGTTCAAGGATAATACATCCCAGATAAAGTCATAGAGCAATTGGACAATGTTACTTTGTATTCCCTTTTATTTCCAAAAGATCTAAAGCTCAGAATTTGCCCCCTTTCATTTTGTTCAAATTTGTAAAATTTTGAATTAATTGTCAAAACAAGCTTAATCAGTACCTCTGTCTGTGTTTACCACCATATCTAGGACATTAAATCAAATTTGTCTCTGAAACTTATCTTTCTAGAAACTATACTTATCCACAATTTCAATGAATACAAATGCTTAGGGGTCCAATTTGTCCACCTAATAAATTTTAATCTCTGAAAATCAGGATAGTTTGCCTAAATTGCATTGGAGAGGGGTCTGTCTTGTCTTAAAACAATTAGAATTTTCAAAACAACATAACTTTAACATACAATGGCCAAAAATGGCTTAGGACCACTCATTTTTTATGTAACTGTCGGGTCCCAAAACCGCTGCTCCACTTCCTAGAATGAAATCTCACTCACAAAGCCAAGGTTGTCATCATGCAAGTGAGATCAGCTCATCAACAGATTGTAAAAGGTTGAAGGCCAACTTTACAAGAATGGGTTTTCTCTCCTACACTTTGAGCTCAGCTTAGACTCGGGAGGGTATTCCTAGGGGTATACCTTAATAGGTATTTGGATCAAACAAAATGAACAACTAAAATGATAACAGCTAAACCCAAACTGCTTACTTGACCCCAAAATCTGTCACTAGGTCAAGAAAGACTAGCTGTATGAAACTCCTATATAGTTGATTTGATTGTGCAAGCATGACCCACATGAAATAAGTTCAATTTTTAGGTTCACATAAGTCGTTTCCCTCGTTATATCAATGATCATGAATGCATAGAAGGTGATTTTTTTCCTACACTACTGGTTGACGTTTTTTATTTGTTTTGATGGTGTGACATTGGTAAAATGGTTCAAGACTGGTGCCTACTCCTTGGGCGACAGAATCGCATTTAATTAGGACAAGAACAAACTGAAACCAAATGACTAATGAGTTGTGTATTTGCATACAACAAAGATTATGAAATTTGTAATAAAGCATACTTATTAATGTGAGAAAAATAGACAAAAGTTATAGAAACTAAATAAAAAAAATTGCACACATAATAATATTATGCTTCTATTCCACATATTCACGTTGAATAAGATAATACATATATATAAGATGAGTTATCTAACTCGTAAAACAACTCCACTAACTTCTCACACTAAATCTAGGTGGGTTGTTCAACCACCTTTATTTTCTTCCTCCTACTTTCACTCCTAAATTTTTACATGAGTTCTGTTAACAACTCACACACAATTACAAACTCACAATAATATAATATCATATGCACATGATATTTTAATACTAACAAACCTATCACAAATGATGTAATAGTCCTAACAAACCCGTGTGAAGATTAATTCCTAACACCTACAATAATTGCATAGTTGTTACTACAACTCACTTTACCTCTAATGCATGTGAGCCTTAACATTAATTCCAAACACCCCCTTTACTGCGAACATAGGGATAAAGTACATCACATGAACTGAAAACAAAATCCTATACCTATGCATACTTTTAGGTCTGCATACTGCTATTTGGATCTTGTTGCACATGATCACCTACATATGAGAACTTATCCCACTTTCACTTCCAATGAACTTATCACCAGCCGATCACACTTCCAAGAAGTCTAGCAATCAGAGAATCTCTATAGCTAGCTGCTCTCCTATACGATTGTTTACAACATCAATGATATCTACATTCTCCTCTTTTCAAAGTTACTAGGGGAGTGTTTACAATATTCTCAATTGTAGTCACTTGATCTTTAACAACATAGGAAACTACCACTACCATTGGAAGTTACCCATGACTTTAGCCATTTAGGCACAAGCAGTTTTGTTACTAATACAATTTCGTGGCCCCATCGTTAGTGACTGACGAGAGGTCACTAAATGCCCTCCAACCTCTTGTGCCTCCATCCTCCAATTAATTTGCTACTTAGCAAATTTGGCATTCTCATACAAGCGAGAGTGCATCCAATTATAATTGAGGAAAAAAATTTAGAAGCTCTTGAATTTTAACAAGCATACTTTTAATGACATGATAATTTACGACTCACAAAAATGGACCATATTTTAATCAAAAGAAAAACGAAGGTGTTGGGCTCCACCAATAATGCACCTTGATTATAATATATCTCTTCAAAGTGTAATGTGGTGATTTGAGTATTCTATTCCAAGATCAATTTCAGGAATGCTTATGGAAGAAAGACTATGAATTTCTAACAAACAAACTAACCTGTCACAATGGTTTCTTGGTTCATGAAATGCCAACACATATCCAATTTCAACAAGCAAATCTACAAATTATCAACAGCCATACTTTCCAAAATTTCACATACTACAACCTAAAGGAGTATGCTGCCATACCTTTCACTCAAGGGTGGAATCACTAGTAGCAAAACAAAAACAAAAACAAAATACATCCATGCAGCAGAAGGAAAATTGTATATTACGACATCATTTTGTTGCTCTTTCTTTTACAACAAACTTCTCACTAAATGCTAATTATATCATCAAAACCTTTTTGGGTTTTATTCTCCTATTCATCAGCTTAAATTTAGAACAATTTGATTTTTTTATTTTGGTTAAGAATTGAGAGAGAAATCGTGATTTTACTTAACTGACAATAGAGAAGATAATTGGACGCCCAAACCTACTCTAATACCATGAGAGAAAAATAGGCACAAATTCTAGAAGCTAAATAAAAAAATGCACACAATAATATTATGCTTCTATTCCACCCATTCACATTGAATAAGATAATACAAATATATAAAATGAGTTATCTAATTCCTAAAACAACTCCACTAACTTCTCACATTAAATCTAGGCGGGTTGTTCAACCACCTTTATTTTCTCACTTCTATTTTCACTCTTAAATCTTTATGTGAGTTGTGTTAACAACTTGCACACAATTACAAACTCACAATAATATAATATCATATGCACATGATATTTTAATACTAACAAACCTATCACAAATGATGTAATAGTCCTAACAAACCCATGTGAAGACTAATTCCTAACACCCATAATAATTACGTGAGTTGTTACCATAAACTCACTTTTGAAGGGCACACAATCTAGTGAGAGGGGGGACGGTTGAATCAATAGATCAAATTTATTTAAAATTCTTAACTCGGCCACAATTATCAAAATATATGATTCTTCACTACTAGCCCCAACACAAGTAACTAAACATGAAACATGAATCTTCACTACTACTCAGCAACATCAAGAGCACACATACACACAAGAGAAAACCAGATATACGTGGAAACCCAAGATGGGAAAAACCACGATGAGAATAGCTGCTTGGATCTACTATCCAAATCTAACCTTACAAAAGCAGAAATATACAAGTGAACTTTACAATCTAAAGTAGGCACCAATCTACCCGAGACACCAATCCCCTAATGTATTTGTAGGCACCAACCTACTGGAGACACCAATCCCCAATGGAATCAGAAGAATAGGTAGAACACTAGTCCTACTGGAACACAGAGACAATGCTTGCGGGTCTTCTATATATCTCATACACGTGCCAGAGTTACAGTTGACACTCTTCCTCACTACATATGATCTTTTGATGCTGGCGCACACACTGAAATTCAACTCTCCCTTTTATATTCACCACCTTCTCTTCAATTTACACTTGCGGCCAACTTTTCTTTACACTGGTGTAATTCTACTTGACATCATTCACACAATGCATCTGTACAATTGAGAAAAATGTACATGATATCACATTAACACTCTTTCTATGTCGGCTAGGGATCCGCAAATAGCCAAGATGACATAAGGTGGACCTAAATTCAAATTACATGAAACATGTAACATGTTCGTCCAAAATCAAATTTTATTGCTATCGAAAGGACATGATGCCATGTGCTACCACAAGGACCTTAATCAGGTCCTATCTTGACACCACACGCAAGAATTGAATTCCAAACGCTACTAGTTGTTACCGCACAAGTCTTGAACACCAACTAGATGATAGACAGACACAAAGAACCTTCTATCACTTCAATCTTTATGCACGATGAACATATCCTCCGGAAACTCTAGAATATGATAGAACAAGTGTAGGCATACTCTCCTTTCAAACCGCAGAGCCTACAACGTCTCCAAAAGAGAGACCTGAGAAACACTGAACCTGATGATAGAACAAGTGTAGGCATACTCTCCTTTCAAACCGCAGAGCCTACAACGTCTCCAAAAGAGAGACCTGAGAAACACTGAACTTGATAAATACTGAGCTGAAACATTCTGATACAATCTTCCAGACCACTATTGTCATAGGAATAGATACATGCATGATATCATACAGCAATCACACCTACTTCCGGAAGGCAAACACTCCTCAATAAAACTAATAATGAATGTTTCTTGATTTAGTGATATGATTGATATGACAATACAATTACCAACACAGATAGGTATGCAACCACACTAAGCTTCTGACACACAACATACTACCAGAAATATAACATATATTTCTACAAATCTCTGCAACTCAAAATGATAAGTCAAGGGAAATATAATGATAATTCAAGTTCTCCTTGACACAATGACAACCTTTGGCATCAATGACAACCTCTGTTCAACAACTTTACCTCTAATACATGCAAGCACTAACTTTAATTCCTAACAATTAATCCATAACAGAGCTGCATAATTCCATATATAATTTGAGAAAGATCATTACAAAGCTTGCAATGTTTTCAAAATGTTGTTACATTCATCTAACTTAGCATTACATTCATGCTAGTAAATGTGACAAAGGAAAATCCCTAGCTACAACTAAGAAACCCTCTTGGATATACACATATCACTATGGAGACATTCTGCAACAAAAACCACTTACAATACTAATCTCCCTTGATTTCACAAGCCTATACCCCACCAAACAAACTAGACTGATATTTTTGGTTACCCTTCACCACACCAGCAATTTTCTAGCGTTTGGAGACCACACAACAACCAACTTCCCCTCAAAATGACCAAAGCATTCACTATAATAGCTACAGGGCGAAATCCAAATATGCAGCACTATAGCATTGCCAAAATCAACAACCCAGATCAACTCCCTCCAAACTAGACATCCCAAATGCTGAGGGAACTAAGTGAATTCAATGCAGTAGCTAGGACATTGATCTACAATAATGGCGAGTAGGTAGGCAAGTAAACACAACGCCATTACATTTGGTGCTCAAAACCCTTTTAAAATGCACTCTATAATAGTGGGCTTCCTTTGGCATAAATCTTGCCTTTGTAAACCAAGCATATCACCAACCTTCTTGCTTGGATACTGATTTTTGAGCAAAACATGGCATTGTGGACGAAATTCAAAACCATGTCAGGCCCTAGAGATGGTTCAAGAAGCACCACAAATCATTGACAAACATGGCTCTTCTTCCTTCGTTATCACTTGTCGAAGGTATACTCGGAAGTCAAAACTTTGGTGAAGGTTCCTAGTTCATGGTTCCTTAGAAAGATTCGACAACTAAATTTAGCAATTTCCCATTTGTCAGAGCTTCCTACCCCATTAGAACTCTTTAAAAGCTTGTTATAACTGTTTTGATATTTAGAGCATTGTCGGGAACTAGACCCTCAATCAGGAAGTTTTTACTTTGTCAACCTCTAAGGGCCCAACAGAAACTCCATGAAGTTCCAAAACCAACTCAAAACACCACAACATATAACAAACTAAGTGCTTGTCAAGACTTGACTCTTGTTGGGAATTTCGGAGGTCAAGGGAAAGTCATATCATGTGCCAAGATCAAAGCATCAAGGAATCGGGGAAGTCCAAGAAGTCATCACAAAAGGGATGAGGAAAGGGGGAACACCGAAAATCCAACTCTAATAGATGTTAACAAAAGAACAATGGAGTTTCAACTTTCAACCTTTCAAGGGGGTGAGAAAAGGTGCCTGAATAAGGGGAAGTACAAAGTCCGACTCCAATAAGTCATATATTGAAAATTGGCAGAATTTCGAACTTTTGGGGTTGAATGAAAAGGGGGGGCTTGAATAAGGAGTGGCCAAAGATTCGACTCCAAAAGACTTAAAGAATTTTTGGAATGCACTGGATCAAGGTTCGAGGAGAAGATATGTAGCAAAACAAGTACCAAGGGATGGGATGAATGAGGAAGTCCGAAAGTCCAATGGGTGAAATGATTAATGATATTCATAATCACATGATTACAAGAGGAGAGAAAAACTCCTTATAAAGGAAATTAAGGGACAATGTTTCTAAAAAGAAACAATCGTTAACTATAGAAAACTAAAGCTAAAAAAACGGAAAGATGCTAAATCAAACTAACGTGTAATCAGAAATTACTAAAAGCTAACTAGAGCTAAGATGACCATTAATATTACATTTAATATTTTAATACCCTCTCTTAATGGTCATCGTACTAACATAGACTTAGTCTACCCAAATTCTTTTGGAAACATATCATCGGTGACTGATAACTAGAGAAGCATAACCGCATCGCAATTACAGATCCTTTCCCGCAAAACAACCAAATCAAAACATCGGCACTCGAAAATTGTGAGCTTCCTCTGCTTCCAGGTAGTATAACTTTTTTCATTGAACCTCTGCGTACTTTCCAATATGACGTTGGAGAAAGCAGCCATCCCTCCCATTTTCCAAAAACGAGGTAACACTGTGATTAGATGGCACGAAACCTTGGGGCCTGGACATCAGCTAGCACAACTCACGATTTTTCAAAAATCGTCATAAAAAGAGGCTCAAAAACTGTAAGATTTTTCAGAAAAATCTTCGAAAACTATAAAATGTAAGATTTTTTTCAAAAAAAAATCGAAATTTTTTAAGATGGATTTTTTGTGAAGTTTCTAGTGAAGATTTTCGAGGCTCTTTTTTGTAAATCGCAGCTATTTAACACTGTAATCAGTTGGCACGAAACCCTGGACATCAACTGGCACAACTCACGGTTTTTCAAAAATCGTCTTAAAAAGAGGCTCAAAAACTGTCAGATTTTTCAGAAAAACCTTCGAAAACTCCAACGAGTATTAAGGGATCTAAAACTCCTATGAGAGAATGGGAAAAGGTGGGATGTTGGATTTTCAGGAAGGCATGACCAAGATGACAAGTATGATGGGGATTAAGGGATTCGAAACTCCAGGAGGCCAACAAACAACACTTAGATGAATTTTACAAGGGTACGAATGGGTTATCAAGATCGGTAGGGAGGGTATACAAGTAAGGACAACCGCGGAAGGCTAATAAACACATTAAACATTAAGGCAAACCCCAAAAACAGCCCAGAATTAAACCTTTTATAGATTTTGGGCATCATTTCACACGTAGGGGACCCATTTATAATATCTCAAATCGATTATCAGCAATGGATCAAATATTACTAAGGCACACAAAATAGAAGGGACTCAAGCAAAAATGACACTACAAATTTGAGTCCCAACATTAACAAAGACTTTGGGATCTTCTACACAAGTGAATTTTACTTTTAAGGCTTTTAAAATGTGTTTTGGAGGAGTAAGGGTGTAAAAACTTGTTTTGATTGTAGTCAAAGTGCAATGACTTGTTGAATCAAGATTTTTATTATTTTCTGGTCATTTTTGGTGCAACCAAAATTCAATCTTCAAAACAAATTTTGTAATCTCAAAACAACTCACAGCATTCAATATGCATGATGCCTTTAGTTCATGATTATAGATCAAGCCATTATGCTTGAACTACTACATCTAATTCCTAACATGGCTGCAACAATGGTGTCATTTGATCACAAAACTCATAAGGTGTTGTGAATTGTATTGTTTTCGAACATTATAAGTGGAACCCAGCTTAGACATGTGTAATCTTTGTAATCATATCATTATATTAAAATAATATTTATTTATTTATTATTGCTCAATACTGCTGTATAATAGAACGTTTTTATTCTTGCTTTTGATCAATTGTTTCTTTTTAGAAACATCGATTCTTTGTAAATCTATATATGTACATCTCTTTTGTAAATAATATTATCCATTTTTTTACCATTGCCTTTCACAATATGGTATCAAAGCAATAAAAAAAAAAAAAAATCGAAAAAATATAATAATTTCGTTTTTTTGAAATTATTTTCATCTATAAATTTTTCAAAACATTTTGGGACTGTTCTTCTATGTTTTGCGGATCTGTTTTTTCTTCATGCGGGTTTGTGGCTTCCTGTGACTTGTTTTCACTCGCGTGGGTTTGTGAAATATTACTTTGGCATCACGTTTGTTCTTCTGTTCACGTCGGGTTCTTCATACCAATGATCTTCATACTCGCGTGCGACCTTCTTATTCCCACGCGACGTCATTTTTGGCACCTGGTTTCTACGACAAGATTCTCCATCAGCTTGCATCATGCGTTTTTTTGGGCATCAACGGGAGTTTATTTTGCCCACATTTTTCATCTGTGTTTTGTGTCTAGTTTTGCAAACATGACATCCTCTTTTCTTCTATGTAAGGGCATCGACTATCCTCCGCCATTGTTTATATCTGATGGCTCTGAGCTCGCGTTTTTCAAGTGTTATCGTGGCAGCTAGGGTTTCGTGTTTTGTTGCCACACGACTGTTCTTCTGTGTCTTTGGTGCTCCACCTAGGGTTTCTGCAAATTGTCCAAGATTTTTATCCTTTGTTTCCAATCAATAATTTATTTTGATTGCCAATTCTTAGTGGGTTTTTCGAGACCTTTTCTAGGTTGCCTTCAGTTTTTTTGGGTACTTCAAAATTTGTACCTCGTTTTTTGTGCCAATGAATTTGTCTTGAAATTTGTACCAGTACCTGCTTCAATACATTGAAATTCATGCTTCGGGTTTTGTGCATTTATCCTCTTCTTAGTATCTCGTTTTTTGTGCCTCGAAAAGCATGAAGATGCCTTCTTTGACCAACATTATGTTGGAAGGTAGTCAACGTTTCAACGGCAAAAGAAACAGAGAATGATGAACATCTTTGAATATCGCTACCTTGATCAACTTGTTCTCGGCAATACTACTCACCCAACAATGACAAATAAAACCTAGGAAAAGTTTGACAAGCAAAATCGTGAAGTGGTGATGCTCATTAAACTTTCAGTTACAGATGATCAACTGCCTCAAATTCCAATTAGTAAATTAACAAAGGAGATCTGGGATCATCTTAAGGGTCTTCATGAGACTTCCGACAAGAGCCGTGTGTTCTTCTTGAAGAACATGTTGTTTTCTATCATGATGGATGAGAAGACAACTTTGCAAGCGCACTTGAACAAGATCTAGGAGATCCGAGATCATTTGGAGGCTATTGGTCGGAAAATGGAGGAAGACATGGTCGTGATCACTCTAAAAAGTCTACCTAAGTCTTATGAACATTTCATCAAGACTCTCAACATTACATCTGCTAATGTTGATCTGAAGTTTCTGGAGCTTTGTACTATCCCCTTCTAGCAGGATCGCTGGAAACAACAGTTTGGTAGTAGTGCTTCATTGTCCTCCACAGAACAAGCTTTTGTAGCCAAGACTCGATTTAAGAACAAAGGGAAAGGTCAGCCTTCACAACAAAAAGGCTCAGGACAACTTTAGGACAGCTGTAAGAAAAAGAACATTCAATGTAATTATTGCCACAAATTTGGTCACATGAAGGAGTGTTGTCAGTGTTTGGATTATGAACAAAAGAAGTAGGGAGGGTCTCAATAGAACGCACATGTTGACGAGCACATTGAGCAAAAGGAATCTGCCTTTTACGCTTTCATGGCTAAAAGGCCTACAGATCATGTAAAGTCCTCTGCCTGGTACATAGATTCAAGTGCTTCGTGACACTTCACACATCGGCGTGACTAGTTCACAGACTTCTCCCCTTTCACTGACTCGGTTATTTTTGGAGGTGAAGAGTACACAATTGTCGGTAAGGGCACTGTTCAGATTCAGTCTGGTGGGAGGAATCTCATATTCCTCAATGTCTACTATGTTCCTACCATGGAACTAAACCTTCTCTCAGTCAGTCAGATTATGTGGCATTCTCCTTAGTTGGATGCGGTATTCAATACTCACAGATGTTCCATTGTTGATCGGGAGACTCGCACCACTATGGTTGTTGGTATTGAGGATCATGGTCTTTACAAACTTGTGGATAAAAGTGATTCTCCGGAGTTAGCAATGGTAGCCAGATACTCTGCTATTACCAATCTTTGGCATCAGCGATATGGGCACTTAAATGTGCACTATCTCTCTCAGTTAGCTCGGAAGGGACTTGTAGTCGGTTTACCTGACATTCAGACTCGGCATCATGGCGTTTGTGGAGCTTGTCAGGCTGAGAAGCAGCACCGGACACCGTTCGCGGATGGTGACTCATGGCGAGCCTCTAAGGTACTAGAGTTGGTTCACACTGATGTATGTGCACCAATGTCTACACCTTCTATTACTGGTTGCAGGTATTTCTTGCTTTTTGTTGATGATTTCAATCGTAAAATGTGGTTGTACTTTCTTAGATAGAAATCAGATGTGTTTACTGTATTTCAGAAAATTAAGGCCTTAGTAGAAAAAGAGTCTAGTTGTTGTATAATCACTCTTAGGTCAGATAATGTGGGGGAATTTTGCTCTACTGCTTTCTCCAACTTTTGTGATACACATGGAATCAAATGCCAATTGACCACACCCTACACTCCTCAGCAAAATGGTGTTGCAGAGCGGCGCAATCGTACAATTGTTGAGATGGCCCGCTCCATGTTACAACACAAGAGTGTCCCTAATAAATTTTGGGCAGAAGCAGTCTTCACTGCAGTCTATCTCCTTAATCGGTCTCCTACACACACTATTAAGGGGATGACTCCTAAGGAAGCTTGGACTGGTAGAAAACCTAGGATCAATCATTTGAAAATCTTTGGCTCTTTAGCATATGTATGGATTCCAGATGTAAAGTGCTCAAAGTTGGATTCCAAGAGTCAAAAGCTTATGTTCACAAGGTACAGTGACAACCATAAGGCTTACCGGTTGATTGACGTAGACACTAATCATCTTGTCTCAGTCGGGATGTTGTCTTTGATGAAGAACGAGGGCCCTTTCATATTTCCTCGTCTGTGCAGCATTCTGAGGATTATCCTTTGAAGGCTTTTGATTTGGGTGTCCGTCTTTCGTTAGGTCTACCTGATGGGAGGGATGATGATGATTCTATCTTTGATGAAGCTCAACTTGATCTTCCTCCGAATGATATTAATCTTCCACCTAATGAACCTGTTCCAGCTCCTCCTGTTGCATCTGATGTTGGCACTTCTACTATCCGGCCTAAATGGTGGGCTGACTATTGGTGATCTTCATGATGATGAGCTCATTGAGGGTAGATCGTCCAGAAACAAGAGCAAACAACAGCATACAGTTAATTTTGCTCTCATGGCCAACATTCACAGTGTTTATGAGCCTCAAACATATTCAAAGGCTAAAGGAATTCCTGAGTGGGAAAAGGCTATGGAGGTTGAATACTAGAGTCTTCAAAAGAATCACACTTGGGCCCTTGTTGATCTTCCTCCAGGGAAGGAGCCCATTAGCTGCAAATGGGTGTATAAGGTGAAATACAAAGCTGACGGAACCCTTGACAAGTACAAAGCTCGTCTCATTGCTAGGGGGTTCTCACAGAAGGAAGCTATTGACTATGAGGAGACCTTTGCTCCTACAGCCAAGATGAGTACCATTCGGCTCGTCCTTGCCTTAGCAGCCCAGATTGGTTGGAAAGTCCATCAAATGGACATTAAGAGTGCTTTCCTCAACGGTGAGTTGAAGGAAGAAGTCTACATGACGCAGCCTCCAGGGTTTAAGGTTGCCGGTAAAGAACACAAGGTGTGCAGATTGGTAAAAGCACTCTATGGCTTGAAATAGACTCCTTGGGCTTGGTACATCAAGATTGACAAGTACCTCACATATCATGTCTTTCAGAGGAGTCCATCTGACTCTAATCTGTATGTCAAACATACCAATAGTGATATTCTTCTTCTTGTTGTCTATGTGGATGACCTAATCATTACTGGCAGCTCGACACATTTGATCGCTGAGATCAAGCAAGATTTGTGCAGCACATTTGACATGACAGATTTGGGACTTTTGCATTACTATTTAGGTGTTGAGGTTTGGCAAACTGAGAGCAGTATTTTCATCTCCCAGTCCAAATATGCTCAAAGTCTACTGGATAAGTTCTAAATGCAGGATTGCAAACCTGCCTCCACACTCATGGAAAAAGGGCTCAAGATGTCAGCTAAGCCAAACTCACCTGTAGTAGATGAATCATTGTTCAGGCAATTAGTGGGCAGCCTCATCTATCTCACTACCACCAGACCTAACCTCAGTTTTGCAATGAGCTACATTTCATGCTTCATGACAGCCCCCAAGGCTGATCATTGAGTAGCAACGAAGCGTGTGTTGCGTTATGTGAAGGGCACTTCTGATCATGGACTTCTTTACACTAGGAGTCACGATTCTAGACGCAGTGGTTTCACAGACTCGAATTGGGTAGGTTCGATTAATGACAGGAAATCAACATCTGGGTGTGTGTTCAGTTTGGGATCTAGTGCAATCACATGGACTAGTAAGAAGCAGCAAGCAGTGGCTCTCTCCTCGATAGAAGCAGAGTATCGGGGAGCAGTAAAGGCAGCTTGTGAGGCAGTTTGGCTCCGTCAGACGCTTGCGGATATGCAAATATCTCAAGCAAGTATGACTCCGTTGTTCTGTGATAATCAAGGAGTTCTCAAACTTGCCAAGAATCCAATCTTCCATGAAAGAACCAAGCATGTGGAAACTCATTGTCACTTCATTCGGAAGCTTGTTGAAGACGGATCAGTTCAGTTGCTGTATGTTCGGACAGAGGATCAAACAGCAGATATTCTCACCAAGTCACTCAATCCAGATAAGTTTGTAAAATTCAAGGGGCATCTCGGTGTAGTTGATAGATTGAGCATTAAGGGAGGGTATTAAAATAATATTTATTTATTTATTAATCCTCAATATTGCTATATAATAGAATGTTTATATTCTTGCTTCTGATCGATTGTTTCTTTTTAGAAACATCAACTCTTTGTAAATCTATATATGTACATCTCTTTTGTAAATAATATTATCCAATTTTTTACCATTGCTTCGCAATACATTATACATTAATAGCACAGTATCCTTGTAAATTAAAATCAATAACCTACAAGAAGCATAAATAGTATCTAAATGCTAGCATCAATACAAGCCTCCATTTATGCAGATTTGTAGCCAATACAAGATATTGCAGCAAGAAATCAATAGGTTGTAAGATCAATTACAAGATCGAACACCTAACACTTGAACAAAAAAGAAAGATGTTCCCAATATTGATGTTCCTTCTTCAAGCAATTCAACTCAAAATATCGGTTCAAGACATAAAGTCCTTTAAGAATAGATCTTTTGACAACAAGTAAGCAGTTTGGCAATAAAGTTTGCCTACCAAATCAATCAAGCAATGCATTTTCGAAGGATAGATCTCTCCAAGTGGCAAACTAAGGCTTACTTATTGTCAAAATCCTATAGGGAGAGTCCAATTCACAATTTCAGATGATAGCTTGTCTACTCCTAATGCAAATGTTGTTGCCAATTGAGTTGATAATAAACTCAGCACTATAGATATTGTTGAGGCATGAAAGCTTGTTGAGCTTGTCTACTCATGATGTGGATGTTGATGTTGATCTAGTTAATGAAGAGCTTAGTGTTGCGGATATTGAGCAACAATCTCCTAAGAAAATTCTAGAGTTGCATTTAATTCCCATAGAAGATAATTATTCGCTTAGTATGTATGATTTCTCATTCTAATTCAGTTATTTAAAATGAGCATGCTAAGATTTCCAGATATATGGCTTAGTACAAATTATTTGAAGCTATGGATACTGCAATTAAGTTGTAAAATGAAAACCCGAAAAAGGGTGGCTTACAAACTCTTCCCATTAAGTTGAAAACCTGAAAGGGTAGCTTAATGGAGACTCGTGATGAAAATTCAAGAGGGTGTCATCAAGTTGTGCATCTCTTTCCAAGGGGGGGCCTTTGTAGTAGCTCTCCACTCTTATCTTACAAAGGTGAAGATTAGGACTCAGATTTCAAGTTCTTTGAGCATGGTATTTGGAGATTTCTCACATTGTCCATTGAGGATTTGTAATTGTAACATATTGCAAATTACAACATATTGCCACTTATCTCTACAACATCTTAGCAAATAATGTTCAACTCAAGACTTAAACACCAAAGATTACACACTTCATTTTGATTTTTGATGACTATGCATGGAGTGAGATCATCATATGCCTTGATTTTTCCATGTAGTTGGCCTAATGGTGCAGAACTTGTACTCTTGAAAAAGAGGTCACAAGTTCAAATCATGCAGTGGGTAGGGTATGCACACCTTGTATTGTGAAGCACAAGTTAGGTGCCTCCAGCATACTAGGAGTACAGGGTAGTCCCATATACTTAAAGCCATCTATAGACCCAAAAACAGATCGCCAAGTATCATGGACTATAAAAGAACCTTTCCTTTCCTACCATAGAAGCAATTTTTTATGTGTTGACAAGTTTATTCATTTGAGAGCATTGTGGATGGCAAGTGATTCACATTTTTAGCTTGATAGAAAGTCAATCCATTTAATGCATGCTTCAATACACTTTTGGGTTACTCATGAGCACAATCAACTTGGGTTATCCAATTTTTGGGTCATACAATGTAGTTAGAGCACACTTTTGGACTACTCATGGGCACAATCAGCCTAGGTTCTCCAATTTTCACTCTCTTTGGAGAAAAAAAAGTGACAGAGACAAAATTGAAACATCTTCTACAAATTTCATCACTCAAAAGTAATGTTGAGTTCTTACTTAGCACAGAAAATGGAGGTTAATTCACAAATTTCACAACAAAAGGGTGTGATATTCTATCAAAATGCAATATAGCATCATGGACAGCTGAATCACCTTGAGAAACAGATCCAAGTCTTTACCGAATCAATATCTTGATTCTTGAAAAATTCTAAAACTATAGATGGAAACAAGCTATCACTCAAGCAAAACCTTCTACAAAAGACTGAGCTTCATATCAAGCAAATGAGATAGCAAGAAAATTATATTTGCTGACCCCTCTTCATTTTTCCTTCGAGCTTTGCTTGCTCATTTCTTAAATTTAGGATACTAGATGGTGGGAAATCACAATAAATATTTTAAATAGTTAATGTCACAAATCTAAATATTATTGTTCATTAGGTTTTCTTTAGCATAATTCCTCTAACAAGTTTGTTTAGGGTTTGAGGCTTTGAATGTTGGGAATTTTGACCCCTATTGCAAATCACCAATAGACTAGGGTGATGGAACTTAAGATTATTGCATCTAGATGACAATCAACAAAACATGCAAAATCTATCTAACATCATGTATGGAAGTTAATGGAACATATTCCACAAGACACAAAAGTTTACATGGGAAACCCTTTGGGGAGAAAACCCACCACCAAAAGACATTCACAGTTATATTATTCAGAATCCGAACAGATTCAATACAACAAGGTCTTAGAAAACCTTTTATAGAGTCTCAATCTCTAGCAAACCCTTCTGCAATCACTATAATTGTTACACACCAATAGTGTCTTCAATGTCTTACAGGTGAATTTGTAATCGTAAGTGATCTTGGTGTATCCAAACAAAATGGTTTATAAAGACATATTCGTGGAAAACAAATTGTCCGACTATTAAACCAATTCATAGAATATTAAGAATCATGTAACTATAATCTGACCATACATGACATCAGCATACTGCATAAACCTCAATGTATGACACCTCCACATGGATAATCATCTTGTATTATGTTGTTGCCACACACTATAAATCAATAACTACAACCTTTACACTATTGATACATATGCATGTTACTGATATAACCACCACTACTAGCTCCTTGCTAGCAATAGCTTACAACAAAATAGCATTACTCCTGATTGTTTGTAGTATCTAGTGTCATCTTCCAAGACATTATTCTTCCCTCAAATCTTAAAACAAAATAACTCTTATCTAGTATCATCTTCCAAGACATAGTCACTAGTTATGCCACATGTGCTCCTAAATCATTGATCATGCTCAAGAAAGTACTTAACTCTAATACAATTGTGAGTTCTTCTAAATACCTTGTAGTTGCTGCCACAACATCACTGCATGTGATACAACATATATGATGTACCACGACACCTACAACATCATTGTCATATGTCAAAAATTATGCCTACTCTACTATAATATTTGATAACTCACTGCATTTCACCACAATGAAGACTGCACACAAACTCTTTCTACAAGAACTCTCTACAAGTGAATATTACCCAAGTCCCAACATTGAGTTAATGACTACCATAAACGAAACTCATTTGTAAACTTTGCATATCCAATCTTGTTCTTTTTCTTGGGTAGATATTTGTTTTGATTGTGGGTATTTCTTGTAGTATTGAACTCAGGCTACCACATCACATCCTATTCTTGATTTCTCCATTACCCTTCTAGATCATACTGAATGCCTGTTAGGGAAAAAACCGATAGCTTCCAATTAGCAAAATCTTGTCTCCAAGCTGATGGGATAGGCTTCATTCCTATTTAGCAAGATTGCATGGATTATATTTAAAATATAGTTTTTTACTTAACTAGTTGTGACATGATCTAAAAAAATGCTAAAAATTTACTTTGAACATCATTTCCTGGAAATGGGAAGACATTTACTCCTGCTGCAGGGCCCAAGCAATGCATGGAAGATGGGTGCATCTATATTGATGATCTGGTGGAGCATCTTGGTACAGTTTCTGAATGTCCAAAACCAGGTGCTTTCTATGGAGTGAGCATTACCATTTTCTTGCCCCCCTATTTACAAGCTTTGTGTCGTTTTTCTCTTTGCTTGGTAGATAAAAAATTTGACAGGCAAGGGAAATTCATATTCCTTCAACAAACAAGATTTGATTCATGGTTCCTTGGATCATATTATAGTATTACTGTGAAATGCTTACATGATATGTTTGTGGTTGACTAAAGCAATACAAAATTATATTGCTTCAAATAGAAGCACACAAACTATAGAAAATTTTTTAATGCGGTTTACAAGAAATATTAGTCAAGTGCATTCCCACTATATGTTTGGTTTTAAGTTCATTTTGGATTTCATCTTCAAGACGAAAAGGGGAAGCATCGAATTATGTAATTACGTTCAGTTACACTTGACTCATGTATTCTTAGGATTCTTAATGAAATTATAGTTTTGATAATTTCACTCCTGTTGTTTAGACTAGTTGATCCCAATTCATTTCACTGAATTTCTTAACAACTAGACAAAACTATAACTGTGATTATGATGTTTTTAGAAAAAAAAACAATTTATGAAGCAAAGAAATTTCTAAATGGTTAAGTTGAAGTTTGACTCCCAATCCTGACTATCAAGTTCATTTATCATGATGGATTGAACCTCTCTCAGGTAATATGTGAAATTATTTATAACTGAATGTCAAACATGAACACCAAAGAACTGGTAAAAAGTGTAGCACTAAAAAATAAATTAAAATGTTCAATAGTTAACATAACAACTGCATAAAATACATGTTTGCTCTGGGACATGCATCATACAAGGACAGAAATGGTTATTTGTTTTATAGCTAGAAAGATGGAATTTGTATATATTATTCTATGTTACTAGATCTGCCTGAGGACTAGTGGGCTCCGGGTCTAGTCCAAACCAAATCCATGGTCCAATCCGATTCCCTTGTGGATTCCAGCAGGGCACAATCAGCTTGAGGCGGATCTAGATAGATCTTGTGAATCTACAAGAAACTTCTCAAATTTTTCACAAAATTTTCCTGTTTTTTTTTTCGCCTTTTTCTATTTTTTCACCTTTGACTTTGACTTTGATGGTGATTTTTCAAAGTTAACTTGCAAACTTTTTTGGCAAGTTTTTAACAATTTTCACCATGTACTTGACAAGTCTGAGCCCTTGAATTGCACCACACATGAAAAACATGGATTGAACACTCCAAAAGCATTGCTTTTTTTTTGGCTTTATAAGCATTGTTTTTTGCCTTTTAAAAAATGATAAAAAATGGTGTGTGCCATGAAAGTCTATGTAGTTTTGAAGGTCTTCAATTGACTTGGTGGTAGGGGCTATCCCCCTCAACCTCACCCTATATAGAAAAAAGGACCCCGCAAGGGGTGCTACCCCCAAACCCTCCCCAAAGTTATGGGATATGGAACCAAAGCATACTAAATTGGATGCTTCCACTTGCTAACATGTTGCACTTGAGGAGTCCGAAAGTCAGGACACTTTAGTGCAAGTAGTAGTGGCACTGCTTGTGGTTCTTCAAATGTTCCTACATCATCTAATGTCAATGAAGATGATGAAGATTAGAAAATCTATGGCACTAAAAACTGATTCTAGAACTTGATATTATTATTTTAATATTGAACTTGACATAATATTTATCATTTATGTTTTAAATGACATTCGAGTTTATGGTGGTTTTGTTGATTATATGATGTTATATAGTCTTCTGAACTTAATTCCTGCTTTTAGGCTGCAAATATATATATTTACTAAGTTACCGGGTTCTTCAATTTAACCCCCCGTACCCGTACCCATACGTATGGGTTCGGGGTTCTTTACGGTCCTTTTGGGGGTTCTCCTTGGGTTCGCCATTTGCTACCCAAGTTCAATGTACGGCATCCCAAGACGAAAATCCTATTGTTTGAGGCGACATTCTTATTTTCAATTTAAGCTCCCTTGAATTTTACTCCACCTTTGAACAAGTCCACATGCCCTAATGGTGACAAGTATGGTTGATGTGGATTTAAGCAGAGCTTCTTAAAGCAAGAATTCTTAGAGCCTTTCCTGGTGAATATATATATATACTCTCGTACCCGTACCCTAGGAAAAAAAATTGCCGTACTGGCGGTACCTGGACCCAAACCCACAGCTAAATCTGTACCCGAACTGGCAACTTAGTATATTTATAATTTTTGAATATTTTTTGTACAAATGAACCCAACCCCAAAACAAATTTTGCCAAATCCACAAACCCAAACCAAGAGCTGAACCAGAACCAACAACTTGGACATTATTTTTTAACAAATAAATATGCTGTCCATTATTATAAACAAATTCCCTTACACGCCCCTAAGAAGAAGTCTTATACCCTATCACAAGGAATTTTTTCAATACCAAGAATCTATTGTTACTCCTTTTACACTAATCTATGGCGATTTTCCAATATGAATAAATATTTTTAAACATTTTTTTAGAAATTCATTCTAGTAGGTAAAATCATATTCAAGAATATGTTTAGGAATTTAAATATTCTAATGTGCAGGATATGCTAAAAAAAAATATGATTTGAAGATTTTGGAAGTAAAAAAATAAGAGGTTTTGCCTGATTTCAAATGGAAGTGAGCACAGTTTATCAATTTCTTCTTACCAACATTTATCCTTTGGCAATAACCTATAAAGAGAAATACTCAGTAACAATGTCGCTTCTTCTTACCAACACTTATCCTTTGGAAACCACCTATAAAGAGATATGCTCAATAACATCACTCTTAGCTAAAAAGTTTACCTTAATGACAGAGGCTAAATATAAACATCCCCTTTACTAGCATCCCTCCAAGGAATCTCCTTCGATCTGATCACAAATGGAGATTAGACGCAAACCTTTTGGGGGGATAAAAATAGCACTGTGGGCATTTCTTAATACTATTACAATATAGCCCAAAGAAAATGCCAATAAAATCAAAAGTAAAGTAATTATTTTTTGGGGACAACTTTGAAAATACCTTTAAAAATGGTGCTGGAAGGCACTATCACAATGATTACAATTTGTGTTGCAACAGAACCTACAGCCTCATATGCCAAAAAAATTCTTACTTGTAATTGACATAGCTTTCAACCTCCTAGAAAATATGGCCCACATACAACAGTTGTATCTATCTGGTATGGCACAAAATTCCTAGAGTATCAAATATGCTCACATACAACCATAGTTGGCAGACTCACTGAGTTTTCGGCGAGTCTTGAAAAACTCACTAGTCTTTTTGCCCCCCGAGTCTTTATGACTTTAACTCGCCGAGTCTTTCTATCGAGTATCTGCCGAAAACTCGTTAAGTTTTTGGCGAGTACTTGTCAAGTTTTTGGCGAGTACTCGCCAAAAACTCAACGAGTCTGAGCAAAAAACTTGTCGTGTTGTTTGATATCAAGGGTCCACAGCAAAAAAGGTCATTTTATTACAAAAAAACACCCAAAACTTGGTTTGTAGAGCAAAAAACCCCTTCCGAACAAAAAAGACTCCATTTGCAACATTCTGCCATCGAGGAGAGAGGATTTAAACGGATTTTTTTGCAGATTTTGAAGGCAAATTCAAATCACAAGTAGGTCTTTGGTTTTCCTTTTTTTTTTTGTTTAATCATTTTACTTCATTCCCTTTGCAAAAATCTTGAATCCAAATTGAAAAGAAAATCTTCATAGAGCAAAAAGAAATAGGATTTTTGCATTTAGATTCCAAAAAACAAGATTCATCACTATTAGTATTTTTTGTTGATTTTTTCTGATTTTTTTAATTATTTTCACAGTTTTTTGAATTTTTCAGACCTAGGTTAATTTTTTGATTTTAAAATTTTTTTGTTTGAAAATAATGTTTAGATTAGTTAATTTATTTACTGATTTAAACACATTTGAATCGATTTAAATCAAGTTTAGAAAGATTTTTAATGATTCATCATTTTATGTGTATAATTTAGGTTGTTTTTTAAAAAAATTTGTATTAAAAATCTAATATGTTGTACATTTTTTTGTATGTGTAGGTTAAATACGCACTATAATGGCAAATAGAGAGGCTTCTGCTTTAGGTTCAGCCTTAGGCTCCACCCCATTGGTGCCCGTGCCATCATGGGTTCCAGGGACTCATCCTCCAGGAGCTAGAGACCCTACATGGAAGTATGCCGTGAGAGGATGAGTATCTAGATAAGTTGTTTGCACTAAATGTAAGAAGGTACATCATGGAGGCATAAATCGCCTCAAATGACATCTTGCATGCATTACTCATCATGATGCCAAGCTTTGTCCTAAAGTCACAAAAGAGATAAAAAGAGAGATGAATGCCCTACTTGCAGCTACCAAAGAAAAAAATTGCAAGGGGAGAGGACAAAGGCAGCCATAGCAAGAAGCATAGCTAGTGGACATGCTCATCAGTAAGTGGAGAGAGAGTCTCAATCAGATGAGGAAACAGATACTGACATTGTTGGCTCTCTTCGTGGTCCATGCATTCGTGGTACATCGGCCTCTAAGTCCCCCACTTCCTCTACTTCAAGTAGAGTGCCACCGCCTACATCTTCACACACGCCACATAGTTTTTCTGTGCCGAGAAACACACCAAGAGCACAGACATCATTGGAGGCTACAGGGTGGAATGGGAAGATGCATTAACATGCTGACATGGCATGTGCAGATTTTTAGTATTTCAATAACATTCCATTCAATGTGGTGAGTAGTCCCTATTGGGACAATTTGGTTACCGCATTGACAGTTGCAGGAAAAGGCTACAAGGCACCTTCTCGCGAAGACTTGAGTGAGAAGTTAGTCAATTTAAATTTTATGCTAAGTTTATGTTCTTTAATTTAAATTAATTTATGATGAATTTAAGCTATTTTTTGTTTAAAAATTAAAATTTTGTACTTATTTTACTTTGTACTTGTAGGTTGCTCACAAATGCAACCGAAAGGGTGATGCAAGTAGTGGAAGATCAAAAGAAAGAATGGAAGAAATATGGCTGCACCATTCTTTCCGATGGGTGGATGGATGGAAAAACCGCACCATCCTTAATTTTTTGGTTTCTTCAAAAGGTGAGTATTTTTGAAATCGATGGATGCCTCCAACAAAATAAAAAATGCAAAAAAATTGTGTACATTGTTGGAGGAAGTTGTCATGGAGGTGGGGATAGATAATGTGGTGCAAATCATCACAGATAATGCAGCAGCATATGTAGCAGCTGGAAGATTGCTTGAGGATAGACATCCTACACTTTTTTGGTCACCTTGTGTAGCACATTGCCTTGACCTTCTTTTGGAGGACATAGGCAAACTAGATTGGGTGGCACGGATTGTAGATGATGCAAGGAGCATCACAAAATTTATCTATAATCACCCTTGGGTTCTTAGTTTGATGAGAGATCATACGCAAGGGAAAGAGTTGGTAAGATCAGGTGCCACAAGGTTTGCAACGATTTTCCTAACATTGCAAATCATTATGGATTCTTTGACTGCTTTAAAACAAATGTTTGTGAGTCAAGCATGGCTAGACTCAACTTTTGCAAAGAAGCCTAAAGGAGAGAGGGTTGCAAGAATAGTCTTCGACAACCTATTTGCACAACGAGCTACAAAGATCGTGAAGGTAACTTCAAAGCTTTGAATTTAAATTCAAGTTGAATATTTATTTTTTTTAATTTAAGGCTTTCATTATAAATTTGTAACTTTAATCTTTTTGTATTTGTCATGTAGGTGTCGGAGCCCTTAGTTAGAGTTCTCCGCTTGGTAGATGGGGATCAAAACCCAATGGAATATATTTCAAAGGCCATGGATAGGACCAAAGAGGCTATCAAAAGTTATTAAATGGGGGACAGCCTCAAATTTGATCCCATATGGGAGATTGTTGATAAGAGGTGGAACAATCAACTCCACCAACCCATCCATGCAGCAAGGTACTTCCTCAACCCTAATTTTCTCTTCTCAAACAACTTCTCCAATACTAATGGAGAGGTTATGGAGGGGCTCACAACATGCATTCAAAGGATGGAACCCAAGGTTGAGGTGAGAGAGCTCATTGTCCAAGAGTTGGAACATTACAGGGAAGGAAGGGGTAAACTCTTTTCTTCAGAGCTAGCTATTCGAGGAAGAACCACTTAGCCACCAAGTATAAAATTGGGAGTCTTTAAGTTTATTTCACATGCATCTTATAATTTGATAAAATGTGTTTTGACTTTGTTTTCTAACTCTTCAATATTAAATTTTTTACTTGGTGGAAAAATTGGGGTGGAAATACCCCACATCTCCAAAGAATTGCCCTCTGCACACTATGTTAGCCTTGTAGTGCATCCAGTTGTGAGTGGAATTGGAGCTTGTTTGAGGCCATTCACACGAAGAAGAGGAACAAATTAGCTCAAAAGCGCCTCAATGACCTTGTCTTTGTACAATACAACCTTCGATTGCGCACAAAAAGAGTAGAGGACAAATCACTGGATCCTATTGATTTGGATGAGATAGATCCTTACAGTGATTGGATAGGGCGGGATGAGCAACCTCCATTGTTTACCGCAGACGAGATTCTTGATTTCGAGAGACAAGCAATGGAGGATGTAGGTGCAACAAGAGATGTAGGGTTGGAGGACATTCATGAGGATGAGGAGGAGTCATTGCCAAAGCCAAATACTTCCAGGATGGTGGTCAAGCCTCAGCCACAGCCTTCCATGCCAACCAAGGAGCCATCGCGTACACGTAGAACTACAGCATCTAGTTCTTCCCTAGCTTTGACTAAATTAGGGAAGAGGAAGGTGTAAAACATTGTATTTAGTATTTACTTCTAGTTTTACTATTTTCATTTTCAGCTATCTATTGTAATTTGTATCAAACTATCAGACTTTCAGCCATCAGGATTCCGCATGAGAATGTGATTTTGTAATCAATATGCATTAAAGTCAATCAAATTTAATAGAAAACACTTTTGTACTCATTTATGGACTTATTGGATTCATCTTGTCATTGAATTTTGCAAAAAAAATGTGTTTCTAATGATATTTAAGCAATTTTTTAAGTTCCCGAGTTTTTTGCGGAGTTTTCTCCAAGTTTTTGCTGACTCGTCAATTTTGGGCTTGGCGAGTTTTTGTCGAGTCCGAGTTTTCCAACTATGCATACAACATAGATGCTCACTTTTACATGTGTCATTAGGTGGTAATGTTTGTTTTATACAAACTCATACAATGACAATATTTCTATTTCCATCTCATTATTTTATTCATGTGTTGTTTCAGTGCGCTTTTAAAAAATTTGCCCATGATAAGCAACATATCTATGGCATATCCCTTAAAAGATGGAAGAATAGTAAACCATTTTATTTGACCACATGTGATGTAGCAGAATTAATTTCACTTAACTTGAAATAAGAAATATGTCATTTTCTATGATTGTAGAGACACAAAAGCATGCTTAATAAAGGCCTTGACATTTGAATTTAGTTATAAGAGTTTGCAAGGTGGAGTTAGGTGACTTATATATTTTCTACCTCTGGTTATGGGATGGACATGTAGGGATTCATATGGCCCAATTCAAGTGAAGTACCCATTTGCCACAGGCACTAGCCTTGTGGACCCAGGTTTCAAAACTACCTAGCATGCCACAACCAGAGACAACTGATTTTCACATCTCACACAGGCCAGAACCAATCCAAGATACAGATTCTAACAAGCATGTCACCTACATCAAGGATCCCATCATGTCCACTTGCAGTTCAATGCAACCAAGAGTTTCAGTCTAGACTGGCTGTTCCATACAGAATAAAAAATGATGTCTTTGTTCTCCTTGGATGCTCTCCCACATCATCTCTTTATGATACCTTTGTGATATTATAAGTGCACATATCTGCAGTGATTTGTATGCATATCTAGGGATTGAAGGGATGGTCTGCATGCACACCCATATCCAATTGCTGTGCATACACTGCCATCAATTTGGGGTATGCTGTGGAATTTAACCTGTCAAGGCTTCAATGCCTGTCATATTCAAGCATTTGCAGCAGAGCTTGTTCGTGAAGACACCACCCTATGCACTCAATTTCAATGCTTAATGATGTTGCAGGTTTAGGTTCATATATTTCTTCAAATGCAAAATCTTAAATCTCCCTTTCATACTATGTAATATAGAACTTTTGATTCTGGTTTCTAAGCATTTTTCCTGATTTTGAAATCACTATAGATGGAAATAAAAATCTGTTTATTTAGTTCCATGAAATGTAACATCAATAAATAATTATTTTCTCCCAATTTATTAGTAACAAAATGCCCTGTACACAGTCACAAATATTGTTTTCATTCTTCCATCTATTTTGTTGTTATCATATCTAGGAAATAATCAAACTGTGACCCACATTCACGCCTGAACATGTCAAAATTGAATTTAGCCAAGTATTGGATTTGTAGTGTTTCTGACTAATTTCTGTCATTCATTGTAAAGTTTGCGTTAATGGGCATTAGCTATTTATCTTATTATGTTGTTCAAGATCCTGCCCCTCCCACTGAATAGTCAAAAAGAGAGAAACAACAAACATAGGCTTATTGAAGAAGCAAGTTACACTGTCGGCACAAGGATTTGGTTTTCAATTAAAGGCAAAATAAAAAGAGAGAAAAAACAAAATATAAGCTTATTGAAGAAGCAAATTACACTGTCAGAACTAGGTTTTGGTTTTCATAAAAGGTAAAATAAACACCATACATCTATTGTCTGAATGGCCTTCAATCGTAGAGTTTCCCTGTATTTGTTTGTATTGCAACATTTTTCTTAGAAGATTACAGAGTTCTTTAATATATGATGGACAAATCAAATATTTGAGGGCTATCCATTGATATTCCATCAAATTCGCCCAGGACTTAAACCTGGCAGTTCATCATCTAGATCATGATTCTGACAATGTTTCTCCAATCAGTTTTTGAAGGCAGCATCACTTTCAGACATGCAAAGATCATCTTGTTGACATTTGGGAAGGTAAGAACTAAAAAACTAAGACTCTAACTAATCCACCCTGTTATCTAGTGCATCTGCATCAACAACACCTTCAAATAATGTGATGCCTAGATAAGGTTTCGTGCATTTCTATATTTCCTTTTTTATAGCAGATAGCCATCAAAATGGAAATAGATGCTATTCTGCACTCACACACAATGAACCCCTGGCTGTATGTTATTATTATATTCTTGTGTGTGGCTAGAAAAAGTCAATACATAGTTACTCTATAGCACTTCCATTTTCTACATGTCTATAAAACTTTCTACATTAATTAATTCATTTTTTCTCTTCTATTTTGGCCGCATTTGGTGAAGGAGTATGTGAGCATCTGTAGCATGTACATGCATTCCATATACTACAAGCATGATATTCATAATTTCATACAAACATATCTCTGTTTGAGGCATTAGGTCAAGTGTCTGGAGTGCATAGTTAATCTTACCATATTGAGCATACATATCTATCAGGGCATATACCACAAAAATCTCCTTCAATATGTGTAAGTGTGAAACTCTTTACCCTGTTGCAAGGTGGATAAGAAAGTGTCAGATTCCATTCTTTCAGTTGCCATTCACAAAAGCATGGAAAAGACTCTTCCATATGTCCATTTTGGAATTTCTTGTATTCATTAAAGTCCATGAGACCATATTTCTGCAAGGCATGCTGCAAATGACCTATCTATAGAGACTTATCTTATTTTTCACTGGCATGCGGTCCATTTTAAGACACGGCATAGTAAACTTATACATACATTCCTTCATGCATTAACATTGTTTAGAGTCTTAGACAATGTTTTTGACAGCATTTTAGTACCTCGTATACTAAAGAGCATTTTTTTGTGTATATTTTTGTCAAAATAGTTGAAAGTAAGAGTTTCCTTGTATCTATACTTTTGTTCTCTCACTAAGGTTTTTCTAATACTTAGCGTGGGGCTAGAGTTTCTAATGATTCAGTCAAAACAATCTTCTGCCTGTGATTTCTGAGTGTTTGTAGAACTATTGAATTATGATAAATTTCATAGTATACAAAAGCTCTTATTGTATACCTCAGAAGAAGCTAGAAGGCAATTTTAGTATTCATTTTAGTGATGATCATTTGGAACAACAATGGCTTAGGCCATCTATACTTTAGTTTACTAAACAAAGGGGGTAACATTTTACAAGGTTCCCCCAAGTACATGGAGCAGGGGCAGGGATATTGGGAGACATATCTCTGCATGGCTAAGTTCTCCCACCAAATCTTAGAAGATGGCACCAGAAACATTCATTAAAAAAAAGTACAGTATATATGTTTGCATATATCCATATCAATATATAAATACACACAAGTGTGCGAGTGCATGAACGCTCATGTGCCAAATAGGTATAAATCAAAAATTTAATAAGACTACACAATGATATAAGGAACTAATAAGACATATTAACTGTATATTACTTGTTGGGACTTGAAACAGGCCAACAAAATGTTTCCTAACCATTCCTGAATCCCAATATTCTGTGGGGTCATCAAGAAGTCTTACATGTGTGATCCTTATTTGGATTTATTCTTAAGCTACTTAGGAACCACGTAGAGTATAACGCACCATCATTCCTTTTATTATTATACATTTCAGACTAGATTAGAATTCAAGTAAAAGAAATTATGCTGATTCACAACAAAGTGTGTAGTCAAGCCGACTAATGAGTTTACATTACGTAAAGTCAAAAAAATAGCATGTGCAAGAAGCAATGAAAATGAAAAAAATAATATGAATACACTTAGAACCTCAAATGAATTAATCAAGAAAAGATAAAGTGCAAATTCAAAAAGCAGATTGGAATATTATTTACCTTTCTTAATTCCTAGCTTTAGTCAATTCATGGTTGACTAACGTTAAAGTTTATGAACTGGTAGTCCTCTTTCTGCAAAAGTTTCAGCATCCAAATCAGGTATAGATAGCTTAGAAGTGAGGCCTAATTCTACATGAATTTTGGTCAATGAATATATTTCTTTCTTGTAACAGAATTTATATGAACTCAAAAAGAATGAAAAATACTGAGTCAGATAGGAAATTTTGATAGACATACCATCAAGTTATACTGCAGTGGAAAATCTGACATTTCATAGCTTCAAGGAAAGGAGCGGCAAAGAGATACCCTATCTCACACCACCTCAACAAGCAAAGACAACCACACCAACACCAACCTGCACAGAGTAAAACACAACCAGCATGCTTAGTCACTAAAAGAGTTTAAGACCTTTTCAATACAGATGAGAAATCCATTTTACAAAATGATGCACATACAACCAGACACATTACGATAAGTTGAACAACATGCATCCTAATTACAAGCAAAAAAGTAGAATCAAAGAAGTACCCTATCTCACACTGCCTCAATAAGCAAAGACAACCACACCAACACCAACCTGCACATAGCAAAAAACAACCAGCATATTTAGTCACTATATAAGAGTTTAAGGCCTTTTCATTATAGATGAGGAATCCATCCATTTTACAAAATGATGCAAAATGATGCACATACAACCAGACACATTACAATAAGTCGAACAACATGCATCCTAATTACAAAATGATGTACATACAACCAGACATGTTACAACAAGTTGAACAACATGCATAAGTTTTTGTGGGAGTTCAACACAAAAACCCAAGAAAACACCCACGCCAAAATGCTGTGCAAGCAAGAATCTATCAATCACCAACTCCAAATACTATGACAAGCAGAAGAAATATATTGCATCCTTATTAATCGATTGTGAACATCAACTGCATTGTTCTATTAGTTCAAAGCAGTCTCTAGAAGTGCAATTTCTCATTTGGAAAAACCTCACCCATATGCAAAAGATTTGAAACTGCATATAGTACCTAGGTATTTTGGCTATACCATGCTGCATAAACCCAAACAAAAGAAAAAGTTTGCACACAAAAGTCAAACCATTTTGACTCGCTGCCCAAAAGCACTAAAGATGGGCTGCAATGACTGCACAAGCAAGGCAATTCAAGCAAAAGTTAAGCACATGGACAGTTCAAAAATTTGCAGCAAGATCAATATGCAAACATGACACCGCATTTTAGACATGGATGCTGAAAATGAAGTATATAAAAAAACGAAAAAAAAAGGTTATTTGGACCTTCACCTAGGTGTGCCTTTAATGAAACCCCTAAAGCATAGTTTGTGTATGTGTGTGATGCATTTAAATAAACATACATATACATTCAAACATATTTATATGCATATGCATGTCTTGCCTTCAATATTTATTGGGTCAACACTAGTCCTAGTTATTGATATTGTGATGTGCACACTTTTGATACTGTGATGTGCACACATCATTAAGCTCATTGAACATGCCACAATTCATAGAAGCTGCAAGGATGACCAACTAAGAAATGTGAGCAATTCAGTACTATGTCACAGAGTTCCACGAATTTCAGCCATGAGGTTTGAAATTTGGCGGACTTCAAAACATGATTAACAATTCATTGAAATTCGCCATATATTCGTTCGAGTAAAGGGCATCGGTTTTTTTAATAAAACATGTTTAAAAAAAGGTATCCATCTGTGGATTTCCAGATCGTAATGGTGGATGAATGCTAATTGGCACGACTTTCTTGCCTCCGTCAATAACGAAACCCGGGAAGAGAAAGCTCCACCATGTCCAATCGCCTTGCGCTACCCGGGATCGCTGTGACTACTAGTTCAGCGGTGCCCATGAAACTCCTGTGTGCATCCCTCCCTTCAGTCTGCTATCGAGCTAGTCTTTATAGGGCTTTTTCATGAAAGGCTTTTTAATTTTTTAAGTTTTGTTTTTATTTTAATTTTTTGCTTTTTCAAATAAAATTTAAATTATTTATAGTTTATGTTTTAAATCATGTCGATTTGTTATTTAATTTTCTTTATTCAAAATGTTAAGATTTAATGTTTTAAAATATTTAAATTAAACTTTTATAATTACGATATAATTCATTCCACGTTTCGGCCCCTGAATTTGACGCCCTAAAACCGTTAAGAAGAGACTTCAATATTTACACCCAAAAACGTTGATATTAGTGAAAATCGATGTCACGGGTTCGAATCTCGGTTAAATGTTTGAAGCTCAATTTAGTTCAGTTCAGACGAGTAAACGAGGAATTCTGAGAGAAGTTAATTCGTTAAATGAAACTCATATTTGCTGCATTTCAGAGAACTGCTAACCCGGAAAATGGTTCTACAACCTCCCCGCCATGTTCATTTCCGCTCCCCGCCATTTTTATTTCTTGCCCTTATAATATGGTGAAAAATGCAGAATGATAGTTATAAATAGATAAAAATCGCCCTGAATTTAACAGATGGAGCATTGCTCTTAAGAAGTGAAATTTTCAACCAAATAGATGGACGAGAATTCATTTCGAAAATATTTTTAGCTATAAAATTTGCATCTGCAGAAAAAAAAATTAACTTCTAATTTATAGATACAATTATTAATCACTAATTAAACAATACTGATTATATTATTGTCCACTGGTAAGTACTAAAAATCATTTAAAACTTTACATTGCATTTAAAATAAATCAGTTCTAGCTTGGAATAACTAGTATAAATAATTTGAGGCCATAACTGTAACTTTATACGCCTAACAATACAAACAGCGCAAGCAGGAGGCGAAAGATAGCAATTTATTTATTGTAGAGAATAAATATTTTGACTTGGTCTAGAATATCGGAGGATGAATCACTAAAACGTGTGAAACACAGACATCACCCTAAATTTGAAGAAACTCCTGTTCCAGCCTGAGACATAGCATGGCACATTTTTCTGGAAAACAATTTGAAAGCCAATTTAAAGCAAAAGCCAAAAAACAACAATTTTACCACGGCTCTCTTCCTGAAAGCTCCACCCCAGATAGAAGAGCCCACGCGGTCAACCTTTCCTTTCGATCGTTACCATTGTCAATCGGTGAAGAAATTCCAATAGGGTTAACGAGGTTAAAAATATATACGAGAATTTCGACAATACATCCGTAAAAAGAGTGGACTTCACCCTCTGCGAATCGAAAGCTCGCAAGTACAGAGACAGCAGATAGTGTGGCCACCACTTCTGCCGCACCATGCAGACGAGTGGTGTTTTATTGAGACGGTGTCCAAAAAAAAAATTCTGGTTTTTTAATAAATAGTATAGAATAGAAGATTAGAAGACCTTAAAAAAAATAATGGGATGATAGATTTATTTTTTTTAATTTAATTTGATGATAAAAATAAATAATTAATTTTCTAAAGTTATCATTAAAATGTAAGTATAATTGGTCTTAAGTCATTTTAAGTTTCTCATTCTAAAATAAAGTGTTTTTACTAGCATATATATTTAATAATATATATAATATATCGAGAGATATCATTTTCAAGGTGTTTATTTTTTAATCAATTTCTCGTATAAAAGTGCAATAGATGCTCGAGAAAGATATATATATATATATAGTACTCGTAGTGCAACATGCAATACATTAAATTAATTAGGGTTAGGGTTAGAATTAGCAATAGAATTAGGATTGGAGTTAGGGTTGGAGATAAAATTAGGATTAGGGTTGGTGTTTGTGTTAGGATTAGGGTTAGGCTTAGTGTTAGGGTTAGGGTTGAGATTATGGTTATAGTTAGGGTTAGAGGTATAATTAAGATTAGGGTTAGGGTTAGAGATAGAATTAAGATTAGGGTTGGGGTTTGTGTTATGATTAGGGTTAGGCTTAGCACTAGGGTTAGAGATAGGGTTGAGATTAAAGATAGAATTAGGATTAAGTTGGGGTTAGTGTTAAGGTTGGGGCTAATGTCAGGGTAGGGTTAAGGTTAGTGTTAGTGTTAGAGATAGGGTCTAGATTAGGGTTAGAGTTAGACATAGGGTCAGGATTAGGGTTAGGGTTAGGGTTATAGATAGAATTATGATTAGGGTTTGGGTTTGCATTAGGGTTAGTATTAGAGATAAGGTCAAAATTTAGGTTAGGGTTATGGTTATAGATATAATTAAAAATAGGGTTAGGATTAAGGTTAGAGATAAAATTAGGATTAGGGTTGGGATTAGCTTTAGGATTAAGATTAGGGTTAGGGTTAGAGATTAAATTAGGATTAGGTTAGGGTTAGGGTCAAGAATAGGGTTAGGATTAGGGTTAGGATTAGGTATTATGGTTAAGGTTAGGGTTATAGATAAAAATAGAATTAGGGTTGAGGTTAGCATTGGGAGTTAGAGATAGAGATAGAATCAAGATTAGGGTTAGAGTTAGGGTTAGAGCTAGGGTTAGGGCTAGGGTTAGGGTTAATATTAGGGATAGGGTTAGGGCTAGAGATAGAATAAGGGTTAGAGTTTGAGATAGAATTAGGATTACATTTGGGGTTAACATTAGGATTAGGATTAGGGTTAAGGTTAGAGATTTAACACTAACACTAATTCTTATGATAACTGAACCCTAAATAAACCCTAATTATGACCTTAATTATATTTGGGTCTCAAACCTAATCCTAACCCAAGCGTAACCCTAATTAATTCTTAAAATTAACCCTTACCCAAATTAAACCTTAATCATAATTAAATTGTAACCTTATATGAAGCCTACCCTAATTAAACCCTAATTTAACCTTAACCCTAACATTAGCAGTTACCCTAATTGAACTCTAACCCTAATTAAACCTAATTAAAAAAAACCCTAACCCTAATTAAAACCTAATCATAACCCAATTGAATCTTATTTACACTCTAATTGAACCCTTAACCTAACCCTAATTTAACCTTTACCTTAATACTAATAGTTACCCTAATTTAACCCTAACCTTGATTGAACCTTAACCCTAATTGAACCTTAATCCTAATTAAACCCTAACAAATTAATCCCAATCATAATTGAACCTTGATTGAACCCTAGCCCTAACTGAACCTTGATTCTAACTAAATTATAACCCTAATTAAACCCTAACCCTAACATTAATCTTAATCCTAATTGAACCCTTACCCTTATTAAATTATAAACCTAATTAAACCACTACCCTCACCTTAACCATTACCCTAATTAAGCCCTAACCTTGATTAAATATTTTAATTAAACCTTATTTTCACCCTAATCTATTTGAATCATAACCCTAACCCTAATAAAAATCATAATCAAAACATATACCTAACCCTAATTGAATTATAATCATAATTAAACTATTACCTTACTTGAATGCTAAAGCTAATTGAAGCTTGATTGAAACCTAACTCTAATTGAACTCTAATCCTAACCCTAAACCTTGATTAAATTGTAATTCTAATTGAACTCATACCCTAATTAAATACTAACCCTTATGCTAATTGAACTTTAACAATAATTATAACCCTAACCCTAATTGAACCCTAATCTATCCTTACTACTAACCCTAACCCTAATTTAACACTAACACTAATTGTTGTAGTGTTGAAAAATGTACTCCTTTACATTTTCACACTATGTTTTCATCTCCTTAATTAAGCTTCTAATTGCCTAAATTATGCATTCCTAAGCCTTATTGTTCTCATTTTCTGAAAGGGAAACTGACATTAAACAAATGCAAACATTATTTTAAACACCTTGGAAATTGTGTGTCCTAGATTTAGGTCCTTCTTAAGTGCCAAGGCCCAAATTTTAATATGTTTTTAGCGGTATTTTAATAACTCAAATTGAAATTTTAAATGTCGGCTTATGGAATCTAGTTTTCAAGAAATTAGAGACACCTATAAATACATAGTTATTTTGTCAATTCAAATCCTAAGACTTTAAGAGATCAATCCTTAGAGCAAAAATTACTGTCAAAAGTATTAAAGAGCAGATTTATCAAGCATCTACAATAGCAATCAAGATCATATCATCGTGTCAAAGTTATGTGTGTTCATATTATGTTTTGGAGCTAACATTATGATGTAGGTTTCAAGCATTCAAGCATCAAATCAAGCAATCATTCAAGCCAATTCATGTAAGATCCAATCCTTAGAGAGATGTGTTAGACTTCATTCCTCTAAGGGTAGCCATTAAGGGTTTGGTGAGTTGTGACATAGATTTTCTCATTCATCAATCCTTGTCATTTTTCATTATCTTTCATCATCAAGGTTTAATTACCAAAATGGGGTTTGACCAAGGCAAACCCCTATTCATCCAAAAGAAAACATTTTTCCCTCTCTTTGTGTGTGTAGATTTGTAGGTGAAGAAGGACTGAAATTGGATCAAAAATGTAATTTTAAAAAGTTATCAAAGTCATCATCAAATTTGTCAAGCCACAAAAACTTACCTAAAAAATTTATTTCCGACTTTTCGATAGTGGAATCCGGAGGAATCGAGAGCTAAGATTAGGGACCTGAGGACTGTGAAATTAGTTTTTAGATCCTTGTATAGAGACCCATTTTCCCTAGGGTGAATCTATCCTTGCAGGACACTCAACAACCACTTTTGGTGATAGGTACACAATAGTCTGCCCTTCTCAGATATGCCAAAAGATTACTATTTTTGTTTGTGCTATCATCTATTTTTGCATTTCAAGTTTTGCATCACATAATTAAGTTCATTAGGAATTTTATTTTCATCTCCCAAAAGTGCATTTTAGTCATTTTCTATCATAAGGAAAATCAGAGATCCCCCATCCCCATAGAGTTGACTCACCTCAAGGTTGAAAGCCAATTCTATCCTTGGGAGAGATCTCTCCTTTTTTAATGAAACTAAAGGAAACATAAGTGTGGTGAACCCTTTTATTCCTAACCCCTGTTATCATTCCATCATCTCTTCACACATTATTTTTCTTTGTTTCCATTATAACCCCAATACTAACACTAACCCTAATTGAACTATAACCCTAACCCTATTTAAACTCTAACCCTAACCCTAAATCTAGCTCTAACCTCAAGCTTTACCAAATAATCCTAACCTGAACACTAATGTTAACGTTAACCCTAACCCTAATTAAACTAAACCCTACCCTTACCCTAATTAAAATCTAACCATAATTAGACCCTAACCCAATTGAACCTTAACCCTTACCCTAACAATAAGACTAATTAAACCTAATTGTAATCCAAATTGAACCTGAATGGTAATTGAACCCCAAAACTAACCTTGACCCTAATTGACTTCTTATTGAACCTTAACCCTACTTGGACTCTAACCCACACCCTAAACTTGAATTGCATCATTACTCTAATTGAACCTTAACCTTAATTGAACACTAACTTCAACCCTAATGCCAAGTTTAGCCCTAATTGAACCCTAACCCTAACCTTAACCATTATTATAATTAAGCCCTAACCATGACTAAATAACAACCCTTATGTTAATTGAAATTAACCCTAGCCCTAGCCCTAAACCTAATCCTAATTTAACCTTAATTGAACCATAACCCTAATCCTATTTCAACCCCAAAATTAACCCTAATCCAAAGCTTTATTGGATAACCCCAACCCTAACCCTTATTGAAACCCAGTTAAACCCTAATCCTAATTCAACCTTAATCCCTACCCTAATTAAACCCTAACCCTAATTGAACCCTAACCTTAATTGAACCATAACCCTTATTGAACACTCACTCTAATTGAACCCTAACCCTCATTAAACCATAAACCTAATTGAACACTAACACTAACCCTAATTGAACCCTAGCCCTAATTGAACCTTAACCATGACCCTAACAATAACCTTAAATAAACCCTAATCATAGTCCAAATCAACCTTAACCTTAATTGAACCTTATCACTGATCAAACAATAACCATAACTCTAATTGAATTATAATACTAACCTTTACCCTAATTGAATCATGATTGAACCCTAACCCTAATTAGACTCTATCTAGGTAATTGAACCCTAAATAAATTATAACCTTAATTAAACATCAATTTGAACCCCAAGACTAAGCCTAACCCTAATCACTTTTGAACCCCAAACCTAACCCTGATATCAATTTTAATTATAATTAAATCCTACCTTAACCTTAACCATTACCATAATTAAACACTAACCCTAATTAAATTATAACCTTAATTGAACTTTAATTCTAATTTGACCCTAACCCTAACCTTAATATGTTGGAAGAATGTCATCGATGTTGTTGTTGGCAACATGAGCATGAGGGATAATCACAAAGGTATATAACGATGTATTGCAGTGTTGTCATTGATGTCAATATTGTATCTTAATGTGAAGACCATGGTGCAGATCATTGTAGATCATTTTGGTTGGTTCTAATAGGTTTTGGAGTGTTTATGGAAGATAGTTTTGCAAGATGGTTTGATCCAGTAAAGTTGGTTGTGATGGAAGATTGACTAAGTGTCAACTCTATTAGTTCTATGTAACAAAGCATGCAATTTTTAGGCTCGCACTAGTCCATAAATGAAGTTTTCACTCCATGCTTCTAAAATTATTTTGTTATTTGTTAGAAGTATCTAATTCGAGAATTTCATCATTTTTTGGATTTTGGTTAGAGAGATATAAGTGACAGAAGTTCAATCTGGCAGATTACAGTCATTTCTTGTACAGTGCATTTGAGTGGGAGAAGATAAGTTTTTGGCTTTGCGCTTTTGAGGATATGTTGACATATGATATTAGTGTGTGAATTCTAGTTGGCATTGAATTTTGAGGTCCACGTGTCTGAATGTGGATACACAGTTGAAGAATTTTGGTATAAGGTCTTCTATGATGCCAACCTATTAAGTTTGAAGGTATGTGAAGGTTAAATAAGTGTTGTGATCTTATGTGGGATCTATTATAAGTCCATACTGACCTATTTCAATTTATTTTGAGATTTGAACTTTGGCACAAGGTGTGTATGGAAATATTTGAAGTTGCCAACTTATATGCATGATACATCTAATTAGGCCGACCTAATTGATGTTATGCTTGATGCGGATATATAAGTTAGATATTTTTTGGTGTTTTGAAGAATCTTGTGATTATTCTACATGTATGTGATGTGAATATTATTAGAGCAATACAAATTTAAGTTGTGAATGTTGAGTTGAAGATTAGAGTGATGTGAATGCAGAGGAAAGCAAAGTGTTAGATCTAAATCAGATGAAATGTGTAAAGTCAGTTTATTGAGATTCATTGGAACTGTATTTCATGCATATGAAAGATGCAATTGTAACAATTTAAACTAGGCTATGAGCCACAATCTCTCTTCTATCTTTTTCTCAGTGGGCAATGAATCCACCTCCAATGAGCACTTCTGTAAATATACTATAATCGGTTATAATATATTGTGAGCTAATCCTCACCGTGGTTTTTCTCATTTTGGGTTTTCCACGTTAAAATCTTGGTGTTCATGTGTTATGTGATATTATTGATGTTTCATGCTTTCTTTCTTTATTGTAGTTGAATGCGTTATGTGGTTTGGATGTTTAAATATTTTAATGGTTTAAAAGAATACTGTTCACCCCCCCTCTCAGTATTTTGGGTGTTCAAAAATTGGTATCGGAACTTGGTTCCTTGGAAAGAGCTTAACCACTTGGGGAAGATCTTAGAGGTTGAACACATGGTTGTTAGAAGACTACCTACTCCTCTGGAAGAGATTCTTGTTGTTGGATCCACATAAGAAGATTTCATGCTTGACAAAGATGGAAAACTCAAAGTTTCCATTGAAGATCTTGAAAAGAGTGAAGATGAAAACAATGATCTGAAAGAAAATGTCAAAGAAACAAATGAATGCATTAGAAAATTGAGAGAACAAATCAAGAAGTTTAGAGAAAGGCATAAGAAATTCAGTGAGCAATCGAAGCAAGCAAATGAAACTATTACTGGTTTGAAAGTGCAAATTGAAGAAAAGAAAAGAATTGAGGAATGTTCAAATGCAACGGTGAAAAAAAATCTAAGGAATGCACAAGGCTTGAACAAGAAGTTGTGAATCTGAGATAAAATCTAGAGAAAGCAAGGAGTCATGAAGACAAATTCAAGATGAGTTCTACAAATCTTGATGAAGTTATTGCTAATCAGAAAGGCTCTAAAGATAAAGAAGGTTTAGGATTTGAAAATGGTAAAAGTTCAAATCAGACATCAAATATTGAAGATAAGAAGAACAATGGCAAGCAAATCATAAATCAAAGGAATGAAGTTAGACGACCATCGATCAAACAACCAAATGCACAAAGGTACCCATATTTTAATGGTTTTTGTTATTCTTGCAATAAATTTGGACATAAGGCAATGGGATGTAGAAGCAGAATGAATCAGAATGTTCCATCTTTTTTTGGTCAATGTTTTACATGTAAGAAATTTGGTCATAGAGCTAGTGAGTGCAGAAGTCAATTCATGAATAGTTATAACAATGGTAGAATGGTTCAATATTTCAATGGCTATTGTTATACATGTTATGGATTTGGGCATAAAGATAATCAATGCAGATCTAAAATGAATGGAAGGAATATTGGTTAGAAGAATAACGCATGTTACAACTGTAATAAGCCTAGACACATTTCTAAGTTTTACAAAAAAAATATGAAGAAGGATAATCCAACAAAGAGGAATGAATCAATAAAAAGTATTTATCCAGCAGAAACAAAGAAGGAGATGGAGAAGATTTGGAGAAAGAAGTAAGAGACAAAGGTTAAGGATGAATTTGTACCAGCATCTGGTGCATATGTTTCCTCTGAAAACTAAATTGAGAGCTTTGGCTCAAGGGAGCTATAATGAACATCTTTTATCCCCCACCAAAGAAGAGGTGTTGATGCTTTAGCATGATATGTGGTGTAGATCAACATGCTTTATCTATTGGAGAATATTGTGGAAGAAAATATGATAATGCAAAATTTTTCAAAGCATCAAAAGTTGACTGTGCATACAGATAAAGGGTTGCCAACTTTATTGTTTGAAGCATTAATTACAAAATTAGGTCAAATTCCAAGGGTTATAAGTTATTTTACTTAGCCAATTTCATTCATAACGAGCATTGAGAAGAAGCAGAGCAATGAGGAAGTGATTTGGAGTGCTTGAAAGCTATTTGTCACATGAGTATTAAAAGCCTAGTTCGGCAAATGGAAGAAAAGGTATTTACAATCTCAACTTTGCCCTAGTTTTCAAAAGAACTTTGTTTGAAAGCAGTTTGAATTGATTTCTTACATCAAGGGTTATAGAGATTACTGAGAAGCCAAAACCAAAATTCAAGAAGTACCTTGCAAAATCTATAGAAGATGAGTTGTTAGGTGTGTTTTTGCATGTTCCATATGGGGTTTTGCCAATAGAGGATATAAGGATTTACATTCATGGCAAGATGGAAGAGTTTGATCACACTAAGCTAGGAGATTTATGCGCTAAAGAACTTGCTAAAGACAATTTTTCCCTAAAACTAGTATATCAAAACCTAGTTGCGAAGAAATTGGATGTATGGCAATGGTTTCCAAATTTTTGTCTTCCTGACAAATGGGTTAGATTGGAATTAAGTAGAATCCATTAAATTTGTTTGGACCGACATGCCTAACATGATTACAAAAGAGGTAATTAGAGAGGTTACAGGTCTATGCTCCAAGTTAGACTTGTTCCTCTATTAAAATCGGTTAAGAATGAAGTGGTAATGGAAGTCACAGGTGCAACTTATGATAAGAGGGCTCTAGTAGTAAATCCCATAAAACATCTAGCTATAAAATATGCAGCAATAGTGATTAGCTATAAGATCTATTTCACAAATAGAGGTAATTTTATATTTGTCACTGCAATCAATGTGGCATATGAGATGGTGGAAAAAGGAGTTGACTATGATCTTTGTTAGTTGATAAGACAACAATTGATGGAGAATTTGAAGCAAACCAAGGAGAAGATGTTACACCCCATTGTTTATTTACCTAGTTATTATTAATAAGAAGGTTTAAATTACTTTGATATATGAATGTGTTTGTAATTCTGATTGAAATACATGTGTTTGTACTTTGTTTACTTGTATGAATGGAAAAATGATTAATGAACGTTAATTTCATTTTATGTTTAGAATGGAATGAATATGTAGAATGAAAGATGAATGAATTTGATATTCTGACTATGAGATGTTTAATACAAATGATCATTTCGATGAACAACTAACTACTTGTTGATGGTGAAAATGACACAAACAACATTTAAAAAGAATATTTCTACTCTATTTCTCCTAAAAAAGAAAGACAACATATAGTAGCCTAACTCCCAAGGTCCTGGTAGTTGGTTCTCAACCGTCTGGCGTCACTTAATTGGTCCATGCAACTGTAATATTCAAGGGGCATGTGTTGGTAACAAGGAATGCAAGCAATGACTGATTCATTGGACTATTCTTAATGAAAAGAGGGTTTTAAATAAAAGAAAAAGATAAATCAAGGCATACATCAGTGAAACATGAATGAAATCTATCTAATATCCAGACATATATCTTCAACAACGAATGTTCTTCCACTATTTCAAGAAAACCATAACATGATGCAATTTACAGAAACAATCCATACTATTGCATACATCTATGGTGCTTAATTTAACTATCACAATCACACATCATAAAACTTCAAAGACTTAAAAGAACAAAACTTCTCATTTGTTGCCAAGACCATAGATCAATAGGCTTTCAATAATTTAATCCACAGATAATTTAACGAAATAATCCTTAAATTTGGTTTCTTCTAATTTATTTCATCACATAAGAAACACTTATGCTTCAGCACAATCATTGGCATACAAATAGACCATAATTCATTAACCTTATCAAATAAACTCAGTTCTAACACCATATTGCGTAAAAACCTGTAATTGTATTCAACTGTAACCAAAAATATAAAAAAATATCTTTGTAAAGTTATAAAATTATATCTCCTACTATCAGGTGGCCAATTCTATTCTTATTATCTGACCCTTACAATATGATACCCCATGGGTATTTATAGATGTACAAAAATATGAAGTCTTCCCTATCTTAAGTTAAGATCCACCTTTTCAGGAAATTGAATTTTCCTTGGAAACTCGGATCAATTGATATTGAGTTCCTACATTAAACATTTAGTAAACTGGAGAGAAGAAAAGAGAAGAGAAAAGAAGCCATGTGCTCATAGAACTATCAGTTTATGCATGCGAAGTTTGTTCTGAAGTGTACTCATCATAACTGGAGAAGACTTGCTGAAGCATATCCGGATCTGGCCCATCAATCCAACTATCCTCGAACTTGATTCTCTTAAGTTTAGCAGCAACAAACTCCCTCATGTCTTTTAACTTTGTCAACTCCCGTCTAGCAGCTCTCACCTCTTCTTTAATATCCATTAACCAGTCCAACAACAAATCCTCTCCAACATCTCACTTTTGCACATCCCCCTTAAGTCTATCATCCCATTTCTCTTTTAATTGACTTAAAGGTAGGCCATCCTTTACCGGTATATCAACATTTACTATAATAGCAATAACTGCTTCTAACTCATCAATCTATTCATTTAGATCCCTACTAGAATCTTGAACTTCATTCTTATGTTTATACAAAAATTTTGATCTAAACCGGATTATGCTAGAGGTCTTTTCCAAGAAATCCGTGTTGTCCTCTTCAAGGATTGACTGTTCTAGAAGAGTGGATTTTGATAATTTCCTGATCTCCTTTAGCTTTTGGATATATCTTCTATACTCCTCTTCTTGTTCTCCCAACTCTTTGGTATGCTGCTTCATCTCCTCCATCAACTCCATTGTCATTTTATGAACCTCAAAACTATCTGTTAGCACTTCACCTATTTCCTGATTTAGCCTATCAATCCATCTATCCATCATCTCTGCCTTACTCCTTACCTGCACCAAATCATCCGCCTCTTTCTTACTAAGCAAAATTGGTGTCTTGATGGTGGTAATTTGTTGTGACCTCTGAGCAGAAACATTTTTCAAGAAAGTATGCAATTGATCCAGTTGAGCCTTAAGCTCATCCTTTCTTTGTTTATCCTTCATCATTCTTGACTTAGTGGATGATGCTACCACATCAATCAAATTCATTTGTTGATCTCTGGTAGATCTCCCCAAATTAACCATGCCCAATTGGTAATCAGTCAGCTACATCTCTCCTACATCCTTGTCCACCACCGATATTGCACATCCAACAATGATTTATCCTCTTTCAGTAAGTCTAGTGGAATGTAGAATCTTAGCCTTCTTCCTGGGCCTTTCCTTTTCAATCTCCTTCTTCATACCCTCCCAATAAAAAGGTTTTGATGATGTTACCGACCTCTTTTGAAGATCCAATTTTAACCAAGTAGGAGCACTTGGAGTAGTGGCCATCATAGTTGAAGAAGAAACAACAATTGTAGATGATAAAGGCCGCAACATATTAACTTTACGTTGAGAATCAACCTCCTGCACATTTTGTTGCTCTCCCTCTACATCTTTTTGTGCAAGCTTTTCAGCTTCTTCTGTCTTTCTACTCTTGCACCCTCTTATCTTCCTGTTCCTTCTTCAATCTTTCCTCTTCTAATCTCTTCTCCTCAATCAGCTTGTTCCTCTCTTCCTCTAACACTTTGAGTCTGTTTGAGGCTTCCTTTTCCTTTTGTAGTTATTTGGAAAGCTCCTCAACATCTTTTCCCTTTTGTATACATTCTGCCTCTTCCTTCTTCTTATGAGCTTCTTCAATTACTTTAATTTTAGCCACAAGGTCTTCTCTTTCCCTCCGCTGCTTAGCTTTTTCTTCTTCAAGCTCATGAATCTTCTGCACCAGCTCGAGCTTATCATTCTCTTCTTTGATCTTGAGCTCCTGCTCCTTTTGCCTTTGTTGTTTTTCTATTTCATCAACTCTTCGTTTGGATTCTACTAGTTGTTGTTAAAGTAAGGCATCATCTTGTGCCTTAGCATCAATTGCCTTCTGCTTATCCATTGCTGCAGCGTGTGCTTGATCATTTGAAGCCTTCTTCGCCACCTCAAATAGTGCCCACTGATCCTCCTTTGTTAGCACATGGTCAGTTTTCTCCTCTAGAGGCATATTTTCTTGTGCATCCTTCTCTGACAGAGTCTCATTAGAGTCCATTCCAACATCAGGGATCTCCACCTCTACTCCTTTTCCATTTAATGACTCAGAAATATCATGAAGAGTCCCCTTAGGCATCTCTTTACTTTGTTGCTCTGTAGGAGGGACTTGAGCAGATAACTCCCCTATTGTTGGTGTTGAAGCAACAGGTCCTATTTGGGCATCCTCCTCCTGTGCCTCCGGTTCATCTTGAGTCGATGCTTCAAGCTCAATCTCTTCAATAGCAAGCAGGAGGAATTCCAAAGGCTCCTTGGGAGGCAATTTTTTTTTATTCTCTTGTATCCCTTCCCCTTCTTACGAGCTGGACCCCTAGGAGTTATGGTTCTTAGAACAACCCAGTGGATACTCCTATCCATGATTGGTCGCCCTATTTGCTTGATGTCTATGGTCTCCTCACTATCCCAATATACCGGATCCAAACTTTTGGTACCAATGTTCAATGCTTCATATGATGGATCCAACACAACTCCATCATCTACCAATGTATCGGGAATATCATCTTTAATCCCGAACTCCACCATGAGTGAAACAGGCAACCTCTCATAATTCCTTTTCCTAAGGTCATATTCATCCTACAGATCACTCCAAAAGTCCTCTAACAAGTTGAAATGCTTGTCAAAGACCGAAGCCAACAAAGCATTCATTTTCTTCTTTGGGTCAAAGTGCTTTTGGGCAGTATACAAGCCCAGCTTCAAATGTATTACTTCACTGCAAACCACCTTAGCTCCCACAAGGTGTGGGAAACTATATTCACCCAATTGCATGGGAAACTTATGACAACCTTTTTTGTGCTTCATCCCAAATCGGGCATTGACCCCCAAAGCTTGATAGACAAACTCCGTCAGTACCATCCTATTGCTGCAACACCTTGGAAGTAAGTGGGGATGACCCTCAAATCTAGCCAACCTGAAATATGTGAACTTGGGGTATTGGATGTACCAACATCCCCATTTCATGATAAAGGCCATGGCTTCTTGACTCAATCTGTATCTGACATCTCCATTAAGTTGGTTAATGACTACATATAGGAATGCATCATTAACCCTTCTAAATTGTGTTTCAAAAACCTGTAGGGATAGCTGGTCATAGTGATTCCATACTTTCTTTTGTCCATCAGCTTCTCCCAATACTCCCACTCTGTTCAAACCTGGAAAGATACCTCCTCTGGCTGCTGCATAAACAACATAAGAAGTCATGAAAAAGCACTTGGTTTCCCTTATTCTGGTTAGCTGATCATGAATGGTATCCGAGAGAATCATGGGCCAATCAAATTGTTGCTTGCCATTGAAGATTGTCTGAATGAAGGGAAACATCCATTCCTTGAAATGAAATGCATCCCTCTTACCAAAGACCCTAGACAACATTATTATCAGGTCTGATACTTCTTTGTAAAAATCTACCCTCTTTGGTTGATCTGAGAGCTTGGTAAGGGACTTCTTTTGTGCTCTCAACCACTTATTGTTCAAATGAACCTTGTTGGCTTCCTTGTGTTTGCTCTATACCTCTAAAGCATCTGCCTCATTCAACTGTACTAGATTCTTTGGATGAGGGACACTAAACATGTGTTGAAACATCTGAGGAGTTAGATCTATAAACACATTGTCATGTGAATCCATGCATTGTCTGGTAGCCGAATTGTAAGCTCCTGCTGCTGTCATGATTAATTTCGGGCATTGGATGGAAAAAGGAAATACAGTAATGTGAGCCAAGCTAGACTCAACTATTCTTTCAGTCCTCCCTGTTACAGCCTCAATGAATGTTTCAGAGTATAGCTCCTCAAAATTAAATGGGCCTAAATTAGTATTAGTTATATCGGACCAATTTGATTCCACCTTGCTTGCAATGACAGCATGACTCCTATGGTTATACCTCAAGGTATAGGGTAGGTTCTCTGGCTTAATCTTTTTAGGTTTAGTGGTAGCCTTTGAAGTTTCTGCAGGCCGATTCCTTTAGGAAGCTTCTCCTGATACTCCTGACATTTTTATGGATATATCTTCTATACTCCTCTTCTTGTTCTCCCAACTCTTTGGCATGTTGCTTCATCTCCTCTGTCAACTCCATTGTCATTTTATGAACCTCAAAACTGTTTGTTAGCACTTCACCTATTTCCTGATTTAGCCTGTCAATCCATCTATCCATCATCTCCGCCTTACTCCTTACCTGTACCAAATCATCCGCCTCTTTCTTACTAAGCAAAATTGGTGTCTCGATGGTGGCAATTTGTTGTGACCTCAGAGCAGAAACATTTTTCAAGAAAGTATGCAATTGATCCAGTTGAGCCTTAAGCTCATCCTTTCTTTATTTACCCTTCATCATTCTTGACTTAGTGGATGATGCTACCACATCAATCAAATTCATTTGTTGCTCTTTGGTAGGTCTCCCCAAATTAACCGTGCCTAACTGGTAATCACTCAGCTGCATCTCTCCTACATCCTTGTCCACCACCGGTATTACACATTCAGTAATGATTTCTCCTCTTTTAGTAAGTCTAGTGGAATGTATAATCTTTGCCTTCTTCTTGGGCCTTTCCTTTTCAGTCTCGTTCATCATACCCTCCCAATCAAGAGGTTGTGATGATGTTACCAACCTCTTTTGAAGATCCAATTTTAACCAAGTAGGAGCACTTGGAGTAGTGGCCATCATAGTTGAAGAAGAAGCAACAGTTGTAGATGATAAAGGCTGCAACATATTAACTTTAGCTTGAGAATTAACCTCTTGCACATTTTGTTGCTCTCCCTCTACATCTTTTTGTGCAAGCTTTTCAGCTTCTTCTTTGTCTTTCTGCTCTTACACCCTCTTATCTTCCTGTTCCTTCTTCAATCTTTCCTCTTCTAATCTCTTCTCCTCAATCAACTTGTTCCTCTCTTCCTCTAACACTTTGAGTCTGTTTGAGGCTTCCTTTTCCTTTTGTAGCTATTTGGCAAGCTCCTTAGCATCTTTTCCCTTTTGTATATGTTCTGCCTCTTCCTTCTTTTTTGAGCTTCTTCAATTACTTTAATTTTAGCCACAAGGGCTTCTCTTTCCCTTTGTTGCTTAGCTTTTTCTTCTTCAAGCTCATGAATCTTCTGCACCAGCTCGAGCTTATCATTCTCTTCTTTGATCTTGAGCTCCTGCTCCTTTTTCCTTTGCTATTTTTCTATTTCATCAGCTCTTCGTTTGGCTTCTACTTCTTGTTGTTGAAGTAAGGCATCAACTTGTGCCTTAACATCAATTGCCTTCTGCTTCTCCATTGTTGCAGTGTGTGCTTGATCATCTGAAGCCTTCTTCACCTCCTCTGTTAGCACATGGTCAGTTTACTCCTCTAGAGGCATATTTTCTTGTGCATCCTTCTCTGACAGAGTCTCATCAGAGTTCGTTCCAACATCATGGATCTCCACCTCTACTCCTTTTCCCTTTAATGACTCAACAATATCATGAAGATTCCTGTTAGGCATCTCTTTACTTTGCTGCTCTGTAGGAGGGACTTGAGCAGATGACTCCCCTATTGTCAGTGTGGAAGCAATAGGTCTTGTTTGGGCATCCTCCCCCTTTGCCTCTGGTTCATCTTGAGTCGATGCTTCAAGCTCAATCTCTTCAATATCAGGTGGGAGGAATTCTAAAGGCTCCTTGGGAGGTAACTTTCTTTTGATTCTCTTGTATCCCTTTCGCTTCTTAGGAGCTGGACCCCCAGGAGTTCTGGTTCTTAGAACAACCCAGTGGATACTCCTATCCAAGACCGGTTGCCCTATTTGCTTGATGTCTATGGTCTCTTCACTATCCCAATCTACTGGATCCAAACTTTTGGTACCAATGTTCAATGCTTCATATGATGGATCCAACACAACTCCATCATCTACCAATGTATCAGGAATATCATCTTTGATCCCGAACTCCACCATGACTGAAGCAAGCAACCTCTCATAATTCCTTTTCCTAAGGTCATATTCATCCTACAGATCACTCCGAAATTCCTCTAACAGGTTGAAATGCTTGTCAAAGTTCGAAGACAACAAAGCATTCATTTTCTTCTTTGGGTCAAAGTGCTTTCGGGCAGTATACAAGCCCAACTTCAAATGTATTAATTCACTGCAAACCACCTTAGCTCCCACAAGGTGTGGGCAGTTGTATTCACCCAATTATATGGGAAACTTATGACAACCTCTTTTGTGCTTCATCCCAAATCGGGCATTGACCCCCAAAGCTTGATAGACAAACTCCATCAGTACCATCCTGTTTCTGCAACACCTTGGAAGTAAGTGGGGATGACCCTCAAATCCAACCAACTTGAAATATGTGAACTTGGGGTAGTGGATGTACCAACATCCCCATTCCATGATAAAGGCCATGGCTTATTGACTCAATCTATATTTGACATCTCCATTAAGTTGGTTAATGAATACATATAGGAATGCATCATTAACCCTTCTAAATTGTGTTTCAGAAACCTGTAGGGATAGCTGGTCATAGTGATTCCATACTTTCTTTTGTCCATCAGCTTCTCCCAATACTCCCACTCTATTCAAACCTGGAAAGATACCTCCTCTGGCTGCTACATAAACAACATAAGAAGTCATGAAAAAGCTCTTGGTTTCCCTTATTCTGGTTAGCTGATCATGAATGGTATCTGAGACAATCATGAGCCAATCAAACTGTTGCTTGCCATTGAAGATTTTCTGAATGAAGAGAAATATCCATTCCTTGAAATGAAATGCATCCTTCTTACCAAAGACCCTAGACAACATCATTATCAGGTCCGATACTTCTTTGTAAAAATCTGCCCTCTTTGGTTGATTTGAGAGCTTGGTCAGGGACTTCTTTTGTGCTCTCGACCACTTATTGTTCAAATGAACCTTGTTGGCTTCCTTGTGTTTGATCTATACCTCTAAAGCATATGCCTCATTCAACTGTACCAGATTCTTTGGATGAGGGACACTAAACATGTGTTGAAACATCTGAGGAGTTAGATCTATAATCACATTGTCCTATGAATCCATGCATTATCTAGTAACCAGATTGTAAGCTCTTGCTGTTGTCATGATTAATTCTGGGAATTGGATGGACAAAGGAAATACAGTAATGTGAGCCAAGCTAGACTCAACTATTCTTTCAGTCCTCCCTGCTACATCCTCAGTGAATGTTTCAAAGTATAGCTCCTCAAAATTGAATGGGCCTAAATTAGTATCAGTTATATCAGACCGATCTGATTCCACCTTGCTTGCAATGACAATAGGACTCCTATGGTTATACCTCAAGGTATAGGGTAGCTTCTCTGGCTTAATCTTTTTAGGTTTAGTGGCAGCCTTTGAAGTTTCTGCAGGCCGATTCCTTTGGGAAGCTTCTCCTGATACTCCTGACATTTTTATGGATATATCTTCTATACTCCTCTTCCTGTTCTCCCAACTCTTTGGCATGTTGCTTCATCTCCTCTATCAACTCCATTGTCATTTTATGAACCTCAAAACTGTTTATTAGCACTTCACCTATTTCCTGATTTAGCCTGTCAATCCATCTATCCATCATCTCTGCCTTACTCCTTACCTGCACCAAATCATCCGCCTCTTTCTTACTAAGCAAAATTGGTGTCTCAATGGTGGCAATTTGTTGTGACCTCGAAGCAGAAACATTTTTCAAGAAAGTATGCAATTGATCCAGTTGAGCCTTAAGCTCATCCTTTCTTTGTTTATCCTTCATCATTCTTGACTTAGTGGATGATGCTACCACATCAATCAAATTCATTTGTTGCTCTCTGGTAGGTCTCCCCAAATTAACCGTGCCCAACTAGTAATCACTCAGTTGCATCTCTCCTTCATCCTTGTCCACCACTGGTATTGCACATTCAGTAATGATTTCCCCTCTTTCGGTAAGTCTAGTGGAATGTAGAATCTTGGCCTTCTTCCTGGGCCTTTCCTTTTCAATCTCGTTCATCATACCCTCCCAATCAAGAGGCTGTGATGATGTTACCGACCTCTTTTGAAGATCCAATTTTAACCAAGTAGGAGCACTTGGAGTAGTGGCCATCATAGTTGAAGAAGCAGCAGCAGTTGTAGATGATAAAGGCTACAACATATTAACTTTAGGTTGAGAATCAACCTCTTGCACATTTTGTTGCTCTCCCTCTACATCTTTTTGTGCAAGCTTTTTAGCTTCTTCTTTGTCTTTCTGCTCTTGCACCCTGTTATCTTCCTATTCCTTCTTCAATCTTTCCTCTTCTTATCTCTTCTCCTCAATCAGCTTGTTCCTCTCTTCCTCTAACACTTTGAGTCTATCTGAGGCTTCCTTTTCCTTTTGTAGTTGTTTGGAAAGCTCCTTCGCATCTTTTCCCTTTTGTATACGTTTTGCCTCTTCCTTCTTCTTATGAGCTTCTTCAATTACTTTAAATTTAGCCACAAGGGCTTCTCTTTCTCTCAGTTGCTTAGCTTTTTCTTCTTCAAGCTCATGAATCTTCTACACCAGCTCGAGCTTATCATTCTCTTCTTTGATCTTGAGCTCCTGCTCCTTTTGCCTTTGCTATTTTTCTATTTCATGAGCTCTTGTTTGGCTTCTACTTGTTGTTGTTGAAGTAAGGCATCAGCTTGTGCCTTAGCATCAATTGCCTTCTACTTCTCCTTTTCTACAGCGTGTGCTTGATCATCTAAAGCCTTCTTTGCCTCCTCAAATATTGCCCACTGATCCTCCTCTGTTAGCGCATGGTCAATTTCCTCCTCTAGAGGCATATTTTCTTGTGCATCCTTCTTTGACAGAGTCTCATTAGAGTTCGCTCCAACATCATGGATCTCCACCTCTACTCCTTTTCCCTTAAATGATTCAACAATATCATGAAGAGTCCCCTTAGGCATCTCTTTACTTTGCTGCTCTATAGGAGGGACTTGAGCATATGACTCCTCTATTGTTGTTGTTGAAGCAACAGGGCTTGTTTGGGCATCCTCCTCCTGTGCCTCTGGTTCATCTCGAGTCGATGCTTCAAGCTCAATCTCTTTAATATCAAACGGTTGAGAACCAACTACCAGGACCTTGGGAGTTAGGCTACTATATGTTGTTTTTCTTTTTCAGGAGAAATAGAGTAGAAATATTCTGTTTAAACGTTGTTTGTGTCATTTTCACCATCAACAGTACTATTGCAATGTGTTAAGTTGAATGCAGATACAGGATCAAGCCTTTGAAAGGGAGGGGAAGTGTCACTAGGGAGAAGTGATTGGTTGGGTAACCCTTAATGAAGCCTAATTGAGCTTTCTCACATAATCACATACAACATGGTCTAGTTGAGTCATAGTTCGAGAAATTGGTAAGTCACCCCTTAGTTTTGTTTGTGTTTGAATTGGAAAAGATTGTGATTTCTGCTATGAATGTTCCTGTTAGTGATAATTGTTGAGTCTCCTTTGTATATGTGAGCGCTTTCTCATGTGTTCTTTATTCAATCGATGAGATATATATACATGGAATGTATATATATATGTATACATGTACATGTAAATGCTAAACCCATACACATGAGTTAATACATACATTAGTATACGTAGGTAGATGTACCTACACGTGCTCATGGACAGATTATTCATGGGCATGAGGGTATCGAATGGACAATGACACAAACACACACACACACACACACATATGTATATATCCTACCTGCATATACGTCTATCAATAGTTAGAAAATATGTGGTTGATTATATTAAGCAAATGTATATATGTGATATATGTATATTATATACATATATATACACATATTGCTATAAACGTATGTGTCAACATGAAGGAACGTCCATACAAGTACATCAATATATGTATATAGATATATACATATGATGTTGTATATAGATATATACATATGATGTTGTATATGGAAATGATAGCATGGTTATATGCATTTGAATATCGAATGATTCATTTAATGAATTTGTTAAATCAAAGAATATATATACACATGATAGTGTTATATGTTATGTATATATATATATATATATATTTATATATTATATAATATGTATGTCAATTTAATGAGTATATGGTGCTGCTTATAATAGCGCATAGATTGCATAAAGTCGTGCTTATGAACTTTGCGTATGATGCGTTGATAATGGTAAAACATGCATGGCATGTTATTAATGAATAAATCATAGCAATTAGAAGGTTGCAGATAAAGTTAGGGTGGGGAGATAATAATCCAACATGTTGTATAAAGTAAATAATAGCACCATAAGCGCTTAAGATAAGTCAATCCAATGCTTTGTGTTGAACGTTTAAACAAGACAAAGTCAAACTATCTAAAATGCGGGAAATAGAATAATGACTTAGTAATTTGAGAAAATAGCGAACCAAAAGATAGGAAACATAGTGATTTGATGGCGCCAAAGTATGAACTATGTAATTCAAGTAGAAGTATGTAACTTACAAATCGATTTCTAGTTGGTAAAGCATGTGCAAATATGAAATGGTCAATCATGTTGCTGGCCAAATAATTCGACCTGTAGGAGACCATTACCTTGCATTTCTAAACAACTCTCTTGCTGTCTTGAGAAATAAGGTGACTCATTCTCATGGTTATATATGTGTTTGATAAGCATTGATTTTTGTTGCCACCTACTGTGTTTATTTGTTGAGTCAATCTTGAAAGCTGAGAAGTGTCATTTAGCATACCTTGTTTGTAGGCAACAAAGTCTCATATTTTGTATAAATAAGGGAGAGGATTTCCTGATTTGAACACACACTTCACTTGCATTCTTCTGCTTTTTATCTGAGATATTCTTGTTTTGAGTTGAGAGTTTGTTTGTGAGGAAATTTGAGAGAGTTATTTTGAGAATTTCTATGAGTGGGTTTGGAGAATTTTTGAAGAGTCGTCAAACAAATCTTGGAGGGAATTGAGCTGGGAAGTCAGTTTGTTCAATTGGGATTAATGTTTAACAAGAATGTTAATTCTGCTCTCTTATGCTTTATATGCTTTGGAAATATTGAGTGTTAATGTTTGAATTATGTGGTAAAATGCATTGATTTGCTAGAGTAGGGAAAGGTTATGTTTACTTCTATAGAATTGAAAGAATCTTATTACACTTAATTCTTGTGTACCTTATGTGAGTGTTTGTACATACTCCATATTAAGGAGTGTATTTTTTCATTAGTATTATATACTAAGGAAAGATGAAGCTTAAAGTAGCTTATGAAGTATTTGTTTCAAGTTATTTGTGTAATCCAAACTATAGAGAGTTCATAGGTTACCCTTGGGGTTGGATTATCCAACGAAGGAAATAGCTTATGTGTAGCAATTACTTGGTAGAATTGTTATAGTCATATAAAGGAAATAGGTTGTTACTGGGGTTAAAGATTACCCAAAGGAGGAAATTGCCTATGCACAGTGTATGAATTGTCAAAATCCAAATCGAGCTAAGGGTAGTGGGTGAAGAGATGACACTTTTATATATGAAAATTTGGCCAAAGTGGTGTAAGTAGCCACTGTTTACACTATCAGTTCATTGTGATCCAATATAGCATACTAGGTTGGGAATTGTCATACATATAGGTAGTAGCCACTGTATTGAAGTCTAAGTATGTAGGACACAACACTAAGATCAGGAAAGCTATTGTTATGGGGTTATCCAGCTAATCTCTTTGTCAAAGGGTAGGGCCATCTTACCATATGTGGTAGATGTGCAGGGAACCACATTAAGTCCATGGTTGGTGAAAAAGCGCTTAAGTGATGCTTCTCCTCATTAGTTGGTGGTCGAGATTTGAGGGGGACTACCTAGACCATTCGTATCTATTCCTTATGGAGCTCAATTGAGCTATGTATGTATCATTGTATTCCATATTTGGAAATTTGTAAAATGTAATATGTTTATATTGAGAATGAAATTAATACTTGGAACATTGTTATGGAAAATGTGCTCTTTATTCTCTATTTAGAAAGAATTGTTTTTATTGCTATGAGTATTGAACATAGTTTATTTACTTGAGGTTAAAACATAGAGAATTTACTTTCGTAGAATAATTGGCATGTGTACACGTGGTATCAGAGCTATCGAGTTTAGCTCTGGAACCTATGTGCTTGCCATACTTTTCATCCAACATTGAATAACACTAATGTTTGGAACTTCTTATGTCAGGATGGTGTGTCTCAGGTTAACTACAACGAATTCAATAATCAGGAATGAGTGCTACCTGAGAGAAAAGAAGGAAAAGGAGGCTATTGTTCGTATGCTAGAGGGAACCAACTACGAAAATGTTATTTGGTTGAGTGATACTAAGATAATCAATCATGCCTTTTCTTGAATTAGTTAATTTAAGAGAAGGATGGAGGAGGCCAATTTAAACTATTTACCTTCTATCTCACCAACAAAGTCTGACTCCTTGTCACTTTCCAGGGACATGCCCTCAGAGTGTAGCATCAGTCTTGCATTAATATTTAGGGACCCTCGAGTCCTTCCTTTATTGACAGTGATTGTAATTACCTCAAGCCATGAATCAGAAGGATATGTTCCTTGTAACTATGTGTCAGAAGATAAGTCTGAAGGTTACTAACCCTTTTGAGATATAGATGAGAAAATAAGAGATGAACAAAAATTTGAGGGGTACACCCCGTTGAGTTATGTATCTAAGAGTGAATCTCGATACTCTCTACTTGACTATTTGAATAGTTGTTCTATGTAAATGGAAAGGATATTGAGATCCTTATGAATAAATAAATAAAAAAAATTCAAAAACTTGTGCACAAATCTTTTGTAAAATTTCTTTTATCTGTGAATGAATGCTCATTTAAATCTTTTCAATATGATTAAGAAAAACATGATGGAATATAATAAAGATGAACCTTCAGGTATAACCCTTTTCTTCCAAAGGATGATGAGAACAAGGACTAATCTTGGAGGGAGACAAGAATTCAGACAAGGCCTGAATGGTGATGAAGCCAAGTTGGATCGTATCTTACTTTTCATGGATGAATCCAGAACAAGGTTGGAAAATATTGAACATGAAATCAGAGGAAGGGATAGAGTGGAGCAAGAAGTTCCAATCAATAATAATGAAGAGGAAGTACCCAATAATGAGGATTAGGGGGAAAATTCTTATGATCACACTCAAAATCATGAGCTCATGAGGATGAAAATTATCAATCTCGATCTAAGGGAACTAGTAGGAAGCATTTGGCAACTGAACTTTCTAGGGACATGAGGAAAATTACCCCACCAAAACTCGAAAGGAGTACCAACGGTGAAGAAGTTGAGGCTTGGTTGATACAAATGGAAAAATACTTTGAGATAAGAAACTATTCTGAGATTACTAAGGCTATTTGGGGAGCCTACCAGTTAGCGGGAGAAGCCTCTAATTGGTGGATGAATAAGAAAATGGAACTCAGACTTAGTTCTTTGAAGATGACTTGGGATGAGTTCATGGAGATATTCCAAAAAAGGTGGCTACCCCAACTCTTTTTTGATCAAAAGCTTACTGATTTCCAAAATATTAAGCAAGGGGACATGTCAATCAATGAATATTGGGAGAAGTTTACTCATCTGTTAAGGTACGCACCAATTTACCAAAAAGATAAGTGTTTTTGTATCAGGAAATTCATTATAGGATTGAATGGGAAGATAGGTGGCGAGGTGGATGTGCATGGTACGACTACTATGGACCTAGTCTATGAGAAGGTTGTTAAGCAGAAGCAGAAGCTCAAATCCATTTCAATCTACCGAGAGAATAGAAACCATAAGAATTTTAGAGGAACTCAAAGTTACTAGACTCCAAAGAAGTTTAATGGAGTGCAAGATTCTTAAGAGGCAAGGAGATCGGGGATCTCAGAATAACTGGAGCGAACCAAGGAAGGATCACAAAGGGAATAATTTTAATAACAGTAATTTCTACAATGCTAGGGAAAATGCAAGTAGTTTTGAAAGGCCCGTAAGGAAGAAAAAAATGGTGCAAGATGTTTCACATGTGGTGGAAATCATTATGCCAGTAACTCTCCCAACAAATCTTCAGGACCACAATCTCATGGAAACCCTCTTCCACCCTAATGAGCTACATTCCAGTAGAGGATCCATGCTATTGTGGAAAATCAACAAGTGGAGTATCAAATTGTTCTAGTGGAAATTCTAGGTATTTTATTTGGTATGCCTATCTCCATACTTATTGATACTAGAGCAACTAAATACTTTGTTTCATCTAGAGTAGCTAATTAAATATCTAGCAAAGATGGTTATATGGAAAAGTCATGGATTGTAGAATATGCAAACCAGACAAGAGAAATAGTGGAGCAATGCTTGTTTAAAGCTAAGGTTGAACTTCCTTGTTTCTCAATAGAAGTAAACATATATATAGCACCCTTAGGATCCTATGATGTCATCCTAGCAAAGAATTGGCTTTGGAAGCATAGAGCCAAAGTAGATTGTCATGCCAAAACTGTAGAGTGCTTAGATGATCTAGGTAACTGGGTGATGTTGCAAGGGACGCCTAGGTAAGTCAAGTTGCATCAAATATTTGCCATGTAACTACATAGGGAAAAGAAGAAAGGATGCAAACTCTTTGTAGTTAAGATGGAAAAACTTGAGGAATGTCAAGAACTCATTTCTCAAGATGACGTTGTCTATTATGGGCCACAAGACAACCAAGAAGTAGAGGAGGGTGAAGTAATGGAAACTAGAGAGATGGATATGGAGAAATATCCTATCTTATGAAAGTTTGTGGATGTATTTATAGAAGAGCTACCTGGATTACCACCTAAGAGGGTATTTGATTTCTCTATTGGCATAGTACCAAGATCGAAACCTATTTCTAAAGTGCCTTATCAGATGACAACAATTGAATTAATGGAGCTCAAGGCACAACTAGAAGAGTTTTTATACAAAGGATTAATAAGACTCAGTGTTTCACCCTGGGGAGCGCTAGTGATCTTCGTAAAGAAGAAGGATGGTACATTGCACTTGTGCATAGATTATCGAATGATTAATAAAGCTATGATAAAGAATAAGTACATGTTGCCATGAATTAATGATCTCTTTGATCAAATGTGAGGAGTAGTTGTGTTTTCAAAAATTGATCTACGATCAGAATACCACCAATCGAGGATCAAAGATGAGGGCATTTTCAAGACTACTTTCAGGAATAGATACAATCATTATGAGTTCACTGTCCTACCATTCAGACTTATAAATGCACCAACAACATTCATGAACCTAATGAACAACGTGTTTAGGGATTGCCTAGATAAATTTGTTTTGGTTTTATTGGATGATATCCTAATTTATTCCAATAATGAGGAGGATCATTGCAAGCATTTAGAGATAGTTCTCTAGCGGTTAAGAGTACATAAGTTATATGGGAAACTCTCTAAGTGTACCTTCTTTGAGAAGAAAATGTAGTACCTAGGTAACATAATTTCAACTTATGGGATTTCAATTGATCCAACCAAAATAAAGGTAGTGTTAGAGTGGCCAGTGCCTAAGAATGTACTTGAGGCTTAGAGCTTTATGGGTTTGGTAGGCTACTATCGAAAGTTTGTTGCAATTTTTTCTAGGATAGCCTTTCCTATTACTTCATTACAAAGGAAAGGGAAGAAGTATGAGTGGACAAAAAAATTCTAGGCATCATTTGATCTACTAAAGGAGAACTTGACTACTGCTTTGATTTTGAAGGTATCAGATCCATATGGTGACTTTGTTGTCATTACAGATGCACCAGGTGAAGGTTTGGGTGGTTTCTTGATGCAAGAAGGGCAAGCTATAACTTATGAATCAAGAAAGTTGAAGCCCTATGAATAGAATTACGTGTCACATGATTTAGAGTTAGCAACAGTGTTTCACACATTACAAATGTGGAGGCACTATTTCTTGGGAAAGCCTTTTGAGTTAAAGATCGATCATCACAGATTGAATTATCTATTTACCCAACCCAACCTAAATGCACATCAAAGAAGATGGTTGGAGTTGATATTTAATTATGACTTCAATATCAACTACATTAAAGGGAAAGAGAATCGATTTTCCAATGCCTTAAGTCGTAGGTGACATATTGCCTCAATGGTAACAATCCAAATTGACTTTAAAGGCCAAGTGTTGCAAAAATGCAAAGGAGATGAGTTATATGAGCAAGTTAGGCAAGCACTCATGGAAAATTCACAAGATGAAAGGTACGAAGGATATCGCTTTGAACCCAATGGATCACTAAGGTTTAAAGGAAGAATATATGTGCTTAACTCAGAAGAATTAAGTAACTTAGTATGGAAAGAAGTTTATGAAGCGCCATACTTTGGACATCCTGGTGTGACGAAAATGTTGGTTGATGCGAAGCCATTGCATTTTTGGAAAGGAATGAAAGGGGATGTTACAAGATTTGTAGCAAGATGCTTATAATTCCAAAGGTTGAAGGTTGAACATCATCACCCTGCAAGACTATTGTATCCACATAATGTTAATAAAAGTAAGTGGCAAGTCATTAGTATGGAATTTGTGCAAGGATTATCAATTTCAAGAAATAAGCACAATGCTATTCTAGTGGTAGTAGATAAGATTAATAAGGTAGCACACTTTATACCTAGAAATTTAATTGATGGAGCTCCTGTTATAGCTTGAAAATTCATTCAAGAGGTGTTTAGGTTGCATGAAATTCCTAAGAATATTATCTCGGATAGGGATGCTCGTGTGACTTTTAGGTTTTGGAAAACTTTATTCTCTGCACTTGGGACTACGTTGAATACAAGTTCAAAATATCATTTGGAAACATATGGACAAATGAAAAGAGTAAACCAAGTACTAGAAGACCTACTAAGAATGTATTCCATGGATCAACAATACAAGTGGGAAGATAACTTTCCTTTGGTGGAATTTGCATATAACAATTCCTATCATTCTACAGTTAAGATGGCTCCTTTCAAAGCATTATATGGTTGGAAATGTCAAACACCTATAAGCTGGGATAAGCTTTAGGATAGGGTAAGTCTTGGGCCTAAGATGTCAAAAATAGAGGAACAAGTTAAGGTTATTAATCAAAGGCTAGCAAAATCCAATGATAGGGAGAAAAGCTATGCAGATTCTAATAGGGTACACAAAAATTTTGTAGTAGAACAAAAGGTGTTGTTAAGGGTAAAGCCTCATAAGAGTTCCATTAAGTATGGAAAGTCATCCAAACTAGATTTGTGCTATGTAGGTCCTTTTGAGGTTCTCGAGGAATTAAATCCTATTGCTTAGCGAATTGTGTTGGCACTGGCTCTTGCTCAAATGCATAATGTATTTCACGTCTCTTACCTAAAGAACTATATACCAGGTGATAATAATCTGATTGATTGGAATGCTTTATAGGTATAGGACCCAGGAGTGGTAACAATCGGGCCTCTCAACGTGCTTGAAATGTGTAAGATTCACTTACATAATACAAAGGTTCTGCAATATAAAGTCCAATGGGACCAGTATGCAGAAGATTCTACCACTTGGGAAGACTCTGCTGAAATTGAGCAAAAGTTTCCACATGTCTTACATGCTTTTTTACTGCTTGAAAAATAATGTCGTGTTTATTTTGGTTTATTCTATGTTTGCTACATAAAATCATTAGGGACAATGATTCCCAAGGGGGGAATATGTTACACCCTGTTGTTTATTTACCTAGTTACTATTACTAGCAAGGTTAAAAATACTTTGATATATGAATGTGTTTGTAAATATGATTAAAATACATGTGTTTGTACTTTGTTTACTTGTATCAATGGAAAAATGATTAATGAATGTTAATTTCATTTGATATTTAGAATGGAATGAATATGTAGAATGAATGATGAATGAATTTGATATTCTGACTATGAGATGTTTAATGCAAATGATTGTTTCGATGAATAGCTAAGTACTATTACAATGTGTTAAGTTGAATGTAGATATAGGATCAAGCCTCTGGAAGGGAGGGGAAGTATCACTGAGGAGAAGTGATTGGTCAGATAACCCTTAATGAAGCCTAATCGAGCTTTCTCACACACTCACATATAGTATGGTCCAGTTGAGTCATAGTTCGGGAAATTGGTAAGTCATCCCTTAGTTTTGTTTGTGTTTGAATTGGAAAGGATTATGATTTTTGCTATGAATGTTCCTATTAGTGATAATTGTTGAGTATCCTTTGTATATTTGAGCCCTTTCTTATGTGTTTTTTATTCAATTGATATGATATATACATGTACATGCCAACAATAAACCCATACACATGAGGTAATACATACATGAGTATATGTAGGTAGACATATCTATGTGTGCTCATAGATGGATTGCTCATGGGAATGAGGGTATCAAATGGACAATGAGACATATATATACACTGCATGCATATACATCTATTGATAGCTATCAAATGTATGCTCATGGACATATATATATTTACACTGCATGCATATACGTTTATCGACAATTAGTAAATATATGCACTTGGTTGTATTAAGTAAATGTATATATGTGATATATGTATACATACATATATATACACATATTTATATACACGTATGTGTCAATGTGAAGGAACGTCCATACGAGTACATCGATATATGTATATATACATATATTGTATATATATATATATATACATATATATATATATATATATATATATATATATATATATATGGAAATGATAGCATGGTTATATGCATTCAAATATCAAATAATTCATTTAATTTATTTTTTAAATCAAATAATATATATATATATATACATGGTAGCGTTATATGCTATGTATATATATATATATTATATAACATGTATGTCGATTTAATGAGTATATGGCATTGCTTATAATAGTGCATAGATTGCATAAATCCATATTTATGAACTTTGCAAATAATGCATTGATAATGGTAAAGCACGCATGGCATATGATCAATGAATAAATCATAGAAATTAGAAGGCTATGCATAAAGTTAAGGTGGTGACTTAATAATCAAAAGTGTCGTATAAAGTAAATAACAATGCTATAAGTGCTTAAGATAAGTTGATCCAACGCTATGTGTTGAATGTTTAAATGAGACAAAGTCAAACTATCTAAAATGCAAGAAATAGAATAATGACTTAGTCGTATGAGAAAATAGTGAACCAAAAGATAGGAAACATGGCGATTTGATGGCGCCAAAGTATGAACTGTGTAATTCAAGTAGAAGTATTTAACCTACAAATCAATTTCCAGTTGGTAAAGCATGTGCAAACATGAAATGGTCAATCATGCAGTTGGCCAAATAAGTTGACCTGTAGGAGACCATTACCTTGCATTTTTAAACAAATCTCTTGTTGTCTTAAGAAATAAGGCGACTCATTCCCATGGATGTATATGTGTTTGATAAGCATCAATTTTTAATTCCACCTACTGTGTTTATTTGCTGAGTCGATCTTGAAAGCTGAGAAGTGTCATTTAGCATACCTTGTTTGTAGGTAGCAAAGTCTCATATTTTTGTATGAATAAGGGAGAGGATTTCCTCATTTGAATGCACAATTCACTTGCATTCTACTACTTTTTATCTGAGATATTCTTGTTTTGAGTTGAGAGTTTGTTTGTGAGGAAAGTTGAGAGTTATTGTGAGAATTTCTATGAGTGGGTTTGGAGAATTGTTGAAGAATCATCAAACGGATCTTGGAGGGAATTGTTCTAGGAAGTTAGTTTGTTCAATTCGGATTAGCATTTAACAAGCATATTAATTATGCTCTCTTATGCGTTATATGCTTTGGAAAGATTAAGTGTTAATGTTTGACTAATGTGGTAAAATGCATTGATTTTATAGAATAGGGAAAGGTTATGTTTACTTCTATAGAATTGAAAGAATCTTATTACACTTAATTCTTGTGAACCTTATTTGAGTGTTTGTACATACTCCATATTAAGGAATGAATGCATTCATTAGTATTATACTAGGGAAAGAAGAAGCTTAAAGTAGCTTATGAAGTATTTGTTTCAAGTTATTTGTGTAATCCAAACTATAGAGAGTTCATAGGTTACCCTTGGGATTGGATTATCCAACAAAGGAAATAGCTTATGTGTAGCAATTACTCGGTAGAAGTGTTATAGTCATATAAATCCTGGAATAGGTTGTTCCCGGGGTTAAAGATTGTACCCAAAGGAAGGAATTGCCTACGCATAGCATATGAATGGTCAAAATCCAAATCGATCTAAGGGTAGTGGGTGAAGAGATGACACTTTTATATATGAAACTTTGGCCAAAGTAGTGTATGTAGCCACTGTTTACACTATCAGTTCTCTATGGTCCAATATAGCATACTAGGCCAGGAATTTTCATACAAATAGGTAGTAGCCACTGTATTGAACTCTAAGTATGTAGGAGACAACACTAAGCTTAGGAAGGCTACTTTTATGTGGTTATCCAACCAATATTTTTCTCAAAGGGTAGGGCCATCATACCATCTGTGGCAGATGTGCAAGGAATCACATTAAGTCTCTAGTTGGTGGAAAAGTGCTTGAGTGATGCTTCTCCTCATCAGTTGGCAGTCGAGATTTGAAGGGGACTTCTTGGACCATTCATATCTATTGCTTATGGAGCTCAGTTGAACTATGTGTGTATCATTGTATTCCATCTTTGGAAATATGTAAAATGTAATATGTTTATATTAAGAATCAAATCAATACTTGGAACATTGTTATGGAAAATGTTCTCATTATTCTCTATTTAGAAAGATAAATAAAATATTGCTATGAGTATTGAACATAGTTTATTTACTTGAGGTTAAAACATAGAGAATCTACTTTCATAGAACAATTGGCATGTTATAGAAGAAGTATGCATTTAAGTACGGTAGTTTGGTTATGTGTTTACTTTTATATTTCCTAAAGGAACTCCCTGGAACCAAAAGAGTGTAATGGTTGCAAGAAAGACCAATTTATCATCAAATCAGAGATTTAATGAGTGTTCTTGGTGATGGGAAGGCACAGGATGAGGCACTTTCTTCTTTCTTTGCAGTTTTTCAAAAGAGGATGCATGATAGAGATAGAAATCCAAGGCAAATGGTAGAGAAATACGAAAATGATATCACATTCCTAGTGCCAATAAATAAATTCATGATGGAGGCAGTTGAACCAAAGACAATGTGGACACCTGCATTGGGATATGAGGTAACTGAATAAGATATTTCTATTTTAGCAGACATTTCATTGAAGAGTCCAAATGATAAAACTAAGGAAATTTATGACACTTATGAAGAAAAGTCTTTGGAGGTGCACATGGAGCAAAAGAAACCACAAATACAAAAGAAGGTTAGGAAAATTGTTGATCAATTTGCAAAGGAAATGGGAATCTCAAATAAATAAGTGGAGTATGCAAGAGAAAAAGCTAAGGGAGAATCAAGTGCTTCAGGAGGATCTAGAAGTACAAGAAGATCTGGTAAAACCTCTACTGCCCCTCCTGCTATTCAAAAGTCCTCCAGGACTAGGTAGCCTATTGGAGAGAAAAGGAAATCAACATATAGTCCTCTGATGAAGGAGAAATCCCCTCTGGTTGTGAACATGGCAAGGCCAAAGAAGAAGAAGAAGGCTACTTTGGTAGCACCATCTACCACTCCTGCAAAGAAAAGACCAAAGCAAAAGGCTTTTAGAGAAAGGAATGTGAGTATGAATATAGAAGAAGAAGAAGAAAAGGAAGAAGGACCATAGTTGGTCTACAAAAGGAAGAGTGAAGCTTCACAAGGTGAAGCTAGTAATAAAAGAAAAAGATTTGATTTTATTGACATAGATAGTGTAGAGGATATTGAGAAAGAGAAGGAAGAATTTGTAATACACATGAGAGAGAAGAAGAAAGAAACCACCAAGAAGGCATCTTCGAAAAAGAAGAAGGTAGAAACAAAGAAGACTCTGAATGAAGTGAAGAAAAAGGTAAGACCTCGTAGTCCTATGAAAGTAGAGCACTTGTAAATGGAATGATTCAACATGATATGCTTAGAGAGATTGGAGCTTTGTATAAAGAGGCTAATGGCACATATAAGACCACAATAGTTGAGGCCATTGTAAAATACATCATAAGGATTGAAGTGGACATGAGGAACATATAGGTGAAGTTACCTACAAAGTTTTGGAATGTTTTGGTAAAGAGAAGATAAGAGGCTATTGATGAAGAGGCCAAGATGAAGGCTCATGCTCTCGAAGTGATTAGTTATCCCTTGTTTGCAAAGAATAAGGCCACATTGGCATAACTATACACAAAAAAACTAAGAACAAAATAAAGGGTAACAATTTTGATGAGCAGAGACAAGGATGATCATGAGAGACTCTAACAGGAGATCATTAATAAGGTTGTAGACCTATTACAAAGACTAGGGATGACCCCAAAATGCAAGGATCCTTCTCCAAAAGTTGTTGCTACAAAAGAATAAGTTTAGAACATTAATTCTCAACATGAGCATGTGACAAATAAAGAGTACACTCAGGACAATGCCCCTTTGGAAGTGGAAGAACTAGCAAAAGAGGATGAGGAAGAAGAGAAGGATGTTGGAGAAGAAGCAACAAAGGAGGATACTTGTCTTTCTTTGGTACATGAAGAAAATGTTGATATTGTGCAAGATAAACCAGAGACTCCTCCTCTAGATAACCTAGACCAATCTGCATAGGAAGATGTGAATAAAGATGTTGAAGAAGAAATTGGTGATGTGGAGAAGGAAGATGAACAAGAAGATAATGAGAAGAAAATTTAAGATAAGGATGAGGTTACCTTCGAAAATACAAGAACAAAAGAAGAGACACATGTAAACTTCGATAAAGACAAGGGAAAGGAAGTAAAGGAGAAAGTTGTGGAGATTACAAAGACTTATAGTGAATCTTCTGACTCCTCTGGAGATTCCTTAAAGAACCTATTAAGTATGAAACTCAAGTTCTAGCTTGTTATTCCTTCACAATTGCTACAATTACCAATGCAACAGGGAAATGTAGATTTGGACAAGATATACCCACTCCACAAGATACAATTAGGAGATGTGTTCCATGCATCTACCCAAAAGGAGATTATTGAGACACATCAGAAGGGTGGAGAGCTGATGGAGTTAGCAATGAAGGCACTACAAGAGGTTGTACCCGGTGCAAGCATAAACACATCACTCTCTGATATAAAAAAATTAAAGCTTTTAATTGATTATTTTAAGGAATATGCTTTCAATCTTGGAGGTGAAGTGGAGAAAGAAGTAGAAAAGAAAATGAATGATAAAAAGATGTTAGAGATCATAGAGAAGTGTGCTCTTGCACACAAAAGGTTTTCAAAGAATTTGAAGGATGCACAAACTTGTGTAGATGAGGCTAAGGCTCTATTTTAATATTGCATGAAGTGGCTAGATGCCACATAGAGCATTAAAAATGAGATGGACTCCATTGAGTCCTCGATAAATAAAGCCTCCAGTGCCTATGATCCAAGACTTGATCTAACTGGTAATACAAGGAGTGTAATTGAGGATTTTCATAAGAAGTTCTTCTAGCTACAGGCACAAAGGGAAAATGTCATTTTGTAGTTTGAAGAAATAAGGGACTCGGTGAATGACAAATTTATATCTATATCCAGTGCCCTTTTGAGTGCTAATAAGGCTACACAAATGAATTTGGTACCAAGCACTTCGAGAGAAGGAGAAGAAATATTGATGGAGTTTGAGACACAATTTAAATTACTTGGGCTAGCAATGAAGACATGGAAGGAAAACAAGCATGGAAGACCCATTTGTAGAAGTTGCAAGCGTCAACTTCCTTTGGTTGACACATTTCATATTCTTTATGCTTTTCAGTTTTCAATTTCAAGATTCTTTGTACATATGCAAAGTATATAGAGTAGTTTCCACTACATAATTTTTGGTTTTACTTTGGTATAAGATTTAGGAGGAGTCAATTCTATGTTTCAGTTTGTACATATGCACATATTTCTTAGGGGGATATCTGGTATAAGTCAAAACAATTGTTGTAGGCATCCTTTGCCCTTGATGTCAAAGGGGGAGAATGTTTTACATATATTTTGGCATGTTTCCATCAATGACAAAGGGGGAGATTGTTGGAAGAATTTCATTGATGATGTTGTTGGCAACATGAGCATGAGGGATAAGCACAAAGGTATATAACGATGTATTACAGTGTTGTTATTGATGTCAACATTGTATCTTGATATGAAGATCATGGTGCAGATCATTACAGATCATTTTGGTTGGTCCTAATAGGTTTTGGAGTGTTTATGGAAGATAGTTTTATAAGATGGTTTGATCCGGTAAAGTTGGTTGTGATGGAAAATTGACAATGTCAACTTTGTTATTTTTGTGTATTAGAGCATTCAATTTTTGGGTTCGCACTGGTCCACAAATGAATTTTTCACTCTGTGCTTCTAACATTATTTTATTAGTTTTTAGAAGTATTTGATTGCAGAATTTGATCATGTTTTGTCTTTTGGTTTGAGAGATATAAGTGACAGAAGTTTAGTCTGGCAAATTACAGTCATTTCATGTACAATGCATTTGAGTTAGAGAGTCTGCACTTCTCCATGGATAAGTTTTTGGCTTTATGCTTTCAAGGATATGTTGACAAATGGAATTAGTGTGTGAATTCTAGTTGGCATTGAATTTTGAGGTCCATGTGTCCGAATGTGGATACACAATTGAAGAATTTTGGTATTAGGCTTGCTATGGTACCGACCTATTAAGTTTAAAGGTATGTGAAGGTTAAATAAGTGTTGCAGTCTTATATGGGATCTATTATAGGTCTATGCTAACCTATTTCAAGTTATTTTGAGATTTTAATTTTGGCACAAGGCGTGTGTGGAAAGTTTTGAAGCTAACAAGTTATATTTTGAATGTTACATCTAATTAGGCTGACCTAATTGATGTTATGCTTGATGCAAATATATAATTTAGATTTTTTTCGATGTTTTGAAGAATTTTGTGATTATTCTACATGTATGTGATGTGAATATTATAAGAGTAGTGTGAATTTCAGTTATGAATTTTGAGTTGAAGATTAGAGATGTGAATGTAGAGGAAAGCAGAGTGTTAGATCTGAATTAGATGAAGTGTGTAAAGTCAGTTTATTGAGATTCATTGGAACTGTATTTCATGCATATGAAAGATGTAGTTGCAACAATTCAAACTAGGCTGTGAGCCACAATCTCTCTTCTATCTTTTTTCTTAGTGGGTAGTGAGTCCACTTGTAGTGAGCACTTTTATAAATATATTGTAACCGGTTATAATATATTGTGAGCTAATCCTCACCTTGGTTTTTCCCATTTTTGGTTTTCCACGTAAAAATCCTGGTGTTCATGTGTTATGTGGTGTTGTTGATGTTTCATGCTTTCTTTCTTTACTGCAGTTGAATGTGCCATGTGGTTTGGATGTTTAAATGTTTGAATGGTTTAAAATAATATTGATTCACCCCACCTCTCAGTATTTCGGGTGTTCAACATAATAGTAACCCTAACCCTAATTAAATTATAACCTTAATGAACCTGAACCCTAACCCTAACTCAAAACTCTAATTGAACCCCAACCTAAATTGAACACTAACTTGAACCCTATAATCCATATACAACTATATAAAAATGTCTCTCGACATAATTAGTTTAAAGGATTGAATATAATCTCATTATTGTGATAGAGTAGAGATTTAAAAATAAGCACTAAACTAAATAAAAAATGACAAAGGTATACAAATTTCACCATTAAACATATTAAAAAATTAAAAATCAGTGATTTATATTTATTTAAACATTAACTTGTTCAACAATAAAACAACTTAAATTAATTACCTTTAAAATTGATTTCCAGTTATTTTAAATAAAACATAAGTTATTTTAATATATTAACTTTTAAATGGATTTTTTTAATTGGATAATGATTTATGTTAAGTATATTTATATTAAATTGATATTTTTATAAATGTAAAATTTAACCTATTTTTAGTCACGTATTAAAATTATTTAAAAAATAAATAAATTCACAAAAAAAGGTTGTGTTCACATGATCAAACCATACTTAGGTTTGTGTTTTCTTTTTTAATAATTATTTAATGGATCTCATAACTTACATAATTCTTAATGTTGAAATATAGTGAAATAATTATCAATTTTATATTATTGTTAATTATTTAACAAATTGTGTGATAAGATTTGCAACATATTTCCTTATGCTTGCTTAGGAGACTTTTGTAGTGAATAAAGCTAAACCAACAATTCTAAACCACATACAAAATCTTTTCAATTTATGTTCATAACATTATTTTTTATTTTTTATTTTTTAAAATATTTTGAGAGGGAAGACCAGGAAAGATGAATAAAAAGAAGTTCAATATTTATAGACAACAAAATCTTCTCTAAAATTAACTAACTTTTCCATTACCACGAAACTTAGATTCACCAAAATATAATCTATTTAATCTTTCTATCGCTTTATTTATTTAATTCTCTAAAAAAAACCAAACATTATCTCTTATCAATAAGACTACTTAAAGTAGAACAATTTCTACATCAATCTTTTATTTTCTCTCTATCATGACTAATATCTACAATTCTTTTCAATGTGAATATCAATTTCCTGCTAAAACTTTTATTTGTTTACTTCTTGTTGGGATAATGACAACATAAATATTGCATTGAGCTAGTATACAATAGTTTAAAAAATAAAAGTTCTAAATTAATGGAATGAAGATTGTAAAAAAAATCAAAACATAAATAAAATGAGAACATTTTTATATTCAACCTCTATTCAGTTATTAAGATAAAATTATTGTGCAGACTTTCATTCAATAGTAACAAGAAAAACTATATAAATTAGTTTGCAACGACATCCAGGAAATTCATCGCCAACAATTCATCACCATGGAAAATTCACCACCAAGTAAAATTCACGACCAACAATTCACCAAGTTTTTGAAATAAATATATTTCAAAAACTTGGTGAATTGCTCGCCATGAATTTTACTTGACGGTGAATTTTCGATCAGTGAATAAACTTGGTGAATTGCTGGTGGTGAATTTTCCTAGAACCAAGTGCAACAACATATTCTTGTTAAGACCTTTTCTTTAGTACTAATCGTGAAAATTATATCATTAAAATGTTCAATGTTTTATAAGATACAAATTCATCAATATATTCAATCTCAATGCTAATATTGACCTTGAATATTTGTCATCATATATTAAAAAATTTAAGCTCAACAAACCATTCAATTAAAGACCTTACATAGAAATTCAAACCATATAGTTACGATGTAGGTGCTTGATTATACTGATAATCATCCCACCATTTCATATTTCTTGCTTCAAAATTTTATGTTCAACAAATATAAAATCAAAGACATGAATATTGATTGATATATTATTGATTATCATAAAAAAATTTATTTGAAATTTCCTTCTTTTTATTTTTGAAATTTTACAACTAAATATTTTTAAACTATTGTTGATGTTGGGTGTCCCCAAAGATAGATATTTTTTTTATGCATCTCAAAGATGTGAGAAAATATGAATGCAAGGGGATGTCCTCAAATATTTCCCAAGCAAGTCTCCAGATCCTTCCAAGTTCAACCATAGGGAAATTTTTATGTTAAAATAATAATAATAACAGATTAATACTATGTGAATATGAGTATCTATGATGTTTTTTTAAGTGTGATTGTGAAGGCATTGATTGGCTTGTGCAAAAATCTATCGGGATATGTACTCACCATCTTGTCATAAAACATATAGGTCGTGTTCTTCGTCCAAAGCCTACCAAAGACAAATCTGGTGTTATAATGGGTGGGCAAGCTATTTTTTACTCTTGCATTTCCGAGGACACCATTAAAATCTGCTTTGCTAGAAAAAGACAATAGTTCTTGGGCAACCAGGGCTACACCTTCACCACTATGATCGACATTCCCACTCAGTCGAAGTGTTCTTCACTCTTATTTTCTAAGAAATATGTCCAAGCACAACTGCTGCATCTTTCTCTTCAAAGCAAATGTGACCACGAAAAGAAACCACCATTGGAGAAGAAGAGGAAGAGAGAACATAAAAGTAATTTGTTCAAAAAGAGGTTATGATTTCTTTATTAGGCTAGATTGATTATATTATTGGCGTTCAGTTTTATATTAGTTCATGCTATATGTTTTTTATCTCTATTTTCTTATAGTAAGCGCGTATGTTTTAGATTATATTAATACATCTATTTATCAGTGTAGGGAAAAGTATCTATATTTGGTTCATGGTGGCAAGGAGAAGAGGAGTGAGTGAGGTAGACCGATGATATTAGAGAGGAGAGTCAAGAAAGGAGTGATTTTCAATACTCTAAATTTTGATGGGAACAAGGAGATGGGTAGCTATCATTGGAGGGTCACACACAAAGCAGGATAAACATAAATTAAAATGTTTGGTAGTATACTGGATTTATCTATTACGAAGCAACAAAATGGAAAAATCTATCCATTACACAAAAACAAAGAATATTGAATCGAAACAAAACACAAATTTAATAGAGATCAAACATGTAATCACATACCTGATACAATCTTCAAGTTCAAAATATTTGTTGCTGCTAAAAAATGTAGTGTTTATTGTCCTCCTCTGACTATAAATGGGAGAATTCATGAGTGGAGAAATAAGGCATTCAGTGGAAAGATTAAGTGATGAAACGCCTACTGTTCCACTACCACCATCAATCGATCAAACTTTTCATCTTCTTCTTATTGATGTCTTAATTGTAACCGCCACCATGACAACGAACGAGGATGTCAAAATAATTTACACAATATTTTTATTGACACGGGTTATTTTCTACCACTATAGAACACCTCTCGACATAATTAAGTAATCTTTCTAAATAAATAATTATTATGATCTATCATTTATTTGGGTAGAGAAAATATCATGTCATTAATTTGAAGCATATTATTGAAAATATATGGAATAAAAAAGGAGTGGACTTCAAGACAATTTTTGACACAATTTTAACAAGATCGTATTGTTGCAAAGTTCCTACCAAATGCTAGAAGGGTCGTTTTATTCTTTGAAGTCAAGAAAAAATGAGTAACTATGGTTTTATTTTGTTTTTTATAATTAAGAGTAGCTTTGCATGGTATCTCGATTCCTACTAAATACTGGTAGGATGATTTTATGCAAGTTGTAATAAAAAAATATAGATAATGCATAAATTGTAGCAAGTTAAGGTAAAAAGGAATGCCCAAATCACTAAACTATACTATATCATAATATTCAATGTTTTGTCTTGAAAACATGTATCTAAGATGTGGAAGCATAAACAAGGTGGTAAATTGTTTGATATAATTCCTAAAAAAAATGTGGTCCCATGGAATACTATGATTACAAGAAATGCACATAATAGATTTTTTAAGAACACTTTACAAACTTGGAAGCAAATCTAATTAATAGATGCAAAGCCAAATTTTATGACTTTTGTTAGCATCCTACTAGTCTATACCAACATGGGAGCTTTGGAGAAAGGTCATAATTAGAAAGAATATCTACAACCATACTAAGTGTATCATGTATTGAAAGTGTAATAAACTTAGAGCCCTCGTGAATGATTATAGTTTAAAGTAGTTTTGACCAACATTGTGAATCTAAGAAGTAACTATAATTTTCTTCTACATCTTTAGCCTCATTAATTATGTGATCTATTTAGTAATTTATTTATCATATGAAAATGAACTAAGAATGGCTTCTTATAGCTCATTGTTTATCTTTCTAATAAGGTCCACTTTAAGAACAAAATGATTATATTCTATTGGTTTTGAATACAACATTTATAATATAGGCGATTCTTAATTTAACATTAGCAAGGCGTAGAGGAGGGAATTTGCTACCCTCAAGATAACGAGATCTCAAGGAGAAAATTATCTCTCAACTACCTCAATTGACTTGACTCAAGTGAACTGGAAATAGAAATATTTTAAAACTAAAATATAAGTTGTATTTAACAATGAGTATAACTTAAAATCCCAAATATTACTTGTAGATATAAAGTGATAAAAATATTTAGCTTACAAAAATAGAAAGTATTAAATATATAGAATGTGATACTAGTCGAGTGATGTCTTGTTCTTGGACGCCAACAGGTTGTAAAGATGTCTACGCACTCGTGTTGTCATCTATATGAATAAAGCCCAAAAATGGCCAAAATGAAATCCTTTGTTGGTTGGACTTGTTCAACATCTACACACATGGAGATGAGGAAAGATATTGGGGTTGTATAATGGTTTGCCTCAGTCAAGCCCTCGCTTTGGTGTTTCCACTTCTAGGGACAACCAAACAAGATTAGAAGACATAAAAATTAAAGACGTGTGATATAAAAAAACCCCACAGTGGAGGAGAACCCCTATCATGATTAAAAGACACTAGATGAGATCAAATAAATGTGATAATAGACGAGATTGATTAAATGACAAGCAAGAGAGCATTACCAACAATTATGGACCCTCTCTTGAGATGATAGACATGACAAGATCATGTGCAAGAGGAGTCTTCACTGTTGTAAATATCTAAGATATGAGAGTATTTTGACAAAGTTTCATTATAGAAAGAATGGTAGAGAAACCCAAGTCCCAAAGTCTTTCCAACTTGTGAAGACTTGTGAAAATGAGGGGGAAAAAAGGTTTTTTCTTGTACTACATAGAAATAGTCATTATAGTGGCATTTGGGCATTAGGACATGCATCACAAATGAACTATACAAGATACCTTGTTTGAATCATAGATTTTAGTGAGACATTTACATGCCACGTAGATACACATCGTGTTGTCATCTGACTAATTTCCTCTTAAATTCAAATCATAGGCTACAAATGCTTTATCATTGTCATCCATAAGATTCAAATTGTGAAATCTCGATTATGGATTTTCTCATAAATGCATCGGGCACCATGTGTAAGTGTGAAATTGAGCTAGGGTACAATTTTTGATACTACATGTTGCCCCCACTTTAGTGAGGATCATTCAAATAGATGAACTACACTAAAGTAGCTAAAAAGGTGTAAAACATTAAGTATGATAAGTGCATTAATTTTCCTAAAAAAGGATACTATAGAGATCACAGAGGTTGACATGAACGATGCCCCCAATTCTCAGCGAAAATCTACAGTATTTGATGTGAAAATTTCGCTGTAAAATAAGAAAATTATCAATTCCAAAAATGGAAGAAGCTACTTCAGCAATAAGAATGCTTAAGAAGACATTAGTGAGTCGAAAGAAAAATATGATAAGGGTGTGAATATATGCCCCCTCATATTTTTCCCCCAACTAGGAGGGTAAAAACAAAAAGATAGTCGATTTGGAACCACCACAAAAAAATTCAAAAATGGACAAACATTTGACTATAGACTCACTACGTGGGCCCCAAAAGGGTCATTTTCACTATTCATGATGAGGATTTTTGCTCAGAGTTTTATAAAGCTTTAGCAAAATATCTTGTTGATGAGAGTTTAGGCCATCACACATAGAGGAGCTTCACATTTCCATGGAGACAAACGAGCCCCTGGACAAGGTGGGCCAAAAATTTAAATTTCACTTTTATTTTAGTAGGAAATTTAGGGCAACACAAACATCCTAGGTGTGCACCGACGTTTGGGACCTTGTATGTTCATCCAAGGGATGGTTTCATATTGGTGTCCTCCTTGTGCGTTGGCATCCCATGGATGCATTATCGCTAGGAGGGTGCACAACATCCTTAGAATGAAAATTGAAAATTAGGTTAAGAATTAACGTTTGATATGTTTAGGGTAGATGTAGGATTTTGCATGATAAAGTTACATTTTTGCAGAGCTTACCAGAGGTTTGAGAGAATACCAAAAACCTTATTCTATCACCCTTATGCTATCACATAGGAGATGTCACGGCTCATGATTGGATTTTGTTGCGTCAGGTTGGTCTCTAGTGGATTTATGAGATGCTAGAGATGAGATTTCATTTGACGATGTTGATGGCATAGATGGAGAGGTGGGACACTAACACCATGTCATTTTATCTCCCTATAGGGGAGATAATGATCATGATAATGGATGCCTCCCTATATGTGGGGAGAGGATCTCATTGGGTGAGCCACAAATGGCACAAGATGTCCAAGATGGTCAATTATATTGTATTGGACAAGTGGTTCCTATAGACACCATAGGGCACATCTATTTGATATGGCTAGAGAAGGGATGAGTGGTAGTACCCCTAGTGTGTCGCATCATGATTGTGATAGTGGAACTTAGAGTTGTCATAGATAGATGAGGCTCCAACCTACATGCAAGCCTCGTTTGATATGTCTAAGAGATAGAGGAGAGGAGTACTATATTCACTTGGGGTCAGAGCATGCTATCCCATTTATACCATGACCTTGAGTGATATGTGCACTATGAGTACCATAACTTGATGGCTTGCATGCTCCTTTAGGTGTGGGAATTTGAGTATATCACCTACACTCGACCAATTCATTTTCCCCGGTGGATCATAGGTGATCTTTCATGAGCACACACATACCCACTGGTACGATAGTGGAGATTTTGTGATTGATTGTTATGGAGGTATATTATGGACCGATTAGGGGTTGACGATGTTGTATGGTAGTCTTGTCAGGGGATGGGCTGATGGCCCACCGATAGGACACAACTACCACACATGTAACATAACTGATTCCTAGCAGGTTGTCATGATCATATCATAGTACCATATTATTGGAGACGAGCCATGAGACTATTTGGATGGGTGCAAATGGTTCCCCGTGCCATCCCCACCTAAATAATATCCTTTAGGAACCTCGTCAAGCCTGGGGACGTACCCCATCCTACCATCAAGGACATCACACAGAGTGAGGTGGGCAGTAGTGATGATGACAATCCACCTACGTTGGACATTGACAATGTCAAAGTCGGATGGATTTGGCATATGGTTGGAGATAGTTGGTCCCACTCCCATCTTCCTTGAGGATGCCACCGAAGGAGACCCAAGTGTTGCATGTGTTGTCATTGATATCGACAAAGTGATAGTATGGAAGGTTGCATGTGATGTAATCAGTGTGATGATTAGAAGTGTTGCGAAGTGTTGGACATAATGATGAATTTCATGAGCATGTTATACATAATTGTATTATATCTCCTATTGCTCATAAATAGGTGAATGTTGTTATGAAGAAGTCGCGGTTTCTTCATGAAGAGAGTTGTAATTGTTGTCTATGGTGTTGTGAATGTTATATTCATTGTCCTTTGATGTAAAGCATTGCATAAGATATGAAAGAAAGTATGAAAGGTTTTCATGCAATCAATGACTCAAGAATTTGTACTAAAAAAGCTTTGGAGAATGCTTCACGTTCCTCCACATTTGAAGATATGGCCTTGTGGTTTTGAAGATAGACAAAGATAGGTGTGTGGAATGTATGTTCTTGATTTCAATGCATGAATGATACCACAAAATTTTCCAGAGCTAGCAGAGTGAAGAATAGTAATCTGTGTGGTTGCAATCAGGAAGAGTCAAAGGAATGCTCTACATTTCTCTACACTTGAATATGTGATCTTGGGGATTTTAGGATAAGTTCATATTTTATTTATGTTTTCTCCCTTCAAGTTTCAACTATTGAGGTATACTGCAAGTTTGGTATTCAATGTACTATCTCAAGACTCTATTTTTTGGGTTTTCAAGAGATGTTGGGTTCATTATCTATTTTTTTGCACCAACATGGTGTAGTATGAAGTGGAAAAATGAGTTTATGAGAATGATTTTGAATTTCATATAATGTTTGTAAAGTGATCCACGTTATGTTAATTGGTCTCTTTGGTACCGTCTTTGGTCTGAAACTAATGCATGGAAGGTTAAGTGTTTGTTGGGTTGACTTGGAATGTTGAGATGTTTGCACCAAGTCTTTGAAGTGTACGCTAGCATGGAGGTGTGCACTAAGGAAAAATAGGTCTTGATTATCTCCTAGTTTGGACCACATTTGATTCCCTCTTACCACAAATGTTTTTGAAGTTGGATTATTATGGATATTACACGTTTCATCTTGGCCAACAAGGAGAAATTTTTTGGAGGTTGCAGAGGATATAAATGAAAGATCAATTTTGTTGCAAAGTGTGTGAGTGTGTGTGTCAGCCTCATACAATGATTTTAACAACTAATCCCTTGCAACTGTGATTCAAAGATTGGACATATAACCTAAATATTTATTTGAATCATCATGAAGGTGCATTTAAATTGTCAACCCAAGGATGTAAACTTGAAATGGGTCAGCACTATATGTGCACTAGGAATCCAAAGTAGCCATATTCATCCTACAACTAAGAAAGGCACAATGCTAAAAGTAAATTGCTTGGAAGGAAATAACATAAGTGTTGAGCATCAACCAATAACTATGCTAAACTGATATGCATGACATAAATGAAAATCTGAGCGAACAAATAGGAAACTGCTATGTCTGCTTTCGCTGCAGGAACAATCACATAATGGAATTCTAGTGGCAGCAGGAATAGACAGTGCCAGATTCTTATTAATTACTGAAAAGAAAATAACAACTAAACTAATCTAAGGTACAAGATGGAATACTCACCAAGTGGGCCCCCTTGGATAAGTATTCCCTAAAACTAAGGTAAAATCAGATGCACAAACTTATAACTTCATTTCATTTAGTAGAAAATATGAGTACAATCGAGCAACATGACTGTATTACTGAAAAAATTAAGAGCGCGAGTACATCATCAAATTAACATCTTATCAGACCCCTAGAAGGAGCATCTGAGTCTTTTTTATCTAGCCACCTAGCAAGGCAGTCAACTCTGATAGAACCAGAGGACGCCACATTAGGGAAAGCACAGAAAGAGCGGAGAGGCGGCTACGCATGCACAAAATCTATCAGGCATGCTTGCCTTAACGTGAATTTGGCACAACAGTAATGCCTACATCTACTCAATAGGTAATTAATAACATTTACAAGGTGGTTACAATTTGATTTGCATGAGGAATCTCTAGTTGTCGAGAGTCTTTTCTCCATTAAATGACCACCTTGTTGATCGATATGGAAAATGACTAGCTGGCGGAATCTTCCTGAATTGCAGGCCTTTAATTATATTTACATGACAATATTAGTACGTACAACAACTACATGTCTATAATCATCCCAAAGCGACATTCATTAATCACATGAAAAATTAACACAGATAGTTCCTATAGCATGTCAATATCATTTAAAAGTTATGAAAATAAGTTCATGTCTAAAGTCTATGGTTTTAAGGAAATATCATAAAAAGGTCAACATCTTAGCATCAAAGTCTATGACAATTACAAGAAATGGACAAAAAACTCTATCAATAATTAGACCATAAACTAGACTCATCACTCCCCCCAACCTAAGGTTTTGTTGGTCCTCCAATAGAGGAAGAGTTGTGCTTTTGCTTGGTCAATGCCCTGAAATTTGCAACCGCAAGCTGTCCTACATCAGTTTATGTTGTGTCTGAATTAGGATCCCAATAAAACCCTTGCTATCTGTCCAATGTGCTCCATCTTTGTCTCTCTACAACTATGTCATATCGGTAGTACCTGAAGTTTGGCATAGGCCACAATAGGATAGATGGCTGAAAAATTAGTGGAAGCCAAAATTGTCCTTTTGTTCTTCCAATCTGCATATATCTATCAACTCTCTTAAGTGTTGCAGCATAGTTGTGCATGGAATGAGGCTCAACTTGCTTCAAATCATTAGTTAGGTTGTTCCACCTCTGTGATAGGTATCCCATTACAGATTCCCCTGTGATTTTTGCCATCTCCTCATGTTATTTATAAACTGCCTCTCTCTCAAGCAGGATCCTACTGCCATACCTTGGTCGGTATAGAATTTTGTGCCAATCCCTGAAAATGTCTCTTGGATTTGTAGATTCAACCCTAATGGGCAGGGGAATTTTGAATTCAATTTTCCTATATGTCCTGAACTGCTTACCCCAACTAACTTTGTTTTGTATCTAGGACATGAATGTCCTCAATTGGACATCTCCAACATACAACAATGGATTTCAATCATGGTCTTTGGTCACAACATAATTATGTAAATAAAATTCAAACAAAAAAAATTTCATTTCAGGAGGAGCAATCCGATAAGCATTGAAAAATTCAATAGGGGTCTCAATGGAAGGATACAAACCTGAAACAATCCTTGCTAGCTTAAAAGGGAGATGCTTCTCCTTTAAATATAGAGAATAGACCCTTAGAGGATCCCTGCACTCTAATATTTGTGATGCTAAAGTTGTCATGTCATCCACCTTTTTCTTTAAAGCAACAATCTCTTCATTCTTATCCCCAATCTCTTCATCTCTCTTTTCAATTTCCCTCTTTAGCCTACGTTTCTATGCTTTCCATTCTTCTTCCCTCCTTTGTATTTCTTTCCATAAGTTTAGGATTACCATGTTCATTGAAAAATCAGAGGGCCTATTTACTCCTACCAACATTTTACTTGCCACTTATGCTTTCTCTTGGTAGAGTTCCAGCTGCAGGGCTTCTGTTTGCTCTCCCAATTCAGGTTGCATGGCCTCAAGTTCTTGTTCTTGCTCATGCTTCAGGAACTCTTGTTGTAGGAACTCTTGCTTCTGCACTTGCTACAGGAGTTTCTAATTTTCCTCACACACCTGGTTTTCAACTAGTTTTGCGATGTCAGCAAGAGCTGCTAATGTCATGCTTGCTGCTTCTTCAAATATGTCCTTTTCCTTGACATTCATATGCTCCATTGGAGCTTTTGTATCCTCCTATGATGTTTTTCTAGGCTTAGGGCTTCCCTCTAGAGGTACACCAAAGGCTGGCCCAGCTGATCTTGATTTTCTAGGAGGGTTTTCATGTTTTTCTTTTGCTGTAGGAAGAATAGTGTTAGCCTTCCGTTTCTTAGAGCTTGGCACTTCTTTTTCCATCGCTTTCTTTTTAGCTTTTCCTCTTCTTATTTCTACTTTCTTCTTATGTTCCCTAGTTCTCATTAGGATGCCAAGAGGAACATCATCATTAGAATCAGGAGAGGAACTCTCTTTATCTGAATGCTCTGCCTCAAGAGAACTAATCTCTATGGTTTGTTTGGCTACAAGAGGGTTTCCACTAGGGCTTGCGTCAGAAGTTGAGGCACCAGGAGTGGTCCAAACATTGCTCCTTCTCCTACTAACCCTACAAGGTTGAGGAAAAACCCTAGATTACAAATTCTCTGGTTTAATTTGATCAATATTCAAGAATTCTTCCTAAGAAATATTAGACACATCATGCAAAGACTTCTCAACTAATAATTTGATCAGACAATGGTGGGAAATAGATTTATCCCTAACTTTTTGGGTGTCGCCCGCCATGATTGAAAGAAGATGGTATAACACGTTGGACACATTCATTCTACTCCCGTGCCTCATGCGGTTTAGGAGTTTGAAATGCACAAAATGTAGATTCGACTGATGACCTTCGTAGGTATTATACTTCACAACATAAAATACTACCCACTTCCATAGCTTGGGCAAAGAAGTCCTCTTCCCACCTTGTTTGTCCACTCTCAATGGAGGGTCACCAAGTTCTGTAAATTTGGCCCTAGCTAACCTGGTGTCTTTGGTAGCAGGCTAATATTCACCATCAGCAAACAACCCTATAACTTCTGCAATCCTTTCTTCAGTAGCTATGACTTCCAGCCCTTTTATTGTGGCCTTTCCTTCAAACAATGTCTGGGAAAATTCCAATGCAACATCTTCATTAAAACCATTCAACTTCAGAAAATAATCTAACCATCCACAGTTTCTGAACTCGGACTAGCAAAGTGCATCCTATAGTAATACATCATGAACCATGGGTTCATTCCGAATTAACCCACCTCCCATTGTCTACAATCAAACAATCACTCTGCAAAGTTTTCCTTCCTTTAATCTTCGTCTGAAAGTCAAACTTCTTTTTCCTGTAATGCTGCCAAATTCCTAATGATCGCATCAACTGAATTTTACCTTTTGGCTTAAGATTATGATAGAAGCAATTAAAGGCAGTAAAGGAGTAATAAATGCAGGCTATGATTAAGGAAAATGGTGGCGGTGGATGTCCTTTCACACATATGAGCTGTCATCTCACTTAGAATTTAAATTGGCTCAATAACTTAAATGTTGCTGACGTGAACGAGTATAGACTGATATGTAGACATGGCATTGACACGTTCCCCCCCAGCCTAAATTTGCACATGTGTCCTCACATGTGAGGTGGTAAGGACGATTTGATAGGGGCAGGGAATAATTACATGCTATCACGAACGTCCATATTAATTCACAACAATTAAATAAACGCACCAAAGGACAATTAAGATATAACAATTGATGCACACATGCCCAAGTTCATGGAAGATTTATTGCAAAGATTATGGAGAAAGTATTGGTCACTTTTCAAGACATCAGTTAAGAAATTAATGAAAGTCGAGTAGAATGGAATGAAATGAAATGAAGTGAAGTGAAATGATGATGGCGTGATGGAAGAGAGAGAAAGATGGAATGGATGGGTGGATGGGTGAAGAAGTAGACCCCCACAAAAGTGGAAGTCTTTATTATGACAAGTTACATACCTTACTTAGCCAGAAGAAGGGACACTAGGTCCACTTCCTTTGGCTGCAGGAAGTTCGGGTGTTGCATGCTGAGTGAATTGCTGTAGGAACTCCTCCTTGTAATAAAATCTTAGGCAATGACCATTCACCAACAACTTAAATCTAACAAGGTCAACGGTAGTGAGTTGTACAACCCCATTGGGAAATACTTCAGCCACCTCATATGGTCTGAGCCACCTTGTCTACAATTTTCCTGCATTATCCTGATATCTTGAGTCATAGAGCAGTGCTCAATCACCTGGCTGAAATTTCTTATCCTTGATGAATTTATCATGCCACTTTATTCTCTGACTCTACACTACCTCTATGTGATGCAAAGCTTCCTTCCTCATCTCATCGAAAGCATTCAACTACATGATTCTATCTCTTTGTGCCTCAGAGATATTCATCCCCAATTCTACTACAGTCTTAAGAGTCTTATGCTCAAATTCAATGGGCATCATGGCTATCTTTCCATAAAACAACTCAAATGGAGTGAATCCTGTAGTTGTTTTCCATTTAGTTCTCTAGGCCCAAACAACTTTTGGTAGCCTGCTTACCCAATCCTTTTGATGGACAACTACTGTTTTGGTTAGAATGGCTTCAATTTCTTTGTTGGTCACCTCAACTTGGCCATTGTCTTGGGGGTAATAAGGCGTATAATTATTGTCCCTAATATTGTACTCATTGACCAGTGTTGTAACAAGGGTTGAAGTGAATTGAGTCCCTTGATCAGTCACTATTTCTCTCGAAACTCCATACCGTGTGAAAATTTCCTCATACATAAATTCTACAACCTTATTATCTCTTGCATGCTTCATGACCTTAAATTCTACCCATTTAGTTACTTAATCAGTGAATACCAAAATATAGGATTTACCTTTTGATGGAGGATCAATGGGTCCTACAAAATTCAGTCCCCACTTATCAAATTGAGTGATTACTACCTAGGGGTAAAGCGACATCTCATTTGATTTGGTTGGTCAAACCATCCTTTGGAATTTGTCACACTTCCTTTTATATCTTCATGCATCCTTGTGCAGTGTTGGCCAGTAATATCCTATGTTCAAAATCTTCATTGTTTTCATCTTGGCTACAAAATGTCCTCCATAGGGTTCATTATGGCATGCATGAAAAATATCTTATGTCTCATCTTCCCTCACACATCTCCTCATGACATGGTTAGGTCCAGTGTAGAACAAACATCCAACAATCCATGAGAAAGGAAAATATTTTTCAATGAGCACTCTCTTCTCTTTTGGAGAGAAGTGAGGAGGAAATCTCCCTATGACCAAAAAATTAGTTGTGTCAGCATACCAGGGTGTCTACACATTGATGGAAAATAAGTTTCCATCAAGGAAAGAATCATCTATGATTTGATTGTCTTCTGATGTAGTCATCCTTGAAAGAAAATATGCAACAACATTGGCCTTCCCTGGTTTATCCACAATGGTTATGTCAAACTCTTGCATCAGCAATAACCAACTTGCTATCCTTCTTGAAATCAAAGGTTTATTGATGAGGTATCTAATGGCTACATGATCGGTGTGCACAAAGATTTGGTAGCCTGTTATGTAATGTCTGAATTTTTTTAGAGCATAGATCACTACTAACATTTCTTTTTCGGTCACTGTATAGTTGAATTCAACTCCTTGCAGATTTTTATTGACAAAGTAAATGGCATTTTCAATAGCTCCTTCTTTCTATCCTAGAACTGATCTTATAGCATAGTTTGATGCATCTGTATGGATGTGAAAAGGAAACTCCCAATTAGGTCCCTTGATCACAGGAGCATGAGTTAAAGCTGCTTTCAAGTCAGAAAATGCCTTGTCACAATATTTTGTCCATTGGAATTCAACATTTTTAGTTAGGAGATTATACAATGGTGTTGCCATTTTGCTGAAGTCTTTGATGAACCTCCTATAATAACATGCATGTCTTAAGAAAATCCTAACATCTTTTTGTTTTGCAGGGATAGGAAGATTGGTAATCACCTCAATCTTTGCAGGATCTACTTGAATTCCTTTGTGAGAAATGTAGTGGTCAAGAACTACACCTTCTTGCATCATCATGAAGCACTTTTATCTATTTAAAGATAGATTGTGGTCTTCACATCTCTATAGGACTCTCTTAATATTTTCTAATGCTTCATGGAAATCAACACCATAGGTAGTGAAATCATCCATATAAATTTCCATGCAATCATGAGAGATGTCTAAAAATATGCTAATGACTACCCTTTGAAAAGTTGTAGGTGCATTGCATAAGCCAAATGGAAGTACTGAGTAGGCATAGGTTCCCCATGGATAGGTAAAGGTGGTCTTCTCTTGGTCCTTTGGTGTAATTTGGATCTAGTTATAGCCACTGAATCCATCAAGAAAAGAAAAGTACTACTTTCCTGCAAGTGAGTCCAAAACTTGATCTATGAACGGTACGGGAAAATGGTCCTTTTTGGTGGCAACATTAAGTTCCCTGTAGTGAATACAAACTTTCCACTTCCCTCCTTTTTTGGGCATAATCACCAATGGGAACACCCACTGGCTATCTAAAATGGGGTAGATAAATCCTGCATCTAGCAATTTTTGCAATTCCCCTTTTACTATTTCTCTCAATGTAGGGTTAATTCTTCTTTGTGGCTGTCTGATAGGTGTACAATCATCTCTTATGTATATCTTATGAGTGAAAATATTAGGGTCCAATCCCTTCATATCATGATAGTCCCATGCAAATGCATTTTGGTGGGCCCTCAGTAAGTTTGCCAATGGCAATTGTTGTTCTTCACTTAGTTTACTGTTGATATTTAGATATTTCCCTTCTAACACGTGCACTTGTGTAGTTAATTCTACCATAGCTACTTCACTAATGCTTGGTACCCTGAGTTAATGTGGCAACAATGCATGAAACATACATGTTGTTGTAGGAAGTTTGGCTGCAGGAAGAGCGGTTGCAGGACGAGAGTGCAAGAGTGTCTTCACTGTATCAGCAGAATCAAATACATGAGAGGACGATGCTTCCTCTACCTCATAATGGTTCTGAATTATGTTAGACAATACTTCATCTTCATCTTGAAGTTGCATGAAAGGAATTCTGCTGAACATCATAAGTTGTGCAACAAAATTAACTTCCTCGGCCTCTTCACCAACATGTGGCCATACCAGATCATTCCTATAATGGGATGGCTAAGCAAGAGGGTAGAGAACAAGATTTTTGGTGCTCTTTCCATCTGAAATGGTCAAGTCTCAGTCTGAAATCCAATATAAGAATTTTTTGTTGCTAACCATGGCCTTCCAAGAATAATGGGGGTACCCGCCTAGTGTGGTTTTAGGAGAAAGAATCATAAAATTTGCTGGCTAATCCCAAGAGTCTAGAGTTACCACTAGATCTTCCACTATACCATCAGGCTTAATAGTAGAACTATCAACAAGCTGCAAGAAAATAGAATTAGGTCTCATGCTTGCAATATTTAGTTGCTGCAGGATGTCCTTGGTCATTACATTTATTGTTGCTCCCAAATCAATCAGAGCATTCTTTATTTGCATCCCATTTATAAAAAATCCTACCACAAGACTCTCTGGGTCATTATACTTGGGAACAGTCACTTTCCCAAGCATGATGTCAGCAAGCTGTCCCACCACATGAACTGTAGTGGGGTCTTTCTTCTTCCTGCCTGGCTTCTTAAGGCATGCTTCCTTGATTGATTTTCCATATATGGGAACATATTTTATGGCCAGAAATAGAGTTATTTGGACACATATATGCTTCAATTGATATAAGATGTCAAAAGTTGTGTCCTCCTTTTATTACTTTTTTTTCATAATTTCCAACCTCTAGGGAAATGATGGTTCTAGCTCAGTCTGGTTGGTTGGGACTGGTTCAGGATTTTTAGGTGCACTTGGTTGAATAGGGACATTCAGAGGTTCCTCCTCTTCCACAAGAAGCTCAATGATAATGGGTGTGGAAGGAGCTGGAAAAATAGTTCCTGAATGCAAACGAATGCCACTTACACTCACAACATATGTAGGGAATTGATTTGGATCAATAGAGTATACTGGCTGTTGATGTGGTTTATTATTTGGGTTAGGTGTGGGCTGGGTTGGTAGCTGAGTAGGTTTATGTGCATTTGAACTTGAATTAGCAGGAGGAGGCATTATAGCAGGTTGTTGGGGTTGAGAAGGTGGTTGCATTTAATTGGTTGTCTAGTCTGGCCATTGTTGTCCTCCCCTCCATTGAGATGTTTGTTGTCATTTTCCTGGAGGTGGCTGCCAATTTCCTTGAAACTGCTACCAATTCCCTTGAGGTTGTTGTGACTAAGGTGGAGAGTTTTGGTGATTGGGCCAAGCATTTGGAGGGTTATTCCAAGGTTGTGGTGGATATCCTCCATAATTGGATGGATATGGGGGTTTCCATTGGTTACCAGATGAATACGAATTGAAATATGGCCCAACAAAAGATAGTGGATCTGGTGGCATACCCTATCTTGGAGCCCATGGCCTCCTTTGTGCAACATAGTAGACTTGATCATCATCACCCTCGATTGGCTTGAACTCGGGTGCCATCTGTTTGCTGTCAATATTATCTATCATCTTGCATATGTAATCCTTCTTCTTTTGTCTGCAATGATTGCTAAAAGTAAATTGCTTGGAAGGAAATAACATAAGTGTTGAGAATTAACCAATAACTATGCTAAACTGAAATGCATGACATAAATGAAAATATGAGAAAACAAACAGGAAACTACTCTATCTGCTTTGGCTGCAGGAACAATCACAGAATGGAATTCTAGTGGTAGCAGGAACAGTCAGTGCCATATTCTTACTAATTACTGAATAGAGAATAAATACTAAACTAATCTAAGGTACAAGATAGAATACTCACCGAGTGGTCCCCCTTGGATAATTATTCCCTAAAACTAAGGTAACCTCAGATGCACAAACTTATAACTTCATTTCATTCAATAGAAAACACGAGTACAATCGAGCAACATGATTGTATTATTGAAAAAATTAAGAGCATGAGTACATCATCAAATTAACACCTTCTTTTCAGACCCCCAGAAGGAGCATTTGAGTCATTTATCTAGCCACCTAGTAAGGTAGTCAACTTCGATAGAACCAAAGGATGCCACATTAGGGAAAGCATAGAAAGAGTGGGGAGGTGGCTACACATGCACAAAATCTGTCAGACGTGCTTGCCTTAACATGAATCTAGCACAACAGTAATGCCTACATCTACTCAACAGGCAATTAATAGCATTTACAAGGCAGTTACAATTCGATTTGCATGAGGAATCTCTAGTCTCCGAGAGTCTTTCCTCCATTAAATGACCACCTTGTTGACCGATATGGCAGATGACCAGCTGGCGGAATCTTCCTGAATTGCAGGCCTTTAATTATATCTGCATGATAATATTAGTACACACAACAACTACATTTCTATAATTATCCCAAAGTGACATTCATTCATCACATACAAAATTAACACAGATAGTTCCTATAGCACGCCAATATCATTTAAAAGTTATGAAAATAAGTTAATGTCCAAAGTCTATGGTTTTAAGGAAATATCATAAAAAGGTCAACATCTGAGCATCAAAGTCTATGAAAACTGCAGGAAATGGACAACAAACTCTATCAATAATTAGACCATAAACTAGACTCATCAGTGTGTTTAATGACAGTGAATATATATGTGCGAGTACATGTGTAATGAAATGTGTCGAGTGTAATGAGCTGAAAGTAGCAAAGGTTGTTAAACAAAGGTGTTGAAGATATATGTTAGTGTGAAGAGTGTTGTAGTGGTAATTGATTAGTAGTTTTGGTCAAGTATTTTTTATAGAGGTTGTAGCCTCATTTTGTAAGTGTTATCTGTAGTGAGTTGTAGCTTCCTTTTTTTGAATCATAAAATTGTGTTTTAGGTAGTTGTAGCTTCCTTTGGTTTGTATCCTATAAACTTGTTGTAAATCCTATTTTTATTTGTGAATTTGGATTCGGATAGTAGCTCCAAGTAGCTTGCTCACGGTGGTTTTTCCCTTCTAGGGTTTTCCATATAAATCTAGTGTTATGGTTGTGTGCTTGTGCTTTTGAATTGCATTTGATTCTATATCTATTTAAAGCAATAAGAAGTTTTGGTGGATAAAGTTGAATTAGATTAAATGTGGTATATACTGATTCACCCCTCTCTTAGTATATTAGTGTGTTCTAACAATTAGTATTAGAGTCGAGTTCCTTGGTGTAGCCTAATAGTTAAAGGTAGATCTTAGATTAAACACATGGCTCAAAAAGAGTCCTCTTCTAAAGCATTGATATTTGATGGAAACAAATGTGCCTTCTGGAGTGTGAGGATAGAAGCCTATCTCACTTTGCTAGGGTATGATGTTTGGAGAGCTGTAAAGGATGATTATATTATACCCGATCATCCTATTACAGATGTTAATACGAAGAAGGCCCATGAGAACAATTCCAAAGCAAAGAATTCCATCTTGAGTGGTTTAATAAATTATGAGTTTGTCAAAGTAGTGCAATGCAAGATAACCAAGGAGATATGGGATAAACTCAAAAATATCTATGAAGGAAATGAAAGTGTAAAGCAAGAAAAATTACAATCCTACATAACAATATTTGAGAATCTAAGGATGAAAGAAGAGGAAAACATTGCTAGCTATTTGCTCCAGGTGGATGAAGCATTCAATGGAATCAGAGGAATAGATGAAGAAATAATTAATTCAATAGTTATGAAGAAAGTTCTGAGAACTCTCCCTCACTGATTTTATTCAAAGGTTTATGCTATTGAAGAATCCAAAGATATGAAAAAACTTACCATGTAAGGGTATTTTGGATCTCTCATTGCCTATGAGATGAGAAATGAAGTTCAAGATACACACAAAAGAGAAGTTTCTTTCAAATTCATGAAGAAAGAATGAACATTTGGTTCACACAGTGAATCTGAGGAGGAAGAAACAAACTTTGTGAGAAAGCTAAAGAAAGAATCAAGCAAGTATAAAGGTAAATTACCTTTCAAATGTTTTAAATGTGGAAGAAGTGGTCATTGTACTTCTAAATATTCTTCTGAAGAAAATGAAAATAGTAGCAATGTTTTCAAGAGGAACAACTTCAAGAGGAACCTCCTTTCCAAGGATGACTACAACTCCTTAGAAGAAGTAGATCACTACTTATCAAATGTTGATGGAGGAGAATCCCTATTCATGGCCACATTGATCTTTGATGATTCAAACAAGACTATGGATGAAGGAGAAGGTGAAGTTGATTTTGAAGGTGAATTTATTTATGCTCTTGAAGACCTAGAATGTGCAAGGAAATAGAAAAAAGAATAAAAATCCCTAATTGAAGCCTAGACAAATGAATGCACAAATCTTGAGAAAGAAATCCTTTTACTCAAAAAGGAATTGGAGAAAGCAAAGTCTAGAAATCTAAAAGAAGCATATCTCATTCCAATCAGACCTCAAGGAAGACCTTTCCAAGCAAGATGTTTCTCCAAAAATAGGTTTAATCATGCATTTTTTGGTTATTGCTTCATCTGCAATAAGTATGGTAATAAGGCTATGGATTGCAAATATGAAATGAATAGAATAAATTTTGTAAGTAGAAATTATCTTGCTTCACTAGTAGATGTCAATGTGATATGTCAAATTTGTTTGCAACAATGTTGGACATAAATAAAAGTATTGCAAAAGTGGATTAGTAAAATTAGAAATTTAGAAGGTAGATGTTATTGAGAAAGTCAAGGAAAATGACACAAACAATGAGGTTAAACAATTAATGGTTGTCCAAACAAAATTTGATTCTCAAGGGTAAATAAATCTCTAGGTAATAGATAGTGGATGTTCAAGTCACATGACAGGTGACAAAAGAAAATTCATTAATCTTGTTAAGTTGAATAGTGGATCAATCGAGTTTGGAGACAATTCATTTGCAAAGATTTGTGGAAAGGGCACAATAATTATTAATAGAAAATCTAAGACAAAAGATGTTCTCTATGTAGAAGGTATCAAGCAAATTATTCTCAGTGTAAGTCAGATGTGCATCAAAGGATACAATCTCATATTTCATGATCAAGGGTGTGAAATCAGAAGAGAAAAATTTGGTAAATTGGTGGCAGAAGGATCTAGGACAAAAAACTTGTACAACCTAAAGGGTGTTAATGGAAGAAGTTGTCTTCTAGGATAGACAAATGAATGTTGGATATGGCACAAGAGGATGGGACACATTAAATTTGATAACCTTGTGAAGATCAACTCCATGCAAGCAGTAAGAAATATGCTAAAGATTACCAAGCTTGCAAGCACCTTGTGTAAAGAGTGTCAGATTGGGAAGCAAACAAGGATAAAATTCAAGACCAAGGAATATACTTCTACAATGCCACTATAACTTATTCATATTGATTTGTGTGGACCTACTAGGACAAAGAGTCCCTAAGGTGAAATATATTTTATGTTGCTCATTGATGATTTCTCTAGGATGACATGGGTTACATTCTTAAGAGAAAAAATAGAAGCTTTTAGTAGGTTCAAGATTTTCAAGTCAATGGTTGAAATTGAAATGAATGCTAGAATCAAGTGTTTAAGATCTGATAGAAGTGGTGAATTCACATCAAATGAATTTGAGGAATTTTTTGAAGAACATGGAGTAAAGAGGTATCTATCTGCTGCTAGAACTCCTTAACAAAATAGAGTAGTGGAAAGGAAGAATGGAACTATTTAGGAGATGGCTAGGACAATGTTGAGTGAAGCCAATTTTCCTGATGTATACTAGAAGGAAGTAGTCCATAATGTTGTCTATATTCTCAATAGAGGTCAACTGAGAGTAAATAGCACCAAGAATCCTTATGAGCTATGGTATGGAAGACCAACAATTGTCAAGTACTTCAAAAAAATTGGAAGAAAATGTTACATCGAAAGAGATGAAGAAGGTTTGGAAAAAAATGACTCAAGATCTAATGAGGGAATCTTTCTTGGATACTAAACTAGGAGAAAATCTTACAAGTGCTATAATAAAAGACTTAGGAAGATAGTTGAAAGTTCAAATGCTAAGGCTAATGAAGAGTCACATCAAATCACACATGATCAAGAAGACTGTTGGTCAAATGAACCTACTTGCTCAAAAGAAGAAGAAGAAATTGAAGAAAAGGAAGAAACTCGAGAGAAGATCACCAAGACTCCTACCAAGAATGTTCGAAGAAATCATTCAAAAGATTAAATAATTGGGGATAAGAATGAAGGAGTGTAAACCGAAAGAATATTTGCAAGAACAAATGAACAAGTAAGTTTTTCTTTACTATCAAGAATAGAACCTAAGAATTTTTTTGATGCTAGCAAGGATGAAAAATGGATAGAATCAATGGAAGAAGAACTAAACCATATAGAGAAAAATCAGATTTGGGAATAGGTGCCAAGTCTTCAAGATAAAAATGTGATAGGGTCAAAATGGGTGTTCAAAAATAAACTGAATGAAGATGGAGAAGTGGTAAGAAATAAAGCAAGGCTGGTGTGCAAAGGTTATGCACAAGTAGAAGGGATTGAATTTGAGGAGACATTTTCTTTGGTGGCAAGAATGGAAGAAATCAAAATGTTTCTTGCATTTTTTTGTTCACAAGGGTTTCAAGGTATATCGAATGGATGTTAAATCTTCCTTCTTGAATGGTCACTTGGAAAAAGAAGTTTACATTGAACGACTTGATGGATTTCAGCTATTAGAGGATCCAAACATGGTATGCAGACTTAAGAAGGCTTTATATGGTCTCAAATAAGACCCTACGGCTTGGTATGCAAGGTTGGACAAGTACTTACTCTAGCAAACCTTCAAGAAATGTACCATAGATAGAAAGCTTTACATTAAAATTAAGGATGAAAGCTTTCTAATAGTTATATATGTTGATGATATTATCTTTGGTGGAAATGATGAAACGTGTAAGAAGTTTGTAAAAGAGATGCAAAAGGAATTTGAAATGTCTATGATAGGTGAGTTATAATTCTTTCTTGGAATCCAAATTGCACAATCACATGATAGCATTTTTATCTCAAGCAAAATATGTCAAGGAGATGTTGAAGAAGTCTGGAATGGAAGATTGTAAACCAGTGAGTACTCTTATGGTAACAGGTTGTCATTTGAGAAAAGATGACTAGTCACCTCAGGTTGATTAGACTCTGTATAGGTCTATGATTGGGGGCCTACTATACTTAACAACATCTAGGCATAATATTATACTGTAAGTTGTTTGCTTGGTTGCAATGTTTCAAGCTGATCCAAGAGAAACTAATGTGAAGGTTGCCACAAAGATTTTTAGATATTTGAAGAGCACTCTTGATTATGGATTATGGTATTAAAAGGGTGATGCTTTTTCCCTAAGTGCATATACTGATGCTAGTTAGGTTGACAGCATTGATGATAGAAGAAGAACTAGTGGTGGAGCTTTATTGGAAACAAATTGGTCTCATGGCAATAAGAAGCGAGATTTAGTGTCCTTATCAATAGTAGAAGAAAAGTATATAGCTGCAACATCTTGCTGAACTCAAGTATTATGGATGAAGCAAATATTGAAAGATATCAAGGTAATGTATGATGAGACCATTCCTATTTTGTGTGACAATACAAGTCCCATCAATATTTCAAAGAATCTAGTGATGCATTATAGAACCAAACACATATCTATCAAGAATCACTTTTTAAGGGAGAAGGTTACAAATCAAGAGGTAAAATTGGAATATGTACCTATAAAGGATCAAGTTGTGAACATTTTTATAAAGGAATTGTCTAAGGACACATTTGAATATCTTAGAAAAAAGTTAGGGGTTGTTTCCCCTCCTAACTAGATGCATGGATGGTGCATCTCTCTAGGGGGAGCAATTCAATACATATTTTTATGCATGGATTGGACACTACCTCTTAGGGGGAGTAGGTAGAAATATTTTGAGAAGGATGATAAGGTCTGTGCAGATAGGGGGAGCTTTTATGTTGTTTCTAGCACAAAGGAAGACCACTAGTCCTTTTCCCTTGATGTCAAAGGGGAAAAAATTATTTATCAAGTTAGTGTTGTCATCAATGGGAAAGGGGGAGATTGTTGCATGTGTTGTCATTTGATGTCAACAAAGTGGTAGTATGGAAGGTTTGGAAGGTTGCATGTGATGCATTAGTGTGATGATCAGAAGTATTGTGAAGTGTTAGACATAATGATGAATGTCATGAGGATGTTGTACATAGTTGTACTACATCTCCTATTTCTCATTAATAGATAAATGTTGTTATGAAGAAGTTGCGGTTTCTTCATGAAGATAGTTGTAATTGTTGTCTATAGTGTTTTGAATGTTGTATCCATTGTTCTTCGATGAAAAGTATTGCATGAGATATGAAAGAAAGTATGAAAGGTTTTTGTGCAACCAATGACTCAAGAAGTTGTAGCTTGAGCGAATGCTCCACATTCCTTCGCATTTGAAGATACAACCTTGTGGTTCATAATTTTAGTGCATGAATGATACCATAGAAGTTTCTAGAGCTAGCAGAGTGAAGAACAATAATTCTATGTGATTGTAGTCAAGAAGGATCAGAGGAATGCCCTGTATTTCTTCATACTTGAATATGTGATCTTGTGCCTTGGAGTATAAGTTCATATTATTTTTATGTTTTATCCCTTCAATTTTTAGCTGTTGAGGTGGATCGCAAGTCTATTTTTCAATGTACTATCTCAAGACCATGTGTTTTGGGTTTACAAGAGATTTCGGGTTTAGTATTTTTTTGTTTGCATCAACATGGTGCAGATTGAAGTGGTAAAAGGAGTGTATGTGAATGTTATTGAAGGTCATATAATGTTTTTAATGTGATCTGTGTGATGTTAATTGGTCTCTCTGGTACTATCTTTGGTTTGGAACTAATGCATGGAAGGTTAAGTGTTTTTTGGGCTGACTTGGAATGTTGAGATGTTTGTGCCAAGTATTTGAAGTGTGCACCTACATGGAGGTGTGTGTTAAGGTAAAACAGGTCCTCATTATTGTTGGGTGAATATTTTGTAATTCCTTTACAAATTACGAAATAGGGATTTCAACCACAGTTATGATGAGAATGTTCTCTCCTCTCAGAAAGGGGAGGTTCCCTTCTTACTACTTATTGGAACAAAGAGTAAACTATGCTAAGCTAAAAGTATTTACACTAGCTTTAACCATGTGGGGTGTGTTACATTCACCATTTTCTCTTCTTTTAAAAAATATGTCTACAATGTTCCATGGTAATATTCTACAATGCTTTACACCTCTAAATATATACCTGAGTAGTAATCACCAATATTCTTGATTAAACATAAGAGTAATCAAAGAGTACTAGTACAACTAAATTATAAGTAATAGTAGACACACAAAAGAACACAATCTTCTTGCTGCCTTTTATGATAGTTTTGAAGTAACAAATGATGCATGTTGTAGCACAAAGTCTATCAACCCACTTCACCAATAGATCCACACACAAAGTGAACAACTCCAAGCCCAAAGTCTTGATAATCTTCACCAAGAAATACATACATCACACAATTCCAAAGCAATATTACTCAAAGTTTATATATTCTATCTTGAACACCCTTCCAACTATAAGAAATAATTTCCACTTATCCAATTAACAATAAGAGAAATCAGCAAGAATGACATAAGAACATTCTCACTCATAAAAAATTGATTCAAAATAAAGGTTCAAATCAAAATTCACCTCCTTTTATTAACTGAATTTGAACACAAAGTTTCAAAGTTGAGTCTCAATTTGGGCAACACTTCATTGCATAAGATTAAAAGGTACTAAATACAAAAGAACTCCCTCATATATATAGAGGAGATTTGAGAGTTAATCTAGGAAAAGAAATAACTACTTTGACTTATTCAGATAGGAGAGTCCAATTTGATTTGGGACTTCTCTATTTTTACATGTAATTACAATTTTGAAAAAGACATGTAAATTGTTCGGAACTAATTACAAAAAGCATGAAAATGATAAAAATTAAACTAAGGCAGAATCAACCTTCTCCAATGTCCTTCATTAGAAAGTCATCATACTTCTTCATGATGGCATGAACCTCATCTTTATTTGGGCCTGAAGTATGTTTGGAAATTGAAAGGACCCTTAGGATTGACTCCTTCAATGTATCACAAGCTTCATCATGCCTTCCTAAAAACACTATTAATTTGACCAAGGTCAATTGAATAGCTAGCAACTTATCCATTGAAGCCACTGAAAAGGCTTGATCTTCAAATTACTTTTGAATCATGCTAGTAAATTCTTGGACACTTGTCTTAGAAGAGAGAACCTTATCATTATCATGTCGTAACTTACAAGGAAGCTCTTCAACTCTATTGATATGGTTCAAATTATTGTTCTTACCAACTTTTCAAGCACTTTGCAAAACATCAATCAAATCTTTGATGATATTTACTTTATGTATCATAGTCTCTTTCACCTCTACATACATATCTCAATTCAAAATGATTCCAGCTTCCACCAATGTATCCAGTTTGAGCTCTTTTATTTTTACCCAATCCTACAATTTTTTTTCCATATCTTCCTTTTCTTGAACAAAAGCATTAGCAATATCATCCAACTATGATTGTATGGCCTCCATCCTTTTCATTTTCTTCACTGAAGATACCAAGAGTTCAGACCCTTGTGCAACCATCTGGTCAAGGAATTCACTAACCACTCTACCTTTAGTGTGTACCTTTTCTATCTTCTGGATCATAGGATCTTCAATACTGATGACCACTAGTTCAACAGACTTAGAAGTTTGGGTAATCTTTCACAAAACTACTGTCAATTGTTCTATTTTTTCTTTATACAGATCTTTCACTTTCTTAACTGCATCAAACTTCTCAATAAGAGTGTTCAATGTTGATTGGGAATCTTCTTTTGTAGTCTCATGTGTGGTCTTCCCCATTTCGACTCTTGTCATAGAATAGTCTAAGATATCCACCTCTTCCTATGTTTTAGCTAGAGGAGGTTGTGCCACCTCTGCATATTTATTACCCTCTTTGTTGAAAAACAACCTTGAGAGTTTCTTCAACTTCTTCTTGGTCCTTGTTTTTGTAGGTGCAAGTTGCATGAAGTCGAAGTCATCTAGGGAAATGGCTTCTTTTCTCCTCTTTGGTGTTTGTGATGAGATCCAATGTGGGAGTGGTGAGCTCTCCCTTGGGTTTGCAGCCATTGTTTGAGATGTTGTTGCTCTCACAAAAGTAATGGTTATGATAGAAGCAGTGACAATTAAAACAACACTAGGAATCTCAACACTCGACACTTGAACAAACTCAGTCATAAATTATTCTAAGAATGAGATGCAATGTAAGAAGACAAAGAAGACAAGCTCAATAAAGACATTGGAGATCCTAACACATTATCCAAACCATGTTTGGGGCTTTTAAAAATAGTCCTTGAGGGGGATGAATGTATATAGTGAATTGATACTAAGGGGGAAATATTAACAGTGGCTAAAGGAGTGACTGTGCCAAAAAGAATATTAGGAACAGGTGAAGTCATAGGAGGAGTAGGAGCAATAGTGACAATGGGGGAAGATGAAATAGGTGGTTCTTCTAGAATGTTCTCATGAGGAGACAGTTTTGATTCCTTATAGTGTTCTTCCTCTTCATGCCTCTCTTCTTCCACAAAATCCTCATGTTCATCAGTAGAAGGCCCTTCTGTGGTTATTTTGCTTTTCTTACCACCACCCTTGACCATAAAATTGATTTTGGGTTTAGATGGCCTGCTTAAACTAGGAGCATCACTCTTGTTCTTTGTCCTCATCTCTAACTTCTTACCAACAGGATCTTGTGTTTTTTCCTCTAACCTAGTGAGAAATCATTTCAACTGAATTCCCCTTTCTTGCAACCAGACATTGGTGTTAGAAAGAATAGGTTCAAATCTTTCTTAGATCAAGGTTACCTCTTTCTGAGACCATTGGATGTGAGGAAGAGGAGATCCTGTAATGTTTTTCTATTAATGGGTTGGATCTAAGATGTCACCATCATCCTCCATACCTTCAGGAATGTCAGCCAAGTCTAGCTCCTTAATCTACTTCAATGTGAGCCTGCGGTAGTCCATCTTCCCGATTTCTTCATCTGTCATAATATCAACCCATATGTCCTCAATTTGGTGCACATGTGAATATGCTTTTCTTGATTTGATCTTTCATACCTCAGTAATTAAAATCAAGCCTTCTCTTAAACATTTTCAATGTTACCCACTGCATCTTTGACTCAATAGTTTTAGATTTAGGAGAAGCTTGAATAGAATAACTGTCAATTGTCAATGGAAACTTGAAATCTAACTTATGGGATTCCATCAGATTGCTATGCACTACAATTATTTTTCTGTACAACTCTATCAAGACAATATTGTCACTGGGATAGTGTGGGATCATGTATAGATATCCTGTAAAGCAACCAACTCGTAGATATGTGAAAGTAGGAAATTGAAGATACAGTCAACCATATTTATTCACGACTTTCCATGCCTTATTTGATACTCTTTTCCTTTCAAGCTCTGGATCCAATGCACACATGAATGGACCAAATAAAGCATCATTCACCCTTTGGAAATGGTGAATGCTTCCGTTTAGAGTTATCTATGAAAAGTAGTTATATACTCGGGTCACCCTTCTGTTCCCCTCAGTTGTCAAACCTGGAAAATTCCTTGTCGCTATAGCAACATATACCAAGTATGAAGTCATGTAGAATTTCTATTTTGTCAGCACCTTGGTCAATTTCTTTTAAATGGAATTGCTAATTTATTCACCCTAGAAGATCTGTTGTCTCGTCTTCAAAATAATCTTGATGTAGAGATACATATAGTTTTCAAAATTGGATGAGACAAGCAACCCTTACACTCTACTGAGAAGAGTGATGAGATCATTCAGCTCTTCAATGAAATCACTATGAGGGAAACTCTTGGGCCACCTAGAGATTCCTAGCCAAGGTTTCTTCAATCATTTACTGTTGATTTTCCGCTTAGTAGTGTCTGGGTCTTGATCATATTTTGCTTGCACAAATTCTTTAGAGATCTTTACATACCTATCAATGCTTGGAAAAATGAAAGCCTTATCAAATAATTCAACATCCAACCTTATAATCACATTCCCATTTACATCCTTAATGCTTCTATTATCCTTGTCATAGTGAGAAGCAACTTGTAAGAAAAACTCTGGGTTCTGTGCTACAATAGGAAAAGAGGACACTAGCTAGATAATTCTTTGAATAATGGACCTCATACCATTGTCCAATGGCTTCTTTCTAGTCCTCTCTAGAAACTCAGACATGCCAACATGCCCAATTTTTGTATCCTTAATCTCATCAATGTTAGATGTGACCACAATGGCTGGAAACACTCCTTGATACTTTTATTTCATTGCTTTGGTCTTATTAGGAGACATATATGACATCTGAAGAAAACTATGTCATTGGAGGATGAAGATCTTGAAGTACGTGTAGATGAAGCTGCATGATAAATTTTAGCATATTTGCAGTGTTAGGAAAATCTATATATTAGAAACTATAAAGGAGGGGAAATTCAGAGTGATTGCATGAACTAAGGGCTTGAGAGCGATGTATGCAAAAAGTGGAGCACAAGCGATCGAATTGGCAAAAAAGGAAAAATTTCCCCAGTGAGAGAAATTGTGCATTTTTTGTCAGGTCATTGAAAATTAATGCCGTTGCAAGTGGAAATAATAATGCAAGTGTTTAGGTGCTAAAAAATAGTGCTTTAGCGAGTGGATATGAAGCTCTACAAAAGGTGTTGCAAAGTTGTTAAAATTCAATGACTATGCAAATTGTAGAAACTTTGATTCATGTAAAGTCAGCAAAATTTACAGACTTTACAAATTGGAAGATATTTTAACTTTGAGCAACCTCGTTAAAAATTAGTCACCTTACATGGGTAGAACACTTGGATTAACATTTGATGTTGGGTCAGGGTTTTTTCCCGACTTTACATCAAAAACTGAGTTTTCATGCACAAGTGGAGAAAACCCCTGCTAGTTCACTTGACTTGGGAAAGTTTCTCTTATGCACAATCGATAAATTTTTTTGATAGTACAAAAGGGGTTGGAATTTGTGAAAACTTAGTGAAAAACCTGATGTTGTAGGTAATATATGCTAAGTCAATTCAGGATCAAGGAAAAACTCCGACCATGCTTTATGCTTTACATCAAGTTAAGTTTCGTTACTTAAGTGGAAAACACTGATCATCCATTTAGCACGGTTTTAAAACTTATGCAGTGTCATTGATAAACCTTGACATTACATAGCATGAAAGGGTTATGGTAACTTGATTTAACCCATGGTTAGGTGGAAAAAAGCTCCACCACTTTGAGGAAGGTTAAGATGGGAAGGATTTGGAAGATTTCACAAACCCTCCTATGCATCACAAGGTTTAATACCCGCAATGCATAGAGGATACTCAAGAATTTTAACACACAAAACTTCAAAAAGAATTCTAGAAATTGATGGGCCTATGCTCACAAAATGTAGCACAAGATTCAACATACAAAACCCATGAACTTGAAGCAGGAGAAAAAGGGTATGATACTAGGATTTAACAAAATGGTGAACACAACACTTTAAACAATAGAAAGAAAATTCATAAACTTAGGAAAATAAAGATATTATTTACAAATGGAAATTGAAACTAAAATAAAACCCGAACTCAAAAACAAAGCAAAATAGATGTAGAGAAGGGAAAACAAAAAATGAACATACCTAGAGAAAAACTATGTAGGAATTCGTGTACCAACAGATCAAACAAACTCAAATGAACTCACAGAGGAATAGAGAGAAAAACAACATTGAAATGAGGAGTTAAAACACTTGAATCGATTTAATGACCCATTAAAAAGGCATTAATTACACTCGTGTGAGGTACAAAATTGCAGGGGCAAGAAAATTTAACGCCCTCGCAATTTTAAACTCAAAAGATAAAAATGTAAGGTCGCTAAAAATCAATGACCTTTCAACCTTTTTTAATGTTTACAATTTGACTTGTAGGGGCATTGAAATTCAGCACTCCTGTAAGTGTAAAAAACATTTTAACTCCCAAAAACTAGATTTTCACAACTTGCACCAAAAGGTGAATTTCGAAAAATCGACGAAGGGTAACGCTCAGAGTGACTTTTCGAAGCTGGGAGACCACGCACTAGGAATAATACAATTTGCCTCATTTTGCATGCTTAGATTACGTGAGCTATGAAATGGACAAGTTTTGTAGGGATTATATGATGAATTAAGCTCAGCTGAATTCAAGGATAACAACTGGCTCTAACTAGGGAGCTTCCTTTGATCACTCTTTGAAACAATCAAAGGGAGAAGAATCCCATTTTCTCAGTGCCTTTATCCATCCATTGGGCATAGAGTCAGGTGACAAAATAAAAAGACACAAAAAGACTCAAAAAGATAATGAGACAAAGATTGTACAAGTATTTACAAAATTTGTTTGTCGTCTCACAGAGTGAAGTGCTTCAGATGCTATCCACTATGTGGTAGCAAAAATGGAGTGCCATCTTGGTAATGCGAGAAAAAAACTATTTTCACCACAAAGTTGGTGAATCTTGAAACATCCTCTCCATAGTGAGTCAAACTTCCCATACATACCTTTGGGTTATCTTCTCTTGTCCCACAAGAGAACTAGATATCCAACTTGGAAATCTCAAGACTTTGCTTTCTTGTCAAAAAGCTTCTTGAATTTCTCTTGGTGTTCCACAACATGTTCTACCACTTGAATGCACTTCTCCTCCAATTCAGCAAGGTACATGATACGTTTATCAATAGAATTGTCAAATGTCTCATCTTCTATGGCCTTAGCCAATTTTAGTGCGAGTAATTCCAAAGTGATTGAAATCTCTGCATTCAACCCATACAAGATTTGGAATGGTGACATGCCTATTACCCATTTGGGGGTAATTCTATCAACCCACAAAGCATCATACAATTTCTTGTGCCATGATCTCTGATTTTCTTCAACCAACTTTCGAATGATAGTGACCAATTTCTTATTGCTAGAGTTTTCCTAACCATTACCTTCAGGGTAATAATCTGAAGAATGTGATAATGTGATTCCATGCTCAAAACAAAACTTTGTGATCTCACTTGATGAGAATGTTGTAGCATTATCTGCTATGATTTTGTTCAAAACAACGAATTGGGAAATGACTATGAGAACATAAACATGTCCTACACTTGAAGGTGGATTGACAACGCCAACAAAGTTAATGCCCCATTTTTGGAAGGGCTCCTCAATGATGATCAACTTGAGAGGAAGAGCAACCAACTTAGACTTGCCTATAAATTGTTGACAAAGTTTGCACTTGCGTACCCAATTGTACATATCCATAGTGTAGGCCATTAATACTTAGCTTGCAAGATTTTATGAGTTGTCACAAGTGTAGAAAAATGTCCACCGCATGCAAAGTTATGGAATGACTCCAACAACTTGCTTTTTTGAGCTTTATCAACATAGCTTTGAAAAGTATCATCAAGAGCCTTCTTATACAAACCATTGTCCCATAAGACAAAATTTGTTGCTTTGAGCTTAACCATCCTTTTCTCTTTGTATGTCAAATGCTTTGGACATTCTCCATATGTTAGAAAGTAAGCAATATTGGAATACCACTCGTCAGTTGTACTAATGAATAGAATAGTAGGAATATTTTTAGTGCTTACCTCTTCATAATTAGAAACTTCATCTGGCTTATTGTCAGTAATGAGCTAGCACACACCTTTCCCACACGCCAATTTGGTTGGATTTATTTACATATCATACTCTTGAATTTTGGTAATCCAGTTGCCTCATTTTCTACCAAACTCCTATTGTGTCAAGATTTACTTGACTGTAGAATCCGACACTAGTGCAATGACATGAGAGTTAAGTATGTAGAACCAAAAGTGCTTCACCACCTTAACTACAACAAATACATGTTTTTCCATTTGGGAGTACTTTAACTCATGATCCTTCAATGGGAAACTCATGAATGAATAGGGGACTCAAACCCCTCACTATTCTGCTACACCAAAATGGATGAAAGTGTATGCTCTGAAGTATAACTATATATAATGAATTCTTTAGTGTAATCTGGTTAAACTAACACTGGTGCATTTACAATAGCTTCTTTGATATCATTGAATGCAACTTTACCTTTTGTAGACCAATGAAAAGTGGTATTTCCCTTCATCATGTCCACGATATGATGTATCTTTTCTATGAAGTCAAGAACAAACCTTCACAAGAAATTAACCTTTCCGAAGAAAGAGTGGACTGTTTTCTTACTCATAGGTAGGATAAATCTTTATACCTTCCTTGGACACATGTGACCAAGAAGTTTGAATTATGTAACCCCAAAAATTAACTTCTTAGGATTAAGAGATATCTCATTTTGTCAACACCTCTCGAAGACTTGTCGTAAGTGATAAAAATGCTCTTGACGTTTCTAAGAGAAGATCATCAAATCATCAAGATAAACAACAATAAACTTACCCATTATGCCATGGAAATCTAACTCCATTGCTCATTGAAACATGAAATCAACATTGATGAGACCAAAAGGTATTCTGCAGTAAGCAAAAGTACCCCATGACATGGTGAAGGTAGTCTTATGTTGATCTTCCTTGCTGACCTCCACCTGATTGTATCCTGATAAACCATCCAACATGGATAGCATCTTGGATCCAATTATCATTTGTGTAGACACATAAAAATGTCCTGAATGATATCACACACTCGAATCTAATATACTAACACCGTTTCATCCTAAAATCCATCCTCTTTTCGCTTGTTTGATTAAATTAGCCTAGCTATTTAATTAAAGGCTTTATTTTCACCTATTAATCTAATTAATCTAATTAGGTTAATTCAATCTCCATCATATTCAGCTTTCATCTTGTCTAATCAGATAATGAAAATTATTTAATTAGCTCTCTTATGTCTTCTTATTTAATTAAATAAATCCTAGTTATTTAATTAAATATCATAATCTCACCCCTTTCATTAAATAAATAAATAATTTAATGTTAAATCCTAAATTCATCCAAAAGGGAATATTCATATGGAATATCCCTCCTCTTTGCACATTAAAACTTTGTTTTAATTTTCTAAATGCTAGTTTTCCTCACCCACTTGCATGAGAATATTCTCCCTCTTCACTCATTCAAAAAAGGGAATATTCTTCCTTGTAACAATATTTCAACAAACTTCTTGAGAAAGTTTTGAAAGTGTGCTTCTTTGCATGATTGCGAGCCCTTGATTAAATATCAACTTGCATTATTAACCCTTGATGGGAATCCATGATCGATGCCTCCATCTTGTTTCCATCCTGACCATTGATTGATTCTTTCAATCTTGACCATCGGTTTCTTTTTGCCTATTCTATAAATAGACTTTGCATCTATTGAATAGGGATCGACCTTTTCACTACAAACTTATGCCATTGAAAATAACTCTCATTTGCACCCATGTTTTATGTTTAAAAATCATTTTAGGTTAATTTTCATGCATTGTTAGCTTAGCTTCCATTAATGGCTTCCATGGTAACTTAGTTTGCATCTATTTAGCAAATTTTGAATCTAGGGATTACATCTTAGAATATTCTACACATTTAACTTAGATTTGCATACATTCACATCAAACCTCATAGCATTTATCATGTTAAAATAGCTTTCATCATGTTTCACACACATCTCTTATTGGTTTCATCAATTTTATTCAATAAACTAATAGAAAGAAGCTCATTATCTAAGGGATTAGGAAAGGGTCACCATTCCACATCAATGTGACACCACTCCCCCAATAGGATAAATTTCAATGTCTTAAAATAGATGTTTTCCAAGCTTTCGTGTTTTAGCATGCTAGTTTTAATGGCTTCTTCATTTATATTGATATTGAATATCTTATTGAGATTGATGCTTAGTGGGTTGAATATGCCTCAAATCCATATGGATCAAGTGTAGTTAACCTATACTATGCCATTGGTCACATGTTGGTGCTAAAGGGAGGGTTGTACTAACCAAATTTGATGAATTTCTCTTTAGATTCCCATTTTGCTTGTGTTTGTAGATTCAACAACGCTATTGAAGATTCATCGACGTATCTAGGGATGTGTTGCTATACTGTGACACACTTTGGTTCAATTTCAATGATGCATAATTAAATTTATCACCGTGTATTTCAAATAGCGACGCTAAACTTATTTTTTCACGCAACATGAATTTTATTTTAGTGACATTTGATATGGTGACACTATTGATGTCATTGTTTGCTATAGAGTGACGCATCTGATTTTTCAATATAGCGACGAACTTGTGATATGGCGACACATATGATTGAAATTTAGCATAGCAATGCAATTAATTTCAGTGTCGCTATTTACTAGTAAACTAAACAAAAATTGAATTTTGACACGTGCTTTAATTTTTTGATTTCATCTAGTTTCTAACATGTCATTGACTTCTAGTTTTTCTTTTTGAGGCTAGCTAGTTTTGTAGATCTGGGTAATAAAATTTGAAGTGGAGGAGCATATCATCATTTGACTATATATTGTAACAAGTGTTTTTACACTTATGGGACAGTTATAACCCATTTTATGATGCTTCACTTCACATTTTAGGACCAACTAAATTTCCTTTGGCTTTAAAATTAACGTTCAAAGTTGGTTAAAACTGAACCCACATATCCTTATTTTGCAATATTAGGTTTAAAATTGAACAAAATAATCCCAACACTTCAATTTGGTACTTAAATCAATTTCATTATGCGTGTCAAGGTTAAAATGAATGTGTGTTTGATTTGCTTGAGTGTATTTGTTGTATGTATCAACTCCCCTTGCGCTTCGTGTGATCTTGGGTGAAGAGAAACACACAAGTATACTTTTCTTCTTTGAAACGCCTATTCTCTCCCCTTGCGCCTTTTGGAAATCTTGGGTGACGAAATCATTTTAAGCTTCACAAGTTGTGCTACCTTTAGCAGGCCTGCCTCCCAACTTGTGAGAGGGAACGACCCAAGCGGTACTTTCATTTCGGTTTGCTATATAAATAATTCATGAGATGAAATTCAATAACTAGCTGGTGTGGATGTATTATACTGACGAATGTCTCCCCTAGTATCTGTGTGATATGTTAAAATCCTTAGATGTTTCTAAGGGCTAGGAGGCCTCTTAATTGAGTGAATTGCCACATGTATAGGCACCAATTTATCCTGAAAGTCCTAATTATGAACCTTTGTTAATAGTGGCTCACCATCACCTCCAAAGCATATTTTAAAGTAGTGCATTGGAATAACACTGTTCCAAGAAGTTACTTACCATGTTCAATTTTTGGTTGGGGCAATAAAGCAAATAGGGAAGGGACTCTTTTTCTTGGCGTGTCAAGACGTTGCATTTCCTTGACATATTCTATTTGTCCATTCCATCTTATTAGATTAATCATCTCTTAGGGGATGATGGTAAGCCTAATAATAAATACACACCTACTTAGGGTTGTAATTGCTTGAGAGGTAGTTTAATACTTGCTTGATTCCAAAACATTTTCAAACAAACATCAACAAGTTCAAAAAAGTTTCAAACCCTTTGGTTTAGCATGGATACCCTTTTGAAGAGTCTTGATACTGCTGCTTGTCCTAAGGATTATATCCTTAAAGAATTTTGAATATCTTGTCTTACATATCAATCCATATTTCCCAAAGTTAACACAAACAACTATGGCTCTAACTTCATGATTTTCACATAACAGACCTTGTGAAATGAATGGTGTTTTAGACATAGACATTTAGTTTGAAATTTAAGCAAGACAAGTGTTTTTGGTAAAAATAAACTCATTAATCAAGATAAGCTCACAAATTAAACCCCACACATGACTATTTGGCATTCGATCGCTTCAGTTCAACAACCAAACCTTACATTGGCTATTATACAACCAAAATTTGAACTAATTGAAGGAGAACAAACAGATATAATCAATAGTTTGAGGAGCTTCACATTTGAGACAAAATAAACACCAAAACAATGGAGCAACGCAACAAACATCCTAGACAAACAAGAGGAAAAATCCAATATTGCAGTCGGAAGCCCATATTACCACCTCCTACATGGAAATAGATATCCTCTTTTTAGGATCTTGTGCTTATCTTCATGATCTCTCATAAAATCAAAGTCCCTAAACGAAGGTCCATATTCCCCCATTTAAAACATAGAAATCATAGTTCAAAGTTTAGAAAAAAATGGGCCTTAAAAATTTATCGCAACTGGGACATCTTGTTAAGAAATTTTTATGCTCGCCCTTTGCTGGGTGACCCAGATTTATATGTCCAAAATTTCCCTCTCATTTGATTCAACATTAAACTTTTAGGTTGAAGTTACTCGTAGGGTAAAGCATTTTTATCACTACTGTGGTCTTGCAACACAAAGGTTCACTCTAGGTTAACATCATTGAGTCAAAACATTTCATCCACCCTTCATCATATTTCACCTTTTCACTTCACCAAACTTTGTAAACTTTTGAAACACGCCAACACTTTGGACTTAGAAATCAATCAACCAATCCCCTAACTTAGCTACTTTGTGTGTGAAATGAATCCTTTTCTATGAATTTAGTTGAGTTAGTTATCACCTTTGTGGACTAGTTTATCTTGAAGGTCACAAGTCTACCTTAAATATTTACAAGTTCATTATCATTTTTATAAAACCAATCAAACCTATTGGTCTAAAAAGTGTTGTCCCAAAATTTTGCAAAAGCTCACTTCCCATATCATTCACCCATTTCATCATCCACTTCACATCATTGATCCAAAATGACTTAGAGTGGCCCTTATACCAAAATTTGAGTCAAATAGAGAGTTTAATTATTACAAATCTTAACATAAGTCTCTCATAGGTGACCCATAATTTATGGTAACAACAAGATCACAACATAAGAGAATCATGGATAAAACCAAAGTTAAATCCACCACAAGTGATATAACTCCTCAAGAATTCAATCCATGGAGTCATTATACCCCCTCACAACAACCCCAAGATCCGGTGGGACCATATAAGGTAGAAGACGTTACAACCAATCCTTTTGAGCTCACTAAACAAGAAATCCTTGAGTATAAACAAGAACAACAAGCCTTAGAGAAAGTAACTTAAATTCCCCCATCTTTTGTTGCACAAAGCTTGACACAAGGTTTGACTTCATCCATGCTCCCATCAACTCCATCACTAGGGCCAAATCCAATACAAACTACTAGTCTTGCTGCTAGTCTTTCTAAGGACTTTGGTCACACCCTTCTTTCGGAAAGAAACACACTTGTGGGTAACCTATATACCAATCCTCCCTAAAAGTCCACTTGGACACCTACATTTGGTGCTCCCCCATTCGAGAACATCCCCTACACCCATGAATCTATGAAAACCTCAAAATTTCAAGCACAACCTTCTTCATTCATCCCCACAAGTACCATAAGTGTGCCCAACATCACCCAAGGTAGTATGGTCCAAATGTCTCAAATAGACCAACAAGGGCATGTCAACACCCTTATGCAGAATCATCCCTTAACGCAACAAGGGACATATTCATCCAATCATACCATTGGTTCATCCATCCCATCCATCACCAACCCAAATCAAAACAAAACCTTGGTCACAAACCCCATCAACCAATGTAATACCTTGATCCCACCTCAAATACCACAAGGGAATAATCTACCCATCACTCAATGGAGCCCTCTCAATCAATTAATTCAAGGTCCAAGTGTGCCAGTACCATTGTAATATCAAATGGTGCCATCATCATCGCTTCCATTGTCCCCCCACGTCATGAAAAATCAAATGGGACCTCAAACTTACATTTCTCCATCCCAATCCACCATTATACATGGAATGTTAAACTAAGGTAACACCAAAACACTCATCATCAACCCACAACCCACTTAGACCATCAACACCCTAAACCCATCGCAAATGTTGCAACAGCCAAATGATCCTACATTGCAAGCACATGCCCTAGCTTTACAACAAACACAACAAGCTTATCAACAAGCTGTCCAACAACAACAACAACAAGAAGAAGCAACCCTAGTAGCCCAACAACAATAGCAAGCAGAACAAGCAACCTTAGCAACCCAACAACAAAAACAACAAGCACAACAAGAAGCCTTAATAGCCCAACAACAACAACAAGCACAAAAATAAGCCTTACCAGCACAACAACAACAATAACAATAAGCAACCCTAGAAACACAACAACAACAACAACAAGTAGCCCTAGTAGTAGCACAACAACAACAAGCAAGCCTAGCATCCCAATAACAACAACATGCACAATAAGCAGCCTTAGCAACACAATAACAACAACAAGTGCAACAAGCAACCCTTGTATCCCAACAACAACAACAAGCCCAACAAGCAGCCTTACTAGCTCAACAATATACCCAACAAACACTTACACAACAATAACAACAAGGTTTATACTATAACCTGCAACTAAACATCGTTAATACAAACACATTAGGAACATATACACCTCCACCACCATCACCTTCACAATATCCTACACCATCATACACACCATACAACATCCCATCATATAAAAATCCCATGTATACTTCATCCACCATCCCAACATATCCAATATATGTTCCCCCACCAAACCCGCAAGACGATGTAGCATCACAACTCAAGTCACTAACACAACAAATTTTGGACATGCAAATGGGAAAGACAAAGATGCCCCATGCACAACAAAACCTATGTCCCTATCCATTTGATAGAAACATCGCAATGGTACCTTTCCCTCCTAGTTTTGAGGTCCCTAAATTCGAAAAATATAAAGGGAGAGGAAATATTTTGGATCACATCAAGGAATTCAATTTCATATACATGGAGGTGGCCTACAATGATTCCTACTTAATGCGCCTCTTTCCACAAAGTTTAACAGGTCTTGCCATGGATTGGTTCTCACAATTGCCTTTGGGTATCAAAAACTTTCAAGAAATCATCGATAAATTCATTGATCACTTCTCCTTCAACCTTGACATGGATGTGAGCTTAGAGGATTTATATACACTCAAGCAAAATAAAGGAGAATTGCTCGCTAATTTCTTTCAACGATGGAGACAAAGAGCTAGCAAAAGCAAGTGGCCCATTCTTGATGAACAACAAGTGGGGATTATTATAGCGAATGTTGATCTTGATCTATCCTTCCACTTGGAGACGCAATGTATTACCACTTACAACAAGCTTGTCTCTAGGGCCGTCAACATCGAGAGAGCCCTAATCTCACAAGGAAATACACAAGCATACAAAGACAACTGCCCATCAACTAGTTCAAATGACAAGCCTCATTTCTGGGCTAAGAACAAGAACGCGATGAATGATGGTGTGGTGGATGCTAAAATGGTTATAAGTGCTCCAAGGCAAAACACCAATCAACCAACCATCACACAAGCTATCCAACAAAGAACATCACCACTATATAATAATCAAGTCAACAACACTGAGACTCAACAATGATGAACCCCCAATTGAAACAACTATCCTAAACACAAATACACACAATTGGGGAACCTATTGAACCCATCATGAAGAAATTGGTAGAGTCGAACTTGATCATGCTTCCCAATTTTGAAAACTACCAAGAACCACAAGATAAACCTCCTTGGTACAATGAAAAATATCTTCGTGACTTTCACAAAATTAAGGGACACAAAACATCGAACTGTATGAGGCTAAAAAATGTTATCCAAGATCTTATAGAAAATGGAGACATATCTATTGAAGTACCAATCGATAACCAGGATCTCAAGATATACAAGAACCCTATGCCAAATCACAACAAAGTAAATGACAATGGAAAAGGGAAGACTTACAATAACATGCAACATGTCTATTCCAATGTAGTTGCCTCTTGTGACAATGTCATCACAGTCGTTACCATCAAAGGACCTAGTGCAAAGTGTGGAATCACCACATGATGTGGAAAGGTTACCATCCAAGGAGCTTCATCTCAACCTAGGGCACAACCTACATTTCCAATATCCAACCCTAGCAACTACAGTCTCCTAGATCAACTTAAGAAGACCCCCGCACAAATCTCCATCTTGGAACTATTAAGGCTATCCCCCACACACAGGAAAATATTAGATTATTTTTTATCTTCTTCTTCTGCCCCTAAAAATATCAATACAGATCAATTTCAAGCTATGGTAGGGCATATCACTATCCCTCACCTTCTCACTTTCTCACCTTCTCAGAACAAGACCTACCATCGCAGCCATCTCATAACTATGCTTTACACCTTGAGGCCATTGTTCATAAGAAAAAAGTTATAAGAGTCTTAGTGGATGGAGGTGTTGGTTTGCACATTTGAACCCTTCAGTTGATCAATAACTTGGGTTATTTAGAGGATGCTATTGAGAAAGCAAAGAGTACAAACATCAGAGCATATGATGATCAAGAACGAGTATCGCAAGACATTATCACACTACCCATCCAAGTGGGACCCATCATTGCTGAGACCACATGCCAAGTATTAGGTCTTGATCTCCCCTACAACATCTTTCTTGGTCAACTATAGATTTATGCCCTAAAATTTGTAGCTTCAACCTATCACAATGTGTAAAGTTTCCTTTTAAGGACAGATAAGTTACCATCCATAGAGATCCAAATCCTTTTTACTACTATAAGAACCTTGAGGCCAAGTTTAAAAAAATACCCCAAATCCCTAAAAATGATGAAAGGCCTACATCCTCCTCCTCTTCATTTGTTGACCAATCATCCATTGCATCTACCTCATAAACGAAAACACCCATTGTACAGAACATTCCTGAAATCAAAGCAGTGATTTTGGATGATGGTTGTGGAGACTATAAACTAATGAAGGACACTTTTATGTTGGGAGAGCTACCTCTTTCTCCAAAATCTCATTTGAAACCCACACCTATCAATAAAGTGGCTGAAACATTACAAATGGCATTTACCACCTTCACTAAGTGGGGGGATTTGAACAAAGAATATGTCAATGAGGAGGACATCTCTAAACTACTCTACCAAGACGATTGACCCATGCCCGTTCTTCCCATGGAAGATGATAATAAAGGCTTGTAGCGAATGAAGGGATGGGGATAAAACAAGAACAAGAAACTGGGACAAAATGATAATTTTTTTCTAGTACCCATCGTTCCTGAGAAACCTCCTAATAATCTTGGATTAGGGTGTACCACTAGCAAGGTTACCATTCTTGGAAAAGGTACTTATGCTAAACAGACTAAGGCTTCCTCTTGGTTACCAACATCGCGTGATACTACCCTAGATGACTTCCCCCTTGACATTGTTGTCTTATTTGAGAATAAAACTATCTTCATGATATCCACAACATCTTTCACCCCAAACAACCAAACCATTGAAATAAGCCTAGTCTACCCACAACTCATTAACTGGGACCAACAAGGACCACTAATTCTAGATATATTCAAAAATGATGAAGAAATCTCAGAATTCATGGGACTCTGTAGTGAATTACCATGGGGAGATCACAAAGCTAGTTTTGATATAGAGCTAGACACATAGGTGTACTATAGGGAGACGATTGAATCCTTCAGTCGCAAAATTGACAACATGAAAATAACATGCAAATCTTTGAGTGAAAACCACACCATGGCAGTTTCTGATCCTAAAATAGTAAAAAGAAAGGATGCATCTAAGGGTGAAAACCTATATGAGGTGCCCAAGGATGAGGCATTCAATCTCCCCCTTAGTGCAATACATCCAAAAAAGTAAACAATGTTAGCAGAGAAGGATACTCTAGTAAATGTAGGCATATAAAAATCACCCAAGATAACTTTCTATGCTAAATCCTTGTTGGATGAAGAACAAAAAAACCTAGCAGCATTCCTGAAAGAGTGAAGAGTCAACTTTTCATGGTCATATACAACTATGCCAAGGCTTGATAAAGAAGTGGTTGTGCACCATTTAATAGTCTATCCTAAAGCTAAACCAGTAAAGTAGAAGTTGAGAAAGATGCACCCTCATATAACACTCTTGGTAAAAATTGAGTTACAAAAGCTTCTTGACGTTTGATTTATCTGACTGATTGAATATCCTGAGTGGGTTTCCAACTTGGTACCAGTCTCCAAACCCATTGGGGGCATCATAATATGCACAGATTTCAAAGACTTGAACAAATCATGCCCAAAGGATGATTTCCCTCTTCCTAACATCGACATCATCATTGATTTAATTGTTGGACACGAAATGCTATCACTAATGGATGAATTTTCAGGCTATAATCATATCATGATCACCAAGGAGGATCAACATAAAACTACATTCCGTTATCCATGGGGAACATATTGTTGGAACATGATGCCATGCTAGCTAAAGAACATAGGAGTGACCTATCAAAGAGCGATGACCCTCATCTTTCATGATATGATCCATAAAATGGTCGAAGACTATGTGGATCATATTTTGGCCAAATCAAAGAAAAGGAGTGAGCACATAGAAGTCTTAGGACCCATCTTTGACAGACTCGAAGAGTATAAGGTACAACTGAATTCAAAAAAGTGTGTCTTCGAGGTTACATCAAGAAATCTTATTGGCTACATCGTGCCACAAAGAGGGATATAAATAGATCCAACAAAAGTGAAAGCCATCCTAGACATGGAACCACCATTAACATTAAAGCAAATGAGAGGGCTACAAGGAAGATTGCAATCCATTAGAAGGTTCATAACACAATTATCAGACAAAATCCACCCTTTCTCTCATCTTCTCCATAAAGGAATAACTTATAAGTGGGATGAGAAATCCGATAAATCCTTCTAGAAAATCAAATATTACCTATTGACACCTCTAGTGCTCATGCCACTGATATCAAACAAGCCATTAATCTTGTATATCTCAACAACATAAAAAACACTAGGTTCCCTTCTAGCACAACATGATGAAAACAAAAAAGAAAGAGCCATCTATTGCATCAGCTAGACCTTGGTAGACTATAAAATGAATTACTCATCCATTGAGAAAGCATGCTTAGTGGTGGTTTTTTCTTCACAAAAGCTTAGAAATTACATGTTGTTGCATCAAATCAAGCTTATTGCAAAGATCGACCCATTGAAATACCTGTTATCCAAAGCAACTCTCACTGGGTGAATGGCCAAATGGGTAATGATCTTGACTAAATTTGACATAGAGTACGTAGAGCACAAGGCAATCAAAGGACAAGTGATCACAGGCCAATTGGCAGAAGCACCTATCTATGCAAAGAATCCTTTGATATCTAAATTTCTTGATGAATTAGTGTTCCTTGTTAATACAATAGATCAATGGAAAATATACTTTGATAGGTCATTCACCCAACATGGATTAGGGGTGGGTCTTCTCTTTATCACCCTTCAAGGTGACTACATTCCAAAGTCATACCAACTATCATTTCCATGTACTAATAATATTGTTGAGTATGAAGCTCTAATAATAGGTCTAAGGATAACAATTCAATGGCAGATACAAGAGTTAAAGGTCTATGGAGACTCACAGCTAATTGTCAACCAATTCAATGATGACTACCAAGCTAAGGATGATAAACTCACTCCTTACAAGAGGATGGTAGAAATTATTAAGGAATTTTTCATAGACATAAATTTTGAGAAGATACCTTGTATGAACAATAGAGAAACAAATGCTATGACAATAATTGGATCATTATTAGATATGTCGTACAACTTCCTTCAATGTGAATTCTTGGTAGAATAACTTCTCGTGCTAGCTTTTGAAATCCAAGAATCTGAATTTGTGTGTGTAATTGTTGGTCCTAGTATCATGATAGATTCACCTACCTTAGCAGAGGATACCTCCCATCTGACATCACCTCCAATCTTAAAAAGGACCTTTGTTAAAAGGCATCTTGATTCATGATCCTAGGTGATACCCTTTACCACAAAATCATCAAGGGGACATTACTATGATGTCTCAATCAAGAGGAAGCCTTGAATGCCTTAACAAAAGTACATAATGGCATATGTGGTTCCCATTCTAGTGGTATGACTCTAGCTAAGAAACTATTGAGGATGGGGTATTATTGGCCAACCATAGAAAGAGAAGCTCATCAGTATGTGCAGAAGTGTGCCTAGTGTTAACAACATGGAGATCTTATTCATGCTCTAGCTCAAGAGTTGCAACCAATGGTCACACCTTGGCCTTTCTCATAGTGGGGGCTTGACCTCATAGGAAATATTTCCCCAACCTCATCTAATGGCCACAAGTTTATCATAATAACCACTGAATACTTTACCAAGTGGGTTGAAGCCATCCCTATGAATTACATAATGGGGAACCGAATCTCCAAGTTTATCTTGAATTACCTCATCTATCATTATGGTGTTCTACAAACCCTTATCTCAGATAATGAAACACCCTTCAAAAATTAGGATGTATAAGAGCTATGCCATCAATTTAACATCCAACATCAGTTCTCTATCTTGTATTACCCCAAGGAAATGCTCAAGTTGAGGCTACAAACAAGACCATTCTAAAAATCCTAAAGAAAACAGTCAATAAAGCTTGCCATGACTGGCATCTACAGTTGAATCCCACCCTCTAGGCCTATCGAACTAGTATCCGCACACCTACAGGTGCAACCCCTTTTTCCTTGGTCTATAAATTAGAAGCCATCTTACCTATTGAGGTTGAGCTTCCTTTATTGCGAGTGTCACTACAGAATCTGATCACTAATGAAGAGTACAAAATATCTTAGCTAAATGAGTTAGAATTCTTGGATGAGCATCGTCTTGATGCCCTTAATCACTTGAAAGCATACCAAAACTGACTAAAATAGAGCTATAAAAAGAAGATCAAGAGACGGTCTTTCCAGGTAGGGGATCTTATTTTCAAGCAGAATCATAGAAATCTTTTAGATCATGATAGTAAAGGAAAGTTTGAGCCTAATTGGTTAGGCCCATTTTTCGTCACAACAAGCTATGAATCAGGAGTTTATCAACTATCAATGCCTGAAGGAAAATCCTTGGAGGAACCAATCAACGGTCTACGTCTTAAAAAAAATTATGCCTAGGCTTGAGGGGTGTAAATTTGAAAAAAATAAAATAAAAAATGATCAAAAAATCCAAAAAAATAAGAAAAAGGATTGAAAATAGTAAAGAAAAAATAATCCTCCAGTGAAAACCAATTCGGTGGCTCTTTAGACAAGTACCCTGGTGAAAACTTAGCAAACAGGCACCTTGCATAAATAAAACACCTCTATCTATCTTTGGCTCTTTAGCTTATCATTCTTGGCATTGCATCCATCCATTGCATCATTCAACCTATTTATTCCATCACCCATCCGCGTCTTTATCATAGCTTGATATTTCGAAGTATTGTATTCCCCCTATTACTACTTGGAATATTCCAAAAGTTAGTTTTTCCTGCCTATATTAAGGTATTCTATCACATTACACTGGGGGAAATTCATTATGGATCAGATTGGGTTTTTGTATATCTTAAGGTTATTGGAAATCTCATCGAAAAGCCCAAAAACATTCATAAAACATCCATCTCAAAAATCCAAAAGCATAAAAATCTTGTACAACGAAAATCCAAAAACATTCAAAAATTGTAAAGACAAAATCCAAAACATCCAAAACACATCAAAATCCCTAAAAATGTCAAAACATTGAAAATCAAAAAATAGTACCATGTTGAACTATGAGTCTCTAAGCTTGAATGTAGGCAAGGGAATCATCGATGTGCCCCAAGACACCCTATGTCTATCCTTTAGGATTATGTCATAATAAATTTGGTAATCCATCAAGTGTTCATATCTCATTAATAAGTCATTTAAATCGAACTACGTGGTCTCTGCATGTATAACATAGGCAAGGCTAATCTTTGATAAGGCCCTGAGGCCCCTAGGATAGTATTTTAGGTTAGATCCTTGGTCAAATATAAAAAAACCCCAAAACATTTGAAAACACAAAAACACAAAAACATTTGAAAATTGAAAACCCAAAACATTGGAAAACATTGAAAAACCCTAAACAACCTCAAATAATCGAAAACAAAAACATTCACATAAAATTTCAAAAAGACCAAAAATAGCCTCAAAACATTTCAAAAATACTGAAATATTCAAAAAATCCAAAACCATCCATCTCATTTCACTTTCACCCGCAATAAAACTTCATCCATAATAAATCTATCATCATCTTCAACCTTTGGAAAAACAAATATAAAGCAAGTATCGTAAGTTGTAAAGTGAGAACCTAAGTGTCAAAAATCTAAAGTCTAGATCATAGGTAAATGAGTCGGTAGAGTTTGTATCAATGGACTATCACACACCTAATCCTAAATCAAAACATCTAATAAACATGTTCTAGGATGTATCCTTTTGAAAATGAACATCAACATCAGAAATCACCTTAGTTATCTTAAATTGGCAAGAGATATAGATAAAATTGATTCTTTGTCTTTGATATTTTCTTATGATTTATCTTATTGACCCATTATGAGAACCTCTTGATGATGTCTATCAAAATGATTTAGAGGGAAATAAATTGGGCATTGAGAATTATCTTTCATTTGCTATGCTTGTGGATATTCTTGTAAAATAATCTTGGTGTTGGGAATAGGATTCCATTTAATTGCAATCCTAAACATATTTCATGTATCTCCTAAGTCCTTGGAAAATGTTCCCCAGCACTAGGATTAGTAAGAGATTAAATTAGAATTAAATGAACATGTGAATTGACATTTGTGATTATTAAGAGGATTGATAACACTTCAGTAATGCATGTTTTGTTCCTACAAATTAGGGATTGATATTTACATGAGTGGAGTGGCACTATCAGTTTAGATATCAGTTCAGTTTAGTTTAGTTCAGCTATGGTTCAGTTATCTTCAGTTGCATGTAGTTATTTTGAGTTGAATGCTAATTGAATTGAGTTGAGTTGAGTTGCATGACTAATGACTTCAGTTGCATGATAGATAATAGGTGGATACTTTTAGTTAAGTGGGGATGATCAATCATGCATAATTTTTGCATGAATTGGTGGAGAGATATCTTTCAATTAACTAAGATTGACTTGGGTTTACCTTGGGCGCCCAAGTTGGCATCTTTCAGTCAACACCTTTTGCACGAGAAGATATTTACAAGGCCTAGTCAAGTGGGCCCATTCCTAGGCACCAACTTTGAGGTGATGTTTGCAAGATATCTTCTTGAACAAAAATCAATAAAGTGTTCAGTTTGGGGTGCCTAAATTGAGGAAGACTTTGGTTTGACTTCATATTACATTGTGGAACTCTACTTGCCCAATCTAGGTGTATAATTTTTTGAGGAGCTTTATGCTCTTGTATTGTACAATTCTTATGAGTTTTACATGCTCATTATTGTCTATTAATTGCAGCAAGTGTATGAGAGTTTAATTGCAAGTTGTGAAGAAGGATTGTTGAAGGCAAGGAAGCATATCAATCAAGGATTGATACAGTATTATTGTAATCTTGTTCTAAGGTTAAATAATACAAGCACTATTGATTTTGGTGGAGTTTTTTCCTGAAAGGGTTTCTCCACGTATATGTTGTGTCACTTCTATCTTCTTGTCTCATTCTTCTACAATCTCCTATCTCTTTCTACAATTGGTAAAATTGATCTAAATAGATTAATCATACACAAAGAATTGTGACAAAGAACACTTAATTAGATGTACAGTCTCATAGTTTTATGAGTTTTAAGATACAATATTAGCTTCATTTTTCAACATTTGGTATCAGAGCCAATGGTTGGTTAGGGTTTGGGAAACCTCTCTCTTAAAATTTTGAAGGTTTTTTGGCTATAGTGAGAGCTTTTACTATTGTGTTATTGCAGATTTGTAAAAGAAGTGTGTTACAATGAGTTCTAATTTCTCATCTAGATATTGAAAGATTCAATGGATCTAGTTATGAGATGTGGAAACTAAAAATGGAGGATCTCCTTGAAGAGAGAGATCAATGGTTAGTTGTTTGTAATGAGATGAAGCCATCTACAATGATGTTAGATGAGGATTGGGCTAAGCTTGATAAGAAGGCAAGAGGGACCATAAGGTTATGTCTTGCTGATGTTTTTCTCTTGAATGTTTTAGATAAAGCTACCACATATAAATTATGGAAGAGGATAGGTGATAACTATCAAACCAAAAGTCTTACTAATCATTTATATCTAAAAATAGAATTGTATTCTCTAAAGATGAAAAATGGTGATTATGTTGCACATCATTTAAATGATTTCAATTTGATTCTAAGTCAATTAGCATCTGTATATGTAAAGCTAGAAGATAAGATAAATTCATTTTGTTACTTTCTTCTTTACCATAGTCTTAGGAAAATCTAATTGTTGCTATCAGTGGTAGTGGTGTAGATCCTAAGATGGACAATATAATTCCCACTCTCCTATTTGAGGAGATGAGGAGGAAGTCTAAAATGAGATCCCAAGATGCCTTATTTGTAAGAGGTAGGCCTAAGGAAAAGGAACCTAAGGGAGACAAGAAAGGAAAGGGTAAGGCCAAAGGACGGTCTAAAACCCCTAGTAAGAGTAAGGTAAAGTGTTGGAACTATGGGAAATCGAGACATGTAAAGAAGGATTGTAAGAACAAGAAAAAGAGTTCTCATGATTCTACAAAGAAATCCTCGGATGACAGTACAATGATGTATTGATCATTACATCTAATACTATTAGTTATAACTCTTGTCTTATTGATTCTGGTTGTTCCTATCATATGACTCCTAACAAGGAGTGGTTCACTAAGTATACTGCATATGATGGAGGGAATGTCTTCTTTGGAGATAATAACACAACAAATTTTGTCGGAAAAGGAGAGGTAAAGTTGTGTTTTAGTGATGGTAGGGTTAAAACACTTAATGATGTTTTACATATTCCAAGACTTCCTAGAAATCTACTTTTTGTATCTAAGTTCAATGATTCCAGAATGCATGTGACATTTGACAAAGGTGGTTTCAGATTGGTGAAAGGGAATATGGTGGTTGCTAAAGGATCTCAGATTGGGACTTTGTTTAAGCTTAATACCTCCAATTTGAATAAATCAACCAATGTAATTGAAGTTGAAAATAAATGTATGTTGTGGCACCATAGATTGGGCCACATTGGTGAAAAAGGTCTTAGGACCATTCTTAATAAGAAATTGGTTGATGACATTCCTGATTATAATATTGACAAAAAAAAATTTTGTGAGCATTGTGTGTTTGGAAAGAAATCTAGATCTTCATTTCCTAATGGAATAAATAAAGCTAAAGGATTATTAGAGATTATTCATTTAGATGTTATGGGTCCTGTGAATATTGGCTCTATTGGAAAATCTAGATATTATGTCACATTTATTGATGATGTCTCAAGATACACTTGGATATATTTTATGCATAAAAAATATGATGTGTTTAATAAGTTTAAAGAATTTAAGGATTTAGTTGAGAAACAATCAGATCATAAGATAAAAGTGTTGAGATCAGATAATGGTGGTGAATATTGTTCTAAGTAGTTTGATGATTATTGTAAGCATGCAGGAATTGTGAGACAAAAAACTACTCCATATACAACTCAGCAAAATGGAGTAGTAGAAAGGATGAACCAAATCTTAATGGAAAGAGTTAGGAGTATGTTAAGTAGTGCTAAGATAGATTGGTGCCTTTGGGCCAAGGCTGTAAGTACTTCATTTTATTTAATCAATAGATCTCCTAGTTCATCTATTGAAGATAAAACCCCTTATGAAATGTGGTTAGGTAGGAAACCTAGTGTTGCACATTTAAGGATCTTTGGTTGTGAGGCTATTGTTCATGTGCCTAAAGAAAAGCGGTCTAAGTTGGATCCAAAAGCACAAAAATGCATATTCATAGGTTATGATGAAAATGTAAAAGGTTAAAAGTTTTGGGATCCTCTAACTTGAAAAATTACTTTACTTAGAGATGTGATTTTCAAGGAATTTAGATCTTATCCAAGAGAAGAACAGCCAAAGGAGAAGGATACTTCTTGAACAATGCATTTTGAGAGAAAAACTGAGAAGCATGAAGATGCACATGCTGAAGAACAATTGGATGGATTGGATGAGGAGAGTTCACAGAGTTCTGAGATAGATGCTCATGATGAGCATATTGAGGAACAAGAAGAACCTTCTTTGAGAAGATCCACAAGACAACAAAATCTCGTTGATAGGTATAGCCCACTTGATTTCCGTTTTATATTTGCTTTGATGAGTACTAATGATGAACCTAGATCTTAAAGGGAAGCTTTGTCTTCATATGAGAACAAGCTTTGGTCACAAGCTATGCATGAGGAAATGGTTTCCTTGGATGATTGTGACACATGGGATCTTGAGAGTTTTCCCAAAGGAAGAAAGGCCATTGGTTGTAAATGGATATTTAAAAAGAAAATTGGAGCAAGTGGTAATCTCAAAATGTAAAAGGCTAGATTAGTAGCCAAGGGCTACTCCCAAAGAGAGGGAGTTGACTTTAATGAAATCTTCTCTCCTGTTGCTAAATTAACTTCTATGAGATTTTTTTAATCTATTTATGTTGCTTATGATTTTGAGATAGAGAAAATGGATGTGAAAACTGCTTTCTTACATGGGGATCTTGAAGAGGAGATTTTGAGGCAAGCTGATGGTTTTGTTGTAAAAGGAAAATAATTATTGGTTTGTAGGTTAAATAGATCTTTATATGGATTGATAGTCACCTAGAATGTGGTACTAGAAGTTTGATGCCTTTGCATTAAAAATTGGTTATGTTAGGAGTGAGGAAGATCATTGTGTTTACATAAAATTCATTGATGATCAACTTTTAATTATTATCTTGTATGTTGATGACATGTTATTTATTGGTAACATCAAGGTAATAATCAAAGAATTAAAAGCACAACTCTCTAACACATTTGAGATGAAAGATCTAGGGGCTGCAAAATATATCCTTGGTATGGAGATCAATAGAGATAGAGGTAAGAGAAAGCTTTGCCTAAGTCAAAGAAACTATGTTGATACTACTTTGAAATGGTTTAACATGCATGATAGAAAACCAATTAATATTACTTTACTACTTGGCATGAAGTGAAGTTTAGACATGGGTCCTAAATCAGATTTTGATCATGAGGAAATGTTTAAAATTCTATATGCAAGTGTAGTTGGTAGTTCGATGTATGTAATGGTTTGTACAAGACCAAATATAGCCCAAGTAGTGGGAGTTCTAAGTAGGTTTATGTCTAACCCTGGTAAAGAACATTGGAATTATGTTGAGAGGGTGTTTAGATATTTACAAGGTAATTCTGATTACTATTTGGTTTACCATGGTGCTAATGATATTGATATTATGCACAAATCATTAGACATATAGGGTTTTTTTAATTCAGATTATGCATGAGACCTGGATAGTCAGAGGTCGACAAGTGGCTATGTGTTTACTTTGTTTGGAGTTGTGTTTAGTTGGATGAGTAAGAGGCACCCTACGGTTGCTTTATCCACCACAAAAGCAGAGTACATGGCTGCTACACATGCATCTAAAGAGGCAGTTTGGTTACAGAGACTTGGGAAAGGTATTGGTTTTAATTGCAAGAAAATCATACTTGAATGTGATAGTCAGAATGCTATTTGTTTAGCCAAAAATATTATGTATCATGCTCATAATAAGCATGTTGATGTTCAGTATCACTTTGTGTGAGAAATGGTTAAGAGTGGGAAGGTATTGATTGAGAAAGTTGAAACTTTGATCGATGTTGTAGATTATCTTACAAAACCATTTCCTACAGATAAGTTATCTTGGTGCAGGAAGGCCATTGGCCTTTATTCATATACTTGATTTATAATAATGATTCCTTGTTTAAAATAATTGCAATGTATAATGCCAAGTGGGAGAATGTTGCGAATAGGATTGCATTTAATTGCAATCCTAAATATATTTCATCTATCTCCTAAGTCCTTGGAAAATGTTCCCCAACACTAGGATTAGAAAGAGATTAAATTCAAATGAAATGAACATGCAAATTGACATTTGTGATTATTCCTAAACAATAGGAACATGTGTGGACGTCTAAGAAGAGCTCCTACAAGATAGGAGCACATGGGGCACCCACATGGAAGGTGGAACCCACCTTGCTTCAGTTAACTATTTAGAGGATTGATAACACTTTAGTAATGCATGTTTTGTTCCTAAAAATTAGGGATTGATATTTACATGAGTAGAGTGGCACTATCAGTTCATTATCAGTTCAGTTCAGTTCAATTATGGTGCAGTTATCTTCAGTTGTATGTAGTTATTTTGAGTTGAATGCTAGTTGACTTGAGTTGATTTGAGTTGCATGACTAATGACTTTAGTTGCATGACAGATAATAGGTGGATACTTTTAGTTAAGTGGGGATGATCAATCATGCATAATGTTTGCATGAATTGGTGGAGAGATATGTTTTAGTTAACTAAGATTGACTTGGGTCCACCTTGGGCATCCAAGTTGGCATCTTTCAGTTAACACCTTTTGCATGAGAATATATTTACAAGGCTTAGTCAAGTGGGCCCATTCTTGGGCTCCAAATTTGAGGTGATGTTTGCAAGATATCTTCTTGATCAAAGTTCAGTTAAGTGTTCAGTTTGGGGTGCCTAAATTGAGGAAGACTTTGGTTTGACTTTAGATTACATTATGGAACTCTACTTGCCCAATCTAGGGGTGGATTTTTGTGAGGAGCTTTATGCTCTTGTATTGTACAACTCTTATGAGTTTTACATGCTCATTATTGTCTATTAATTGCAGCAAGTGTATGAGAGTTCAATGAGAGTTTAATTGCAAGTTGTGAAGAAGGATTGTTGAAGGCGAGGAAGCATATCAATCGAGGATTGATACAATATTATTGTAATCTTGTTCTAAGGTTAAATAATACAAGCACTATTGATTCTAGTGGAGTTTTTTTATGAAAGGGTTTCTCCACATATATGTTGTGTCACTTCTATCTTCTTGTCTCATTCTTCTACAATATTTTGTCTCTTTCTATAATTGGTAAAATTGATCTAAATAGATTAATCATACAAAAATAATTGTGACAAAGAACACTTAATTAGACCTACAACCTCATAGTTTTACAAATTTTAAGCTATGATATTATCTTCATTTTTCAATACTTGGTGCATACTTTCTTGGTTGTGTGTAGGAAATTCATTTGGAGTAGATTGTTGACTATTATGTATGCTGTGGTCTGATTTATTCAAAACTAATAAACTACATTTCAATGAGGTTTTCGTATGTCAAGGTGTGAACAAGGATTATCCTATCTATTTCCAGAGTCAAAGTCCATGTTGTTAGATACAACGCCATCCTATTTTTCAACATCAGGATGCATCATGTCTATGTGTTATATCAAACATAAGGAATGACAAAACATCCTAATCCTAGATATGAGAAAAATCATCACTCTCATCACCACATTTAATAAAGTCTCAGTGGATCATATAATTATTGGAATTTTGAAGCAATCCTCAACTCAATGGTCAAATCATTTTTTCTTCTATCTTCTTTCCATGCTAATCTGGTATCATGACATTCAACAAAAACATCATCATGCATCCACAAATCATCAACATACATACATCTCATATTATCACAACATGGAATCATAATAATGGGAAACATAATCTACTGCATCATCATTATCATTTAAGTTGTTTTGAATAATATAGATTTGTTATTCTAAGCATCTTAATCCATTGCATAAACATAAGCATTATCCATATATACTCCATATACATACATACATCATAAATAACATGGGAAAAGTACACAAAAAGAAATGCATCCATCTATATATCCTACATAAGCATATCATAACATGTCATAACATATCATACAAAGATGCTAAAAAAGAAAATAACACATCCATTGCATTGCATTACATTGCATTACATTGCATATCATAAACATTAGATCATAGATGATCACATATCACATATCACATAAGTAAGGAAATGCATCCATCACATAGATATAACATCAAATCATATCATATGCATCCAAACATCCATAAAGCATGAAATAAAATCACATCACATCATAGATCTGAATTATCTCATATATATCAAAAATGACTATCATGGTACAATATTTGAATCGGTGTGTATAAATATCATCAAAAAATACAATGTACATGAGTATATAAAAAATGACCCTATGAATGTGTATCTATATAAATAATCAGGAAAGGAATCCAAAAAGTGCCTATCCCTGGTGGCTACTCAACTCCCCAAGCTGTCTAACCAAAGGATGATCCTTAGCCCTAGGAGATGCCCCGCTCCTTTGTGAATAATTAGGCTGCCACATCTCAATGGTAGTGCATTTGATAATATGCAGCCTTTGTGACTGCCTCTCTATACATGCATGCTGACACCATTCATCCTTGAGATGCCACTGTGACAACCTCAAGCTATTGGCGTCGCCCAATCTCTTGGGCTAGCTATAGATCTAGCTGTTGTCGCAACTGGACCTCCCTATATCGCTCATATCATAGCCTAAATCTGCTACCACAACTAATACCTATTTGTTGTAAGGGAAACAATCTACCCATCTTATGGATTTGGCTGTAGAGGTGGTGGTGGTGCTCTAAGAACCTATCCATCCTGTTGATCAGGCTGATGCCCTGGGTCCTAATGGCCCTGATCTCACTGATACATTTTGACTCAATTTTCGACGAAAGTTCATTGAAATTTTGACGCCCTTTTGCTGGAGGAATTTCGTCGAAATTTCGACGAAATTTGAAACGTCGAAATTCCAACGTAGCATTGTTGGCTGCGTCAAAATTTTGACAAAATTCCTCTGATGAAAGTTCATCAAAATTCTGATGACCTTTCGTCAAAAATTGAGTCAAAATGTATCAATGTCTTGTCGGGGCTACTCTCCATCCCTTGGAACATGAACCCTTTGCTAGTCTGGCTACTGGTCAAGCTACTGCCTACGTTTGTCTCTGCCTCCATCCCTACCTCTGCCTCTTTGCCTCTTTGCCTCGACCTCTACCTCTACCTCTACCTCTGCCTCACCCACCAAGGTATCCCCCTACTGGGTCTATCAAGTGAACGGGGGGTCTAAACCATGCATCATACCCAGGGGTAGACCCCATGTTTGGTAAACCTTGATCATATGCCTAAGGTTGGGCAACCAACTATCAAAAGTCATTGACTACCACTATGGGGTCAATCTATTGTCCCCACTCAACTTCTCTTTGAGATCTCACAAAAATAGTTGTCTAATCATCAATTGGGAGGCACATCCTGTACCTCCCTGAACTATCTAGCAATGCGTCTTTGGAGATACCACTGAACAATGGTATGCTCCTGCCCCTAGATGTAGTAGGTCTGATGAGAAAAATATAACTACTACTAATCGTTGTACCATGCCAAAACCTACAGCCACGACCTCCATCTAAATATAGTCATGTCATCTATGACATGGTGCCAATATGGTATAGTTGTCGGCCCTATGTGTTGTAATGTCTTGGGGACTCTCTACCTAGACACAATAGGCTCATGCTCATGCACGTCTGCTAAAACAACCAATGGCCTCAAAATTGCAAGGTGCTCATAGGCTCATATGTGTAAGAGTGTAACACTCACTCCAATGCTTCAGCCCTGGCAATATATTTCTTGATGCATGTCATGATATAAATAAGCAAGCATAATTGGCCCCCATGCATACATAATGGTCTGTCAGATCATGCTATGCCATGCCATCCCTAGCCCAGACTGAAACCTATGCCCCGTCGATTGGGGGAAATCACGCTAGCAATGAGTGCCACAACAAACAATCTGAATATGGATACTCATGCTCTGTATAAATCCAAGTCTATCTATGAACTAACCAAAATGATGTTGTCAATCTGCAAAAGCGAGTAACATGTGTCTCTTATAGCATCAATATCGTAGATAACCTATTCCCCATGAATGGGAAGTCGCAGGATCCGCTACACGTCCTCGAGCATGACTATGTCCTCACCGATGGGTAAATAAAATAGAGATGTCTCACTGTGCCACCTCTCAATGAGTGTTGTCATGATGGCTAAATGGGTGTGGACCTTTGACATGAAAGCAATAAAACCTAACCCAAGAATCCCCAAATGCTCCACCTCCGGGTCATCAAAGTCTCATGTCACCGCCAAAATCTTAGAATGATGCTCTTGTGACATCGAAGGATGAATATCCTCCTGTACACATTACACACACAATGTCAATTTGCCTAAGAATATGAACAATGATCAAAATTTGAGAGTCTGCACCCTAAAACATCAATTACATTGTTGAAATTAATAGTGTTGCTATTTATAAGGTGTGTCATTGCAACATTTTAGGGGTGCATCACCAATTTGGCGATGCGCATTGCAATACTCACTTGCACATTGACATCAAGGCATGTTGCTGAAATTAAAAATGATGGTGCATCACCCACCGCTTTTGCGCATCACTAGAACAACAATTTCTGTGCCTTGCTATTTTCCAATCATGACCCCCTAATCAAATGCGTTGCTAGGACAAAAAATATTGGTACGTCACTAAATAGAAAGTGTGTTGCTAAAATATTAATAGTGACACTTTCGACACCTTTTGCATGTCGCTATATAGTGATGCCCTCGAAAACCTAATTTGAACATGCTAATAAATGCTCTAAATTGTAAAAAGCGAGGCAAGTTTTGAGTCACATACCTGAGGTCCTACGTCTACTCAGCACTGGTACTCTCGAACCTGCTTAGAAAGGTGAACTGGAAGCGCATGGTGAGCCATCTCATTAGAGCGTTAGAGCTCCAAATGCATAAATTTGCTATAGGCTAAATGCACAAATGAATTGGAAGTGCACCTTTTTCACCTATTTATGCCAAAAAATTGGGTTTTTTGCCCTAATTTGAGCCAAAAGCTAGGGTTTTAGCTTGTTTTATCTATTTCCACATTGCACAACCTATTTGAGCTATTTTTTGCATTTTTGAGGCTATTTTTTGCATCCTGGGGCACGTTTTGGCACTTGAATTAATATTTTACCTTTGTCGAGAGATCAACCCAAAATTCAAAATTTATGCTTGATCTCTCAAGGGGGAAGGGAACCAACTTATTCCTTCCACTGGGGCAACAATGGGGCATCCAAAAATCAATATTTTTTTTATTTTTTGATCTGGGCAACAGTTTTAATCCGAAAAGTGTCAGTCTTTGAACCAACGCAACAGGTGTCTCGCTTCAAAGAGGGGCAAAATGTAGACACTTAAAAATGTCCTGAATGATATCGCACACTCAAATATGATATACTAACACCGTTTCATCCTAAAATCCATCCTCTTCACTTGTTTGATTAAATTAGCCTAGCTATTTAATTAAATGCTTCATTTTCACCTATTAATCTAATTAATCTAATTAGGTTAATTCACTCTCCATCATATTCACCTTTCATCTTGTCTAATCAAATAATGCAAATTATTTAATTAGCTCCCTTATGTCTTCTTATTTAATTAAATAAATCCTAGTTATTTAATTAAATATCTCAATCTCACCCCTTTCATTAAATAAATAAATTATTTAATGTTAAATCTTAAATTCCTCCAAAAGGGAGTATTCCTATGGAATGTCCCTCCCCTTTTCACATTAAAAATTTATTTTAATTTTCTAAATGTTAATTTTCCTCACCCACTTGTATGAGAATATTCTCCCTCTTCACTCATTCGAAAAAGGGAATATTCTTCCTTGTAAAAAACTTTCAACAAATTTCTTGATCAAGTTTTAAAAGTGTGCTTCTTTGCATGATTGTGAACCCTTGATTAAATATCAACTTGCATTCTTAACCCTTGATGGGAATCCATGATCCATGCCTCCATATTCTTTCCATCCTAACCATTGATTGATTCTTTCAATCTTGACCATCAGTTTCTTTTTGCCTATTCTATAAATAGACCTTTCATCTATTGAATAGGGATCGACCTTTTTAGAGAAAACTTATACTGTTGAAAATCACTCTCATTTTCATCCATGTTTTATGTTTAAAAATCATTTTAGGTTAATTTTCATGCATTGTTAGATTAGCTTCCATTAATGGCTTCCATGGTAACTTAGTTTGCATCTATTTAGAATATTTTGAATCTAGGGCTTGCATCTTAGAATCTTATACACATTTAACTTAGATTTGCATACATTCACATCAAACATCGTAGCATTTATCATGTTAAAATAGCTTTCATCATGTTTCACATACATCTCTCATTGGTTTCATCAGTTTTCTTCAATAAAATTGATTGAAACAAGCTTATTATCCAAGGGATTGGGAAAGAGTCGCCATTCCACATCAATGTGACATCACTCCCCCAATAGGATAAATTTTAATGTCTTAGTGTAGACACTGCGAAATGCCTCAAATCATATCATACACTCAAATCAGGTATACTAACATCATTTCCTTTTGAAACCCATCCTCTTTTTGCTTAATTGATTAAATTAGCTTAGCTAATTAATTAATGGAATCATTTGCATCTATTAACCTAATTCATCAGATCAGGTTAATTCACCCCCTTTCATGCTAACATTTCTTCTTATTATATTAAATAAATCAAATTATTTAATTTAAATCCCTAAATCTTCTTATTTAATTAAATAACCCTAAGTTATTTAATTAAATGTCATTTCACCTTTCTCCCATTTATTAAATCATTTTATTTAATGAATATCATCTAAATTCCCCTAATTGTATAATTGAACCTTTGTTTAGTTACCATTTAATCTATTCCCCCCCACTTGCAAGAGAATATTCCTCATTTGCACATTCCTCCAAAAAGAGAATATTCCTTTGCACAATTTAATTTGGTTTTAATTAACTAAATTATTATTTTCCCTCACCTATGAATATTCCAAGGAATATTCTTCTCTCCTCATTCATTTGAAAAAGGGGAATATTCCTTTTTCTCAACAAACTTACTTAGCTTCATATGAAAGTTACCTTGTGACTTCTTGTGCAAGTTAACTTTTGACCTTTTGTACAGGTCAAAAGTGTGTTTATTTGAGGGAATGTAAACCCTTGATTAAATCTCATCTTTCATTCTCACCCGTTGATGAGAATCCATGATTCATGCCTCCAATTTTCTCCATCCTTGACTGTTGATTAGCCTTTTTTATCTCAACCCTCTATTTCTCATTTGCTCTCCTATAAATAAATCACTATTTGGAGACAAATGGATCCATCTTTCAAAAAACAAACTTATGCTGTTGAAATCACTCACCCTCACACTCATATTTAGCACACATTTAGCATATTTTTAGTTTAATTACTTGCATAATAGCTTAGCTTCCATTAATGGCTTCCATGATCACATAATGCATCCATTTAGCTTGTTTATTAATTAGGGTTTAGATCATTTAGCTTAGAATCCACTCATATTAGCTTAGATTTTGCATATCTAGATCATTTTTAACATAAAGTCATATTAAACTAGTTTACATCATGCTCATATAGATTAAAATCATGTTTTCATACACATCTCACAATCATTCCATTATTTTTCTTCAATAAAACTAATTGGGGCAAGCTCATTTATCCACGAGATTGGGAAAGGGTCATCATTCCACATCAACGAGAAACCACTCCCACAACAAGATAAGTTTCAGATGGGTTAGAGTAGACATTTTAATGCTTTCATAGGTTAGAACGGTTAGTTTTGATAAATTTTTAGTTTAATCTTTATTTGAATGATCTTGTTGAGGTTTGACGTTAGTGGCTTTGTTATGCTTCAATTCTTCATAGATCAAGCATAATCGGCCCATACTAATCCATCCAGCCACATTATGTTTCTAGAAGGAGGGAAAAAATGATCTAATTTAATAAATTTCTCTCGAATTCTATTTTTTCTAACTTTTGCAGGATACAGTGACGCCCAAAACAAATTCAGTGACACCTTCTTTGGGTGTCGCCATATAGCGACGCTATCATCATCAGAAAAAAAGACACCTATTTAATATACCAACATTGACTAAACAAATGGCAATGCTAATACTTTTTAGAAGTATCAAAGAATTATAAAGGGTGACGCTCCCCAAATTGTGACACTATCGTTGTCACTATTTTTCCACAGAGTGACGCCCAAATTCACCAAAGCGATGCCCAAATTATTTATAGTGACGCTATCATGAACATCGATGCCATAATCTAGTAAGAAAAATGAAGATCAATTTGTAGCACGTGCCTTAATTTTTTTACTTTATCTGATCAGTAACATGCTTTTAACGATGTTCTGGTTTTTAGGCTAACTAGGTTTTGCAGGTTAGACGATAAAAGTTAAAGTGAAGAAGCATCTTTGTCTCAAGATCTTATAATTATAACAAGCATTTTATGCTTTTGGGGCAATTATAATCCAACTTCTTATGCTTTTCATTTTATACTTTAGGACCTCACTAATTTTCATTTGGGTTTTAAAAAGAATGCTCAAACGGGACTAAAATTGAACCCTCACTTCATCATTGTATTTTGGGTTTAAAATTGAAAAAGGAAAATTTAAATTTTGTTTGATGCATAAAATGAATTCATCTTAGCTTTATAGGTTAAAATGAATCAGTGCTTTCTTTTTTGTGACACACTTGTAGTGCATATCCAATCCCCTTGCGCTTCGTGTGATCTTGGGTGAAGAGAAACACTCCAAGTGTACTTCATTATTTGTGTGCACTTATAGTATGTATCCACTCCCCTTGCACTCTGTGTAATCTTGGGTGAATAGAAATACTTAAGTACACCATTATTCTTTGTGCCACCCTTAAGAGAGGACCTAGTATGAGACACACCCCACAAAGGGAAACTCATAAGCAAGTTCTTGCAAGCAGGTTTACTAACGAGATATCTTAAAGGTTGGGAAATCGTGAGAAAGTACCTTCTATCATGGACTGTATAAAATTCTACACCTAGTATAATTTCTTGAGTGGAACGGGAACGGTAGTAAGAGCCTTAAGTGGCAAAGCGGGTGTGTATACAACTAGGTGTTCTCGATTTGTTACTAAGAATCAAATTGTTTAGTTACACAAAATACTTAATGCTTGTTGGTGCAAGAACGGTCATTTTAAAGTTGCCCCACATTTGTACTATTCATTAAATAGAAAAATCCTTAGGATCTTTGGATCTTCAAGATTTTTAGATTTGGTGGTCTTGAGAAGTGTGTGTCGTGGAGGGGAGCCAGTGCCGCCAAATCTCTAACTATTCTCATTTTCTTAGTGTTTGGAGAAATTTGAGTGGGGAATCAATAAGTATGGCCATTAAACATAGGTGGTAAATTATTGTGAGTCAGTTTAATACTTTGCTTGGTTCCAAAACGTTACAAATAAACATTCATAATTTTCCTCAAAATTTCAAACCCTTTGGTCTAAGTATGGATACCTTTTGAAATAGCCTTGATGTTTATGTTTGTCCTAAATATTTCTATCCTTAGAGATTTATAAATATCTTGACTTAAATCTCAATCCATATTTCGCAAAGTCAACATAAGCAACTATAGCTTGAACTTCATCCTTTTCACAAAATGGACATTGTGAGACTTATGATGTTTTTGACCTAGAAATTTAGTTTGAAAACATAATCAAGACAAGTGTTTGCGGTAAAATAAACTCACTTAAGCAAGATAACTTGAAAAAATTGAACCCCACATGACCATTTGGAGACCGATTTCTCTTGTTGAACAACCTGATCTTACACCTACTATTATTCAACCAAAATTTGAACTCATTGAAGGATAACAATATGATGTAATTAACAGTTTGAGAAGCTTCACTTTTGAAACAAAGGAAACACCCCTTTAGTGGAGAAACACAACAAATATCTTAGACAAAGAAGAGGAACAAATCAATATTGAGGCTGGAAGGCCCATATTACCACCACCCGTGTGGCAATAAATATCCTCCTTTCTTCCATAAACTTGAAAGTTCTCTAAATGATCTCATGCAAAATCAGGATTCCCAAGAGAAGGTCTTCAGGTCATCATTTCAAACTTAGGCATCTTACTCCAAAAGCTCTCAAAAAACACCTTGCAACACTTCAAAAAAATAGAACCAAGTTGTTATACTACTTCTACAAACGTGTTTCAAGGAACAATCCAAAATTGTATATGTTCTTTTTTGGTCAAAATATTGGTCTTTTTCACGATAACAAACCTATCTAAAACATTGGGTCTTTAGGATTTGAAAACTTTAGAGGTCTAGCATGTTTTTCACTACCTTGGTCTTGTCAAACAAAGGTTCACTTTAGGTCAAAATTAGATCAAAACACTTCATTCACCCCTTCATCAAAATTCACCCTTCACTTCACCAAAATTTGCAATTTTTTTGAATACACCAACACTTTTTGACTTAAACATCTATCAAACCAATCCCTAACTTAGCTACTTTGTATGTGAAATGTATCCTTTTCCATGCACTTAGTTAAGTTAGTTATCATCTTTGAGCTAGTTTATCTTGAAGGTCATAAGTCTACCCTAAAGATTTCCAAGTTAATCAAACATCCTTTATCGAAACAATCAAAACATCAAACTCAAGTCAAAAGTGTTGTCCCAAAACGTTTGCAAAAAATGATTTCCCACACCATCCATCTTTTCATCCCCCATTATCATCATTGCTCCAAAAATACTTAGAGCATCTCTTTTACCTAGGTTTGAGTCAACTAGAGAGTTCAAACATTACAAATCTCAACACAACTCTCCCATAGGTGACCCAAAATTTATGGTAAAAGCAACACACTTGTGGGTACCCTTGATACCAATCCTCCATCCCAAACCACCACTTGGACACCAACATTTGGCACTCCTCCCATTCTTGATGATACTAAACAACCATATAAACCCCTTGAACTTCATTAATCCACAACAACCTCCATATCGAGGACACCCCTCTTCATCCATACCCACGAGTATCATAAGTGTGCCCAACATCCCACAAGGAAGTGTGGATCAAGTGTCTCAAATCAAACCACAAGCACATCCCAACACCATAATGCAAAATCAAACCTTAACAAAAATAGGGATATCTTCATCCAATCCCTCAACTGGTTCATTTGCACCATTGGTTTCACAAAGCACATCTATCCTATCCATCATCAACCCAAACACAAGGGAATCTCCAAGGCATCAGTCAAGGGAACCCTTTCAATCAATGGACCCAAGGTCCTAATATTCCCTTAACATCACAAAATCTTATGATTCCATCCTCATCTTTTTTGTTTGTCCCCCAAATCACACAAAATCAAATGGGACCTCAAACTTACGTTCCTCCATCTCAATCCACCATCTTCCAAGGAATGTTAAACTAAGGGAACCCCCAACCTCTCATCACCAATCTGCTACCCACTCAAAACATCAACACCCACAATCCATCACAAGTGTCCCAACAACCAACTGATCCTACATTGCAAGTGCATGCCTTAGCTTTATTGTAAGCACAATAGGCTTATCAACAAGTCATCCAGTAGCAGTAACAACAACAAGCAGCACAACAACAACAACAACAATAATAACATGCAACCTTAGTGGTACATCAAGCAACACAACAACAAGCAACCTTAGCAGCATAAAAAGTAACCTTAGCAGCACAACAAGCAACCTTAGCACAAAAACAATAACAAACTCATCAAGCATCCTTAGTAGCACAAAAACAACAACAAGCCCTCACAGTGAAATGACAACAACAAGCACAACAACAAGCCCTTGTGGCTCAACAACAACAAAGTTCCTACTATAATCCTCAACTAAACATTGTCAATACAAACATAATAGGAACATATACATCAACACCTCAATCACCTTCACATAACCCCACATCACCATATACACCATACAACACTTTATCATATCAGAATCCCACATATAATCCATCCACTATCTCACAATACTCAATGTATGTTCCTCCACCAAACCCACAAGATGATCTAGCATCACAACTCAAGGCATTGTCACAAGAAATGTAGGACCCTCAACTGGGCAAGACAAAGAAACCCCATACACAAAATCTATGTCTGTATCCATTTGATTGAAACATCACAATGGTTCCATTTCCTCCCAGTTTTGAAATCCCCAAATTCAATAAATAAAAAGGGGGAGGAATTCATGTGGACCATAACAAATAATTCAATGTCATGTGTATGGAGGTGGTTTATAATGATTCCTATTTGATGCATCTCTTTCCTCAAAGTTTAATAAGTTTTGTAATGGATTGGTTTTATCAACTACCACCAGGTATCAAAACTTTTCAAGAAATCACTGATAAATTCATCAATCACTTCTCCTCTAATCTTGACATGGATGTAAGTCTAGAAGAACTATACACTCAGACAAAACAAAGGAGAATCTTTCGTTAATTTCTTACAACGATGGAGACAAAGAGCTAGTAAGAGCAAGTGGCCTCTTCCCAATGAACAACAAGTGGGGATCATTATATCAAATCTAGATCCGGATCTATCCTTCCACTTGAAAATGCAGTGTATCACCTCATATGATGAGATTGTCCCTAGAGCGCTTAACATCGAGAGAGCAATCTCACAGGGAAATAATCAAGCTTACAATCGCCCATCAACTAGTTCAAATGACAAGCCTCATGTCTGGGCTAAGAACAAAAACATAAAAAATGATGATGTGGTAGATGCTAAGGTGGTCCACAGTGCTCCTAGACCAAACAACAATCAAGTTGCTAACATTCAACCAACTGTGCAATAAATAACACCTCCTCAGAACAATTAGATCCACAACACTGAGATGCAACAAAGGTGAACCCCTAACAAGAACACCTATCCTAAACACAAGTACATATAGTTATCTGAACCTATCAACACCATCATGAAGATGTTGGTAGATTCAAACCTAATAAAACCTCCCAACTTTGAAAACTACCAAGAACCCCAAGAGAAACCATCCTGGTACAATGAGAACGATCTTTGTGACTTTCAAAAAATCAAAGGACACAAAATGAAAAACTGCATGAGGCTCAAAAATATTATCCAAGAACTCATAGAAAATGACCATATCTATTGAAGTACCAGCTAGTAACCAATATCTTAAAATATACAAGAATCCCACACCAGATTATAACAAAGGGACAATAATGGGAAAGCTAAGGATTACACAAATGTGCAACATACCTATTCCAACGTGGCCGCTTCCTGTGATAACATCATTACTTTCATCACCATCAAAGGACCTAGTGCAAAGTGTGGAGTCACCAAATGATGTGGAAAAGTCACCACCCAAGGAGTCCCATCTCAATCTAGGGCGCAACCTACTTTTCCAACACCAAATCCCAGCAAGTACAATCTCTTAGATCAACTTAAGAAGGGCCCCACGTATATATCAATCTTGGAACTATTGAGGCTAACACCCACACATAGGGAAATCTAAGAGAAAGCTTTATTAGAGTCATCTGTTCTTGAGGATACTGATGCAAATCAATTTCAAGCTATGGTAGGGCATATAACTAATCATCTTCTCACCTTCTCAGAACAAGACCTACCATCGCAACCATCTCATAACCACGCCTTACACCTTGAGGTCTTCATTTATATGAAAAAGGTCAAAAGAGTCATAGTGGATGGAGGTGTTGGTTTGAAAATTTGCACTCTTTAGTTGATCAAGAACTTGGGCTATTCAGATGATACTATTGAGAAATCAAAGAGTACCACCATCAGAGAATATGATGACCAAGAGCGGGTATCACAAGGCATCATTGCATTATCCATCCAAGTGGGACCCATCATTGTAGAAACTACATGCCAGGTGCTATACCTTGATCTTCCCTACAACATCTTACTCTGCTAAACATGGATCCATGCCCTAAAAGTTGTAGCCTCGACCTATCATCAATGTGTAAAGTTTCCTTTCGAAGGTAGAGATATTACCATCCATGGAGATATTGAACCTTTTTACTACTACGAGAATCTTGAAGCCAAGTTCTATAAGATCCCCCAAATACCCAAGAATGACAAAGGACCTACACTGTCTACCTCATTTGTTGACCCATCATCCCTTGCATCGACCTCAGAAATGAAAATACCTATCATGCAGAAAATTCCTGACATGAAAGCAGTGATCTAGGATGATTGTTATGGAAACTATAAGCTAATGAAGAATACCTTTGTCTTAGGAGAGCTACCTCTTTCTCCTTCATCATATGGGAAACCCACATCTAGCCACAAAGATCCTAAGACAATCAAGATGGAAACTACCACCTTCACCAAGTGGGGGGATTTGAACCAAGAAGATACCAATGAGGAAGATGTCTCTAAACTCCTCTATTAGGATGGATGACCTATCCTTGTTCTTCCCATGTAAGATGACAACAAAGGCGTACAACTAATGAAGGGATGGGGCTATAACAAGAATGAGAAACTAGGACAAAATGATAACAGTTTGCTAGAACCCATCATACTTGAGAAACACCTAAAGAATATTGGCCTAGGTTGTACTACTAGCAAGGTTACTCTTATTGGCAAAGGTACTTCTGCTAAATGGGCTGAGGCTTCCTCTTGGTTACCTACATCATGTGATACGACCTTAGATGACTTCCCCCTTGATGTTATTAACCTATTTGAGAAAAACTCCCTCTTCATGATATCCATAACATCCTTCGCTCCAAGCAATCAACCGACTAAAATGCACCTAGTATACCCACAACTCATTAACATAGACCAACGATTCTAGATTTATTCAAAAATGATGAAGCGATCTCAAAATTCATGGGACTTTGGGACAACTTACCATGAAAATATCACAAAGTAGGTTTTGACATAGAGCTAGACACAAGGGAGTACTACGGGGAGACAATTGAGTCCTTCAATCACAAAATTGATGAAGTACAGATAACATGTAGATCTTTGAGTGAAAACCACACTGTGGAACTTCTAAAATAGTAAAAAGAAAGGATGTATCCAAGGGTGAAAACCTCTTTGAGGCACCAAAGGATGAGGGATTCAATATCCCCTTAGTGTGATGCATCCAGAGAAGTCAATAGTGCTAGCAGAAAAGGCCACTCCAGTCAATGTGGGAACAAAAGAAGCACCCAAGATCACTTTCTATGTTGAATCCTTGTTGGATGAAGAACAAAAAAACCTAGCAACGTTCTTGAAAGAGCGAAGAGCCAAATTTGCATGGTCATACACTGATATGCTGAGGCTTGATCTAGAAGTAGTTGTGCATCACTTAGTTGTTTATCCTGAAGCCAAACCCATGAAGCAAAAATTAAGGAAGATGCACCCTCAGATAACACTCTTGGTGAAACTCGAGTAACAAAAACTTCTTGATGTTGGATTCATCTGACCGATAGATCATCTTGAGTGGGTTTCCAACCTAGTACCAGTCTCAAAACCTTCTAGAGGCATCAAAATATGCACAAATTTTAGAGAGCTAAAGAAGGAATTCTCAAAGGATGATTTCCCTCTTCCTAACATCAACCTCATCATGGACTTAACAACTGGGCATGAAATTCTATCACTAATGGACAACTTTTGAGGCTATAATCAAATCATGATCACCAAGGAGGATCAACACAAAACTGCATTCACTTGTCTATGGGAAACCTATTGCTGGAACATGATGCCATTTGGGTTGAAGAATGCAAGAGTAACCTATCAAAGATCAATGACCCTCATCTTTCAAAAAATGATCCACAAAATAGTTGAAGATTATGTGGATGATATTTTGGTAAATTCAAATAAAAGGAGTGAGCACATACAAGTCTTAGGACCCATCTTTGACAAACTTGAAGAGTACAAGGTATGATTGAATCCAAAAAGTGTGTCTTTGGGGTCACATTAGGAAAAATTCTTGGCTATATCATTTGACAAAGAGGGATAGAAATTGATCTAGCAAAGGTAAAATCCATTATAGACATGGAACCATCACAAAAACTAAAGAAAATGAGAGGGTTACAAGGAAGATTGTAGTCCATCAGAAGGTTCATAGCGCAACTATCAGATAAAATCCACCCTTCTCACATATTCTCCATAAAGGGATAACTTACAAGTGGGATGAGAAGTGTGATAAATCTTTCTAGTAGATCAAAGACTATTTATTGATACCTCCAATACTCATGCCTTTGATACCAAATAAACCATTGATCCTATATATCTTAGCAACATCACACTAGTTTCTCTTTTGGTAAAACATGATGAAAATGGAAAGGAAATGACTATCTATTACATTACTAGGACCTTGGTGGGCTATGAAATGAACTATTCACCCATTGACAAAGCATGCTTAGCAGTAGTTTTTTCTTCACAAAATTTTAGACATTACATGTTGTCCCATCAAATCAAACTCATTACAAAGATCGACCCATTAAAATACCTGTTATCCAAAGCAACTCTCACAGGATGAATGGCCAAATGGGTAATGATCTTAACTAAATTTATAATAGAGTACATGGAGCACAAGGAAATCAAAGGACAAGTGATCACAAACCAACTAGAAAAGGCACCTATCTATGTAGAGAACCCATTAATATCTAAATTCCCTAAAGAATAAGTGTTCCTTATCAATCTAACCAATTAGTGGAAGATGTACTTTTACGGATCATTCACCCAACATGGATCAGGAGTAGGGATTCTTTTTATCACACCTCAAGGTGATTACATTCAAAATTCATACAGGCTATCATTTCCTTGCACTAACAACATTGTTGAGTAAGAAGCCCTAATCATAGGTCTAAGGATAGTGGTTCAGTGGCAGATACAAGAGATGAAAGTCTATGGAGACTCACAACTGGTTATTGACCAAGTAAATGATGACTACCAAACTAAGGACGATAAGCTTACTCCTTATAAGAATATGGTAGAAAGTCTTAAAGACCTTTTCATAGACATAAATTTTGAGTAGAATCCTTGCATGAACAACTGAGCAGCAAACGCTATGGCAACAATCAAATCATTGTTAGACATGTTGAACAACATCCTTCAATGTGAATTATTGGTAGAACAACTTCTCGTACCGACTTTTGAATCCCTAAATCTAAATTCATGTGTGTCATTGTTGGTCTTGGATCCCCATGGTACCATGACATATTCACCTACCTGAGCAAAGGAACCCTCCCATCTGATATCACCTCCATCCTTAAAAAGACCTTTGTCAAAAAGGCATCCCGATTCGTGATCTTAGGTGATACCCTTTACCGCCGAAGCATCGAAGGGACATTACTATGATGTATTAACCAAGAGGAAGCCTTGATTGCTTAAATAGAAGTACACGATAGCATATGTGGTTCCCATTCTAGCGGTATGACTTTAGCCAAGAAATTGTTGAGGACGGGGTACTACTGGCCAACCATGGAAAGATAAGCTCGTTAGTATGTGTAGAAATGTGTCCAGTTCCAACAACATGGAGATTCGATTCATGTTCTAGCTCAGGAATTATAGCCAATGATCAAACCTTGGCGTTTCTCACAGTGGGGACTTGACCTCATAGGAAAGATCACTCCAACCTCATCTAATGGCCACAAGTTTATCATAATAGCTACTAGATACTTTACCAAGTGGGTTGAAGCCATTCCTATTACCTACATAACGGTGAAGCAAATTGCCAAATTTATCTTGAATTACCTAATCTATCATTATGGTGTTCAGAAACCCTTATCTCAGACAATGGAACACCCTTCAAGAATCATAATGTAAAAGAGCTATGTCAAAAATTTAACATCCAACACCAATTATCTACCTCATATTATTCCCAAGGCAATGTACAAGCTGAGGCTACAAACAAAACTATTTTGAAGATCCTAAATAAAATAGTCAATGAAGTTGGTAGTGATTAACATCTGTAATTAAATCCTGCTCTTTGGGCCTATCGAACCAATATTTGCATGCCAATAGGTGCAACCCCATTCTCCCTATTGAGGTTGAGCTCCCATCACTATGGGTGTCACTATAGAACCTAATCACTGATGAAGACTACAAATTATCTCAGCTACATGAGTTAGAATTCCTGGATGGGTGTCGTCTTGATGCTCTTAATCACTTACAAGTATATCAAAACCGATTGAAACAAAGCTATAACAAGAAGATTAAATGTCGGTCTTTCCATATAGGGGATCTTGTCCTAAAGAAAAATCAAAAGAATCTTCCAAATCAGGATAGTAAAGGAAAGTTTGAGCCTAACTGGTTGGGTCCCTTTGTCATCACAACAAGCTATAGATAGAGAGCATATCGATTGTCAACACCTGAATGTGAACCCTTGCAGGAGCCAATTGATAGCTTGCATCTTAAAAAAATTTATGCCTATTCTTGAAGGGTGTACATCAAAAAATACAAAAAAATCAAAAAAATGATCAAAATCCAAACAAATGCGAAAAAGGATAGAAAAAGCAAAGAAAAAAAATCGTCCTCTAGTGAAAACCACTTTGGTGGTACTTTGGGCAAGTACCTTGGTGAAAACTTGGAAAACAAGCACCTTGCATAAATAAAGCACATCCATCTACCATTGGATCCTTATCCTATCATTCTTTGCATCACCCTCCATCCATCACCTCATTCATCCTATTCACCCCATCGCCCATCTGCATCCTTATCATAGCTTGATTTTGTGAAGTATAACATCCCCTTAGTACTACTTGGTGTATTCCAAAGGTCAGTTTATCTTGCCTATATCAAGGTAGTCTATTGCATCACATTGGGGGCAATTTGTTATGGATCCTATCGGGTTCTTGTATATCTTAAGGTTATTGAAAATCTCATCGAAAATCCCAAAAACATTTGTAAAATTTTCATCAAAAAATCCAAAAACATTTGCAAAAATCCTGTTAGCTAAAATCCAAAAACATCAAAAAATTATAAAGGAAAAATCCGAAACATCCAAAACACATCAAAATTCCTAAAAAGGTCAAAACATCGAAAATCCAAAAATAGTACCTTGTCAAACTATAGGTCTTTGATCTTGAACATAGGCAAGGCCATCATTGATGTGCCCTCAAGACACCCTAGGTCTATCCTTTAGGAGTCTGTCATAATAAACTGACATTCCTCAACTGTTCATTTTCATCTTTCAATAATTCAAGTCAGTTGAACTACGTGGTCTTTGCATGTATAACGTAGACAAAGCTAATCTTTGATCAGCCCTCGAGGCCCCTAGGATAGGTCTTCTAGGTTAGGTTCTTGGTCAAATATCAAATAACCCCTAAACATTCAAATATCGAACAATCCAAAAACATGTGAAAACTCATAAAACCCCTAAACATTCAAATATCAAAAAATCCAAAAACATATGAAAACTTGGAAAACTCCAAAAACATAGGAAAACCTTGAAAAATCCTAAACAACCTCAAATAATAAAAAAGCAAAACATTCACATAAACTTTCAAAAAGACCCAAAACAACCTCAAAATATTTTCAAAGTACCAAAAACATTGAAATATTCCAAAAAACCCAAAACCGTCCATCCCATTTCGCTTTCACTTGTAATAAACCTCCATCCACAATAAATCAATCATCACCTTCACCCTTTGGTGAAACAAGTAGAAAAAAAGTATCACAAGTCGTAAAGTGAGAACCTAAGTGTCAAAATCTATAGTCTAGATCATAGGTAAATACATCAGTGAAGTTTACATCAATGACTTATCATAAAGCTCATCATCATTCTAAATCAACCCATATGATCAACATTTCCTAGGATGTATCCTTCTTGCGATGGGCATCGGCATAAAAAATCACCTTAGCTAAAATTAAATGGGCAAGATATATATATAACACTAATTGTTTGTCTTTGATCTTTTCTTTTGATTTATCTTAGTGACACATTTTGAGGACCTCTCGATGATGTCTATCAAATGATTTAGAGAGAAAGGAATGGGGCATTGATCATTATCTTTCATTTGTTGTGCTTGTGGGTGTTTTTGTAATATAATCTTGGCACATACTTGCTTGGTTGTGTGTAGGGAAGTTGTTTGGAGTAGATTGTTGACTATTGCATTTTCTTTAGTCTACTGTATTCTAAACTACTAAACTACATTCCAATGAGGTTTTCATATGTCAAGGTGTGAACAAGAACTATCCTATCTATTTGGAGAGTCAAAGTCCATTACACTAGATACAACACCATCCTGGTTATCAATACCTTGATGCATCATGTCTATGTGTTATATCAAACAATAAGGAATGACAAAAACTCCCAATCCCAATATATGAGCAAATCATCATCATCATGCATTTCTCATCACCATCACTAATAAAGTATCGATGGGTTATAGACTTGTTGGATATTTTGCATCAATCATCAAAATCAATGGTCAATCATCTTGTTTCTTTTATCTTCTTTTCCCACTAACCTAGTATCATGATTGTCAACAAAAACATCATCAATGCATCCATCCTGCATCCACAAATCATCAACATGCATACATCTCATAATCATAGCTAACATACAAGCATACATCTTGCATTGTTGTCATCATTTAAGTTGTGACAAATAATATAGATTTGTTATTCTAAGCATCTTGAATCGTTGCATCACATATCATAAACATGCATCACATTATCGCATCATAAGCATAAATATCTGCATTATCCATCCATACATCCACATGCATACATCATCACATCATAAAAATGCATAGAAAAATACACCAAAACAAATGCATCCATATCATTTGCATAAGAATAGTATCTGCATATCATATCATCCATCCCATAATATGTCATGAAAATATACTGAAAAAGAATATAACATTGCAATATTCTTTTTCAGTATATTTTCATGACATATTATGGGATGGATGATAAAGCATAAGCATGATAATAAAATAATTGCATCCATACATGATCACAATATATAAGCATGTCACATCATCATATCAAATGAATCCATACATTCATAAAGCATGCAATAAATGAAAACATCACATCATGAATCCATATCATCTCATATATATATATATCAAAAAATCACTATAATGATACAATATCTGAGTCAGTGTATGCATATTGATCAAGAATACAATATCCATGAGGTTATCAAAAAGGAGCCTATGAATGTATATCTATGTAAAGAATCAGTCGATAATCAAAAAGTGTCTATGCAAGTGAGCTAGCCTTGGTGGCTACTCCCCTCACCAAGCTGTCTCTCTAGCCGATCCTCAGCCCTAGGATGTGCCCCACTCCTCTACAAGTAATTCGGATGTCTAAGTACCTATGGGACATCCCTATGGTTGTGCATCCAATAATATGCCACCTTAGTCACAACCTCTGTATGCAATCTAGCAAACACTGTCTGCCTCTAGGCTACAACTGACATTGTCTCTAGTTGTTGGTGTCGCTCGACCTCCTGAGCCAACTACATCTCGGTAGTCTTTCTGGGCTACTGCTCCTGGTCTCTCTCTATAGTGACAACCTGCACCTACTAACCTAGCTCGGTGTCTATTAGTAGTAATAGCCAAAATTTGTTGTCTTCCCTCATCTCTCTTGCATGTAACCACTTGCAACTACTATTATAGCTGGTGTATCTACAAATCATGGGGATCTGGCCCCAATAGTGGTGGTTGTACTAGTTGCTAATGTTGTATCAAAGGCTATTATGGAGGTTGATGATGCCCTGGTGGTGCCCTCAGGACCTATCCATCCTGTCCTTTGCCCTAACCTTTGCCTCTACCTGCCCCCTCCCTCTTGGTCTCCCTCATGGAGAAGGCCTTGTTTGAGCATCCACCTATCCCTGATCATAGGCCCATGGCCTAGCTACCAACTGTCGAAAGCCCTCTATAACCTCATGGGCTAGGATAGTAGGTCCCCATGCTCTTGTCTCTCATGTTGACCTGGTGAAGATGGTGATATATGCATCGTCTGGCCTATCCTACCTATCTCCAAACTATCTCGCCACCCTATCCGGTAGGTACCTCTCAATGATGGTATGCTCTCGACCCTACATGTATCAAGTTTGTCAAGCAAATAAAAGTTGTTGTACATCATCATACCATGTTGGCATCTGAAGCCAGGGTCACCATCTGAAAACTATCATATCATCGATGACCCTACGCTAGTAGGGAATGCCAATCTGCCCTATATGTTGTAGTGTGATGGCACCCCTTTACCTCCAGACAACAAGATCATCTGGCTCTACATTGGCCATCTAAACAATCGGTTAGAGAACAACGATGTGCTCCTAGGCTCAAATGTGAAGCAAGGTGACCCTTGTGTCAATCGCCTTGTCATCATAGCATACAAAATCATGCATATCATGGTACAAAGAGGCCAACATCACTAGACCCCATGCATACTGATTCCTCTTGAAAAACATCTTGTGCCAAGCTAGGCCACATCCCAGACTAAACCCTCTACTCTGTCGATCTGGAGCAACCAAGCCTGAGATGATCGCTGCAACAATTAATCTGAAAGTGGGCACCTGACCTCTATACATCTTGAGGTCAATCTATGAAGTGATTAGAACATGTCCTCCTAGTCCATCACCTCATGGAATGCATCATAGTCGACATCGACATCGTATATCACACACTCACCATGTATCGACAAACATAATATCTACCATATATCCTCTAGCATCATTATCGCCTTGTTGGTAGGAAGGTGCAATGATGAGGTCTCGCTGTGTCATCGCTCGCACAATGGTGTCATCATCACCAAATGTGTCCAGATGATGGGCATGTACACAACGTACAACATGCCAATCTCCCCCAAGTGCTTTTGTCATCACTCAGATAAATCACCAAGTTTGGACAAAACTGTGGGCCGATGCTTGTTGGACATCAAAGGTAGGATCACCTCCTGCACCCACAAAGCATATGATGTCAAAATTTGCAAAAAAATGGCTAAGTTTGGAGTTTTCATCCCCAAAATGACAATAGCATCACTATAATTCAAATTTCAAACTGCGACGCTCGAGGAATTTAAAATGCAAATCGCAATTTGCGTCGCTAAACACATATGTGTCACAATTTTATTTTGGTGAAACACTAACCCTAATTTTTAAATCAAAAGAAGTGTCAATGAACACATATGCGTCACAATTTAGAATTTGAAGCCCTAAATCTAAATTGTGAATTGCGTCGCAATTCACATATGCGTCGCTAAAATTCAAATTAGCATCGTTGATTCTCAAAATAGCATCTAGAAGCTTGTGGTACTCGCAAACCCAGTTGGAAATGTGTCGTGGGAGCACTCATTGTGCCATTTTGTAAGAGGGTCAGAGCTCAATTTGCAAGAAATCCTACAGGTGTGAATGCACAAATGAATTGAAAGTGACCCTTCCTCACCTATTTATGCTTACAAATTAGGGTTTTTTGCCCTAATTTAACCATCAAGCTAGGGTTTTTCATCACTTCCACCAATCTTTCCAAACTAGACTTTTTTTTGCATCATTTTTTGTGTTTTTGGCATGTTTCTTGCATCCTGGAGCCTTTCTGGACCCTTGGGGTAGCATTTTACCTTTGCCAAGAAATCAACCCAAAATTCAAAATTTCTGCCTGATTTCTTGAGGGGGTAGGGAACCAGCTTAATCTTTCCATTGGGGCATCTAAAATATTAGATTTTTTTTAATTTTTTGATCTAAGCAGCAATTTTTTATCGAGGGAGCATTAGTCTTTGAACCGAAGCAACATGTACCTCGCTTCAAAGAGGGGAAAAATGTAGACACTGAAAAATGTCCCAAATCATATCATACACTCGAATCAGGTATACTAACATCATTTCCTCTTGAAACCCATCCTCTTTTCACTTAATTGATTAAATTAGCCTAACTAATTAATTAAAGGCATCATTTGCATCTATTAACCTAATTCATTAGATCAGGTTAATTCACCCCCTTTCATGCTAATATTTCATCTTATTAAATTAAATAAATCAAACTATTTAATTTAAATCCCTAAATCTTCTTATTTAATTAAATAACCCTAAGTTATTTAATTATATATCATTTCACCTTTCCCCCATTCATTAAATCATTTTATTTAATGAATATCATCTAAATTCTTCTAAATTCCCCTAATTGTATAATTAAAACTTTGTTTAATTACTAATTAATCTATTCCCCCCCACTTGTAAGGGAATATTCCTCCTTTACACATTCCTCTATAAAGGGAATATTCCTTTGCACAATTTAATTTGGTTTTAATTAACTAAATTATTCTTTTCCCTCAGCCATGAATATTCCAAGGAATATTCTTCTTTCCTCATTCATTTGAAAAAGGGGAATATTCTTTTTTCTCAACAAACTTACTTAGCTTCATATGTAAGTTACCTTGTGACTTCTTGTGCAAGTTAACTTTTGACCTCTTGTATAGGTCAAAAGTGTATTTATTTGAGGGAATGTGAACCCTTGATTAAATCTCATCTTGCATTCTCACCCGTTGATGAGAATCCATGATCCATGCCTCCAATTTTATCCATCCTTGACCGTTGATTAGCCTTTTTGATCTCGACCCTCCATTTCACATTTGCTCTCCTATAAATAGATCACTATTTGGAAATAAATGGATCCATATTTCAAAAAACAAACTTATGCTATTGAAATCACTCACCCTCACACTCATATTTAACACACATTTATCATCTTTTTAGTTTAAATGCTTTCATAATAGCTTAGTTTCCATTAATGGATTTCATGATCACATAATGTATCCATTTATCTTGTTTATTAATTAGAGTTTAGATCATTTACCTTAGAATCCACTCATATTAGCTTATCTTTTGCATATCTAGATCATTTTTAACATAAAATCATATTAAACTAGCTTGCATCATGCTCATATAGATTGAAATCATGTTTTCATACACATCTCACAATCATTCCATCAGTTTTCTTCAATAAAACTAATTGGGGCAAGCTCATTTATCCATAGGATTGGGAAAGGGTCGTCGTTCCACATCAACGGGACACCACTCCCACAACGAGATAAGTTTCAAATGGGTTAGAGTAGACATTTTAATGCTTTTGTGGTTTAGAATGGTTAGTTTTGATAAATATTTAATTTAATCATTATTTGAATGATCCTATTGAGGTTTGACATTAGTGGCTTTGTTATGCTTTTATTCTTCATGGATCAAGCATAATCGACCCATACTAATCCATCCAACCACACTTAGAATAGATGTTTATCAAGCTTTCATGTTTTAGCATGCTAGTTTTAATGGCTTCTTCATTTTTATTGATATTGAATATCTTATTGGGATTGATGCTTACTGGATTGAATATGCCTCAAATCCATATGGATCAGGTGTATTTAACCTATACTATGTCATTGGTCACAATTTACAAGACTTGATCCATTACCGACAAAGTGTAATTATCCTTCAATGATGATTGGTTCAAATTTCTAAAATCTACACATATGTGAATTCCCCCATTCTTCTTATGAACTAGAATGATATTTTCTATCCACGTTGAATGGTGAATATGAAATTCTATCCTTGTGTTGAGTATCTTTTTGAATTTATGAAAGAATGGTACCAAAAAATTTGGGATTATACTGCCTCTGCTTTTGCTTGTGAGGCAAAGACCCTGCCTTTAGTGGAATTTTTTGTTGTACCTCTTTTGGTCATAAAGACTTCAAGTATTCATAAGAGTAGGCAAGTACATCAATGTATTGCCACAATAATTTACCAAACTTGTCTTTCTCCTCTGGAGTACAACACTTACTGATATTCACCATCATAGGATTTTCTTCAGTTCTCAAGTTGATTTTCTCAAATTCATTTGATGAATTGGAGCCAAAATATTGTTGCTTTTTCACATAATGATCATGTTTGTCAAAAATTATTTCAAGAGATACTAACCCTTTGGGAATTTTCTTTCCTTTTAGATGCAATCTTTCTTCGCTAGAATCAAGATCAACCTCTGAAATTGACTCTCGAGGTGGAGAGTGACCTTCAAAGTATAGCTCATTGAAATTTTTAGATTTCTCAAGAAATGCTATGATCTGATGATCGTCGTTGAAAATTTTCCAGTTGTCTGAATTGTCTGGAACACTGGGCCAAAACACTAACTCAATAGTGTAGGTAGAACCATGGAAGTCCTTGTGTGGAATCATGATTGTAGTTGATATTGCCAATGAGTTAGCTTTGTCATTGTACCCTCTTAGGACTATAGAAATTTTAAAAGCTTCAAACTCTTCTATACCATCCCAAACTAAGTTACGGTAATGCCTTAGTCATTTATTCTTTGTTTGATGTAAGTTTCTCACTTGAAAAACAACTAATTCATTATCACCTTGAGGTGTAGATTTCTTTCCCTTTTCTATGTGCAACTTCCATGCCTACCAACAATGCTTCATGCTTTGTAATGTTGTTAGTGTTGTCAAACTATAACTTAAAATAAAAATGAAAGAAATTTCCTTGCAGAGAAATGAAAACAATTCCCACTCCTGATCTTATGGAAGAACAATTACTATTATATTCAATTGTCCAAATGTCATTTGGATCCCCTAGACTGACAGTCTCAAAATTTGAAACTTCTTCGTCGGATGCTATTTCACTATCTATAAAAGATATATCATCTGAAGATGATTATTTTTCTAAAGATGATTCTTTCTTTGAAATGGATGAGCCATCCATTTCTGATTCATTTCTTGTCTTTTTACTTCAAGATTCAACATCTTCATCTATCTATAAATAGTATGTACCCATACCTGAAGATTCAAACATGATTTGAGCTCTTGGATCATCTGATTTGGTCACAAAAAAATTATCCTCCCTTTTAGGAAGCAAATTTTGCATAACACCCTTGAGGGGTATCCGGGCTTCAAACACATCCAAATTCAACTCACCTCCAACATCCTTATAGAAATTATGTCCTAGAAATATTCTATAGGATGTAGGAATGTCAGCCAATAATACAATCATCTTGATTTTCTTGTTTGGGAATGTACCAAATGCAAATTACGCATCCTTGATTTTCTCGATCAAAGCCACTTGTTTGTTCTCCATTGAAAAGCATCGACCAAAAGTATTTGTAAGATTAATACCCAAAGAGGTAGCCACTTTGGCGAGCATAACATTGTTAGAATCATTGGAATCAATTACACAATTACTCAGCTTATAATCATTTACTAACAATGAGATATAAAATGGGTCTATCCTTCCAAGGGTAAATGATGGAATAGAAACCAAGTTTCTTTGTGAAGGTGTAGGCTTGGAAGTAGCTAGGAATTCATGAGAGGAATCATGGCTTGGATGGGTTCCCTTGTCTTTGACAAACTTAACAAGTCTGTCACACTAGTCAGAATTACCTTTTAGATATCTGGCCTCAAACATCTGAAACTTAGTCTTCTTTACATGATCAATTATATCAAATTCTTGGAAATAAATCATCAAAGAAGAAGGGGTAATTTCATTGGTAGGTTTAGAAAATGGAACACTGGTCTTTGGAACTAGAGTATTGGCCTTAGGAAATGAAGAAGATATAGGAGGATGAGTGGTACTTGCTTTGTTGCTATTGTATCTTTCAATTGTACTGGAAAAGGAGTTCCCCTTTTGGAAATAGTCACTCATGGTCATGAACTATCCTTTGATTTCATCGCATCATCTTGAGGTTGATCAAGTTGATTTTGTTGTGAATGCATGAACACAACATAAGCATCAGTCACAAGATCCTCTTCATCAAATTCTTCTTTATATTGCAAAAATTCAAGATTAGAGTCGCCAGCTGGATCTACTTCCTCCTCTTGGGATTGATCAAAATTTTCTTCAGTAGGATATTCTAGCTGTGAATAATCCTCTTGATTAACTTCATAATAACCCACTGTTGCATTTATGGGTGGAGCTTCAAGAACAAGTCTTCTTTGCGGTGTAGGAAGTCTATTTTGGTTTCTGGCAACATTACTGGAATAGTTGGAAGAATTTGGAAATGTTCTCCTTGGAACATCCTTGTATGGAGGATTAGATAGACCTTGAGAAAATTGTTTCTTCAATGCTAGTAATTCATTTGCTAATCCTATTTTTATTTGTGAGACTGGATTTGGATAGTAGCTCCAAGCAACTTGCTCACCATGGTTTTTCCCTTCTAGGGTTTTCCAAGTAATTCTAGTGTTATGGTTGTGTGTTTTTGCTTTTAAATTGTATTTGATACTCTATTTATTTAAAAAAATAGGAAGTTTTAGTGGATAAAATTTAATTGGATTAATTGTGGTATATATTTGATACTCTATATATTGAAGTTTCAGTTTCAGTGTATTCTAATAGCAGGTGCTCAAGAGTCCAATGGAGGGAGTATATGAGAGACCCAAGAGGAGGCAAAGGGTGTCCTCCATAGCAATGATCCCTATTGTCTCAATACTTCCACTAGCATGTTCTTATATTGGAAGTCTTACACCACAGGTTGCACAAAAGGGGGTGCCACTAGCTGTAGCAATAGGGACACTTGGGGCCTTGGGGAGCAGGGCCACACTTGTGGATCCTGACTATCGAGCTGGTCACCCAGGGATGAGTTGGTTTATGATTTAGATATGCTTCTAGTTTTATGGTTATATTATTATTATTATCATGATGTAGTACTGATACATGTCTCATTCTTTGTGTGTGCAATTTTTACACAAGAGTGGCTCAACTTTTTCAACCGAGCACTAACGAAGATGGTACCAACAATATAGACTCGGGTTCCCATCTTGGATGCCTACCAACCACAACATATAGTCAAGAGACATGTCAAGTTGTCCAAGCCTATAGCATGGCTCAAGACAATGTATAAGGAGACCTAAGTGGAGTGGTGGAACTTTTGAAATTTTGGTTCCTCAATTCCTACATTTTATGGTGATCAATTTGTTGTTTTATAGGGGTTTCAGTGAACGTTCCTAGGATTTCTACAAGAAACCCTAAGTTAGGGAAACACCATTACACTTTTTTTATATTCCTAAATTGGCCACCTACACCCCATTGCTAGGTACATTAAGTTATGACTTAAGGCCTTTCATTTCATGCCTTTACCGACCCTTTCTCTTAGGTTATTGATTAGACCCATTGAATTAATAAAGCCTTCAATACTTTTGGGTCTTATGTTTGTGCTCCCCTTTTATTAATCCATCCCTTTTGTTCCCTAGTCACTTAAGGTTATCTTAAGATAACATGATGAAAAACATCACTTAATTTGTTCGTGTCTTCTATGTAGTCCCCACTATTTTTTATGCCTTTTCCATAGGTCCATGAGGAATATATTTTATTAAAGAAATTATGCTTCATGGAACTGCAAAAATGGGACAACTACAACATTTTATAGATTTCACCATTCCGTGAGGGGTGTGTTACTAAAGATAAAAGTGCTTTGTGGAACCGTGGAATGAGCGACATGTGGCAAGGAATTATTTCGATCATACAAGTGTTTTGTGAAGAATCAGATGTGACATGTGGAAAACTTCTAAGAGATTTCGTGAGTCCATACAATATTTTGTGAAGACCTAAATAGAGCCCACAAAATTGTGGAAAAGGGACACATGGAGTGATCTTGATGTTTCCAAAGGTGTTCTATCAAATGCAATGAGAGGTGGACACATGGCATAATCTTAGAGTGATTTCCCAAGTCTACATGCTCTTCATAGTAGCTTTATTTTTAATCTACAGAATCATGGAAAGCTACCAAATGGTTTTTTCGACGTAAGATATCTCTAAATTGTCATTTCCAATGGCCCCACCTCTAATGATGTGTAAAGTGACCCCACATGGATTAAATTTATTGGTCAAAAATCTATCAACACATGCTAAATATTTTCAAATCGATTAAAATGTTGTTGATCATTAGATCTTGTCCTTTCATCTAGGGATCGACACTCACATTCAAACCTAGAAAAACAAATAGGTAGAGGATTTGGATCACATGAACTAAGAGTAACGGTGGAAAAGATGGATTTCTACTAGATCTTAATCATGATTTTTTCTATAAATATTACAATCCAACCCACAAATTGAATCATTTTGCATCTAAAGCATTCAATGAGAAGATTTATAGAGATCCAACACTTTCCATAACTAATTAGGGTTTTCAAAAGCGAAAAACAAGTACTCTATCCAATTTTTTACCCAATATGGAATCCTAAGGTTACATTTAAGGAAAAAATATATTAGTATATCTTATTTACCTTGAATTACCTTAAGAAAATATCAAAAACCCTAGAACTAGACCTAAGAAACCCTAGTTTGAGTTTGAATCGAAATCATGACTCACTCAAAGGACTAACCCTCAACTTCTAAAAGGCCCTTTGATGAAGACCTAATTGTCCAACTCCCCAGTTCAACAAGAAAACCTGTCAGAGTCCATGGTCTTGGTGCAACATTGGGCATAGTAGATAGTGCCAGTGAGTGTAGAGATTTTGAATTGCCTCTCACTGGATGGAAATTATTCATACACTAGTATGGGAAACACATTCTAAAGTTCCCCTTTCAAATGTTTTCTTTTACGACTCAAATAAGTTGGTAGTCCCTACTGTGTTCATGGATGTAGATTTTCTTAGACATATTGCAACAAACTATGATAAAAATGTTAGAGTGGTTAGAGCCGCAAATGGAGGAGAGGTGATTAGAATTGATAAAGCATTTATCTCTAAGATCTTTAGTTTGAAATTGGCTACCAACAAAGCCATTGAATTTGATTTGTTCAAGAAAAAATATCAACGGGATAGAAACAATTTTAGGGTACACTAGCTCCCAAGATATGGGCTAAAGGGTTTTGATAGGAAGTCTGTCAAATCCCTCTAAGTGAAATGGAGCCTTTCAGTCTAGACACCATTGAAGACTACTACTTCATAAGGACATATTATGCCTTATGCCAAGTCTTAGGGGGAGATGCAGAAACGAGAATATCAATGCCCCTTATGTACATGGAAATGGATATTTAAAATCCCATGGTCAATATTGAATTTGATTTTTCTACTTTTGTTGCTAATAATATCAATAAGAAATTGGTAGAAATCAAGAAAAGCAATGTAAGGTAATCAATTTCAGATGGTAATGTATGTTGTGCCATATGTTTTTATATGCAGGAAGAAGAAAGCAGGATAATGCCCTAAAAATTCAAATAGATTATGAAAAGGGAAGTCTTATTCCTATCCGATGTTAGACACGTGTATGGGATAATCATTATGATGATGGCAGTTTTGTATAACTTGAGAATCATTTTACATAAGAAAGGTTCATGCATATTTCAGACCAAGTAACACATCTTCCCATTAGTACCCAAGCAACAAGCTCTTCCACAACAACACCTACAAACAATTTGGTCAGGGAAAATGAAGATCTCAAAGGGAAAATCAAGGAGTTGGAGCAACAAGTCAAGAATTCTCTAGAAATTAGTCATGAGGAGATTCTTCAATATTGTATCAAATATTTTGGGACATGTAATGTTAAATTTTTTTAAGAAAATTGAAGGATATTATAGAGACTACAAAATTTAAAGGATGTTATTGTCAAGATAGCCACAAACTAGGAGAGACTCAAGGAAATCATAGATAAATGGGCTCCTAGGTATGCAACTATGTAGGGTATATATAGAGGGTTGGTGCATGAGAATAACCCACCTGATGATGTTTTTCCTACTTTCAACATGGTTAAATTAGCAGGGAAATGACAGGAATATATGGCTACCCTAACTCAAAATGCTAAAACTAGGCTAAAGCATTTTAAAAATATTGAGGTAAAGATTATACCTCACATTACAAAGGAGGATGGGGAAATGAAATAATTTATTGAGTGGAAAGATGGTTTCAAAGCATTGGTTCCTACTTTGTCATTCTTTATTTTTGATAAAAATAAAGTAGACATAAATTTTATTAAGACTTGCTTTGACAAGTTGATTGATACAAATCAAGCATTAGAGGCCTTCAACAAGGAAATTAGTGTAATTATAGATGCAAGAAATTTATGTTATATGAGCAATGCTGATATTATTCTTGCATTCCAATGGCCATGAAAAATAATATACATGGCATGGGATGATAAGTATAATAATTTTCCTAGATTATGAGCCTCCTTGCCACCCAAGTCAGAGTTATAAAGAAATCTAGTTCATATAGTGACTTGGCATTCAAATATTTCCATCTATCCCTGCAGTTTTAACACTTTTTGTCCTTTGCGGTCTACTCAACATCTGCTCCAATAGTTCTTAAAAGGAATATTCTTTCAACTCGAAGGAGGGATTAATGAGAAATCATTCGTTATCTCATCATTGCAACTGCATAAAATATCTTCTTCAACAACCCAAATAATTGTTTTGTCTTCTAGTGGGTTGTCTCCTCTATCTTTTATGAGGCAGTTTTTTATTTTTGTTTGTTTCTAGGGACATGATTGTCAAATGAATATGATACATCTTTCCATGGATTGAAGCTTGTTTTCTCCCTTATTTATATATAAGGGAATTTAGGGCCATTTTTTTCTAGATCTTGGAAATTTTTGTAAGAAGAGCATTTGTGTTTAGATTGTATATGTCTTGTTTAGGTTTTCATAAGAAAGGATGTTAATGTAACTGTTAATTTTGTATAACACTAGTAGTTTAACACATCAATATATAGTGACAATATTGTGATCAATTGTCTTCTAAATTATATACTCTTTATCATTTATGAATACAAATTGATCAAATATCACTTTTATTCATCTTTGCAAAAAATTTGTAGTCGAATGTTTCTTTTATGGCTTCTATTCAAGGAATAGATTAATCTACTATGAAAAAAGTGTTGAATGTTTAGATATATACAGGGATTGATAAGTAGATTTGATTGTATGTTCTAAGAGTACTAGTATAATGCATTGTTACTAAGCTTTCACATAATTAGTTTGATGTTGTTGTATCAGTTTTCAAATTTTATTTCCCTTGACTTTGTTGGCTAGGTCTAAGGCACCTATCTGAATGAATGTTATGGTTGTGCTTCCATGTTATTCTCATGTTATTAGGTGCAGAATGCATAAGAACTCCAATAATATAGCCCATTAAGTGTGTTTCATTTGTAATTATTGGTCATAAAAAGAGAACATCTATGTTTGAAGCAATATCTAATGTTAATCATATTAAATCCTAGTGGATATTGCATAAGACCACCCTCTTAGGTCTTTCAGATCCTAAAGTTTAGAGGAGAAAAATGTCAAAACCTTTCTCCTATTTGTTATCTAACCCCTTAGAACAATTGAGCATAAGAATTGGATATTCCTTTAGATTGTTTTAAGAACCAATTGGAATTATCCTAAAAAAAACCAAAAAAATGACAACTCTTCTAGGGACTTAACTAACATTTTAAGAATATTTGGTTGTCTAAAATATATATTTGTATGAAGTGCCTTTTGTTGTTTAAATCTTGATAGTTTTATCTGCTATCAACATATTTCTTGAAAGAAAAAAAAAAATCTTAATTCCCCAAGTGGGTGGCAACTCTAAAAGTCTCCTTTTTGGTGCAATTATAAAGGAAAGTTTACCAAGAATTCATGGATGGAAGAAGACCTTTGTTCAAAGATAATCCCTCAAAGAATCTTAAAGCAGAACTACCTCCTAAAAGGAATTCATGGAAAGATATGGACGTAATTAAGTTAGTTCCTTCTCTTGTTACCCATTTTCTTATGATAGTAGTGATGATATTTTTGATCATTATACTTGAGATCAATAAAGGAAGCACATTGATAACACCTGTGTTAGGTACTAGCTTGACAAGACTTGAAATAATGGCCAAGAAAATAGAGCAAAGAGAAATATTCTAGAGAGATTTTGATGTTAGACATGGTACAAATAATCAAAGTGTTATTCCTACTGCCTATGTATCAAATTATCATGTAGAGAGTTTATTTGCAAGTCCTCCTAAGCAAGAGAAAACCCACTTCTCTTATAGAAATCCCACCTTGTCTAGTGCTACAATAAATTCTTTCCAATCTATTCCATAAGCCTCAAAATATGGAAGAGTGCTTCAAATTGAGGAAGAATTGTTAAATAATTAAATGATCTTCAGTTTGATTTGAGTAAACTTTAAGAAATGAAGATTAGACATGCTATGAGATTGAGAGATGATATGAAGAAAATAATTGAAGATATGGAAACTTCTTATCATTCTATTGGTGCTTTTGTATTAGTAACATCAAATCTAGCCACAAATAGTAATACATTAAATTTTCCTCTTGGAAATTCTCATACAAATACCTAGAGTAATTATGTGGTGACTAGTACATTTCCAACTGGTTCACATTCAAACACCTTATCACAAAATCATGCCAAATATTAATGTTGTAGGCATTGTATATCAAAGAAGTTCTCAACCTCTTCCCTCTCAACCAAGCAATACCTATATATCTTTTTCATCTAAATGCTAGAATGACCAACAACCCTCAAGTTAACCCTACACAAAATTCTCAATTCCAATAGAATATCTAACAAAAAAATATTGCTCAAATGACCTATCGCCAAATAAATCCTCAAACCAATCAAAGCATATCTCAGCCAAATCCATAGCCTCAAGTGAGTCATCCACAACAAAATTTAAGTGGTTATGGGAAATATGGAAATTACTAGCAATATAACCCAAATATAAATGCTCAAGTGGGTGGAAAAAATGCAAATCCACAGGAACATAATGTTGCTAATCAACAAAATGCTCAAGGAAATCCCCAAGTGAATCTTGTTGTAGGAAATTTTCCTACAAGAAGTCTACTACAATTGGAGAGGTATAGGAAATTAGATTTCACTGGTATCCCTAGATACCCTAATCCCATCCCAAATGACATTAAAAATGTGTTGTTTAGGATCTCTAAAAATAATGAAATATTAGGTGAAGATTACCTAAGATATCTTTTTAATCTACTTGATGATTTTAAAGTTGAGGATGATGATCATGAAGTTATTCATGCATTCTTTGAAATATGATGCTAGAGATTGGTACAAAAGCTTACCTCAAGCTAGGATAGGGTCCTAGGAAGAGTTCAAGAGGGTGTTTAGAGAATAATATGGTGAAAAGACTGACCCAAAATTTATCACTAATGAATTCACTGGCATTATAAAAGGACATAATGAATGGGTCTAAGATTTTAACACTAGATTTATGAAGGTCATGAACAAAATTCCATAGTACATGAGACCTACTAAAACTATGTGTTTGGTTTTATATTGTAATGCACATGATCCCAAAATGGGTTATGAGTTGAGAGATAAAGACCCTCGATCTTTAAGAGGTGCTTTCAAGATAGCCATGCACATTGAAAATAACAAAAAATCTTCTGGGAAGGTAAAAAAAAGAGATGATGTGAAGATTTACAAAATCCTAAAGGACATCAAAATAAAGTTCCATCCTCTAAATACAAGCTCAATAAAGTGATGAATGCCTTGAAAGATTTGAGTTACAAGGTGGCAAAGAATGAGAAGGGTTTATCTCAGGATAAACCTAATTATCACAAAAAAAAGAAGATGCCTAAGTTGTTTGACCGACCATACAATACAAACTAGCATAATGGTAAACCAATTTAAAACAACCAAAGGATAGTTCCTAATAAGGAAACTCTTGATCCTTTGAGGAGAAACAATGCAAATTTTACAGAGAATACTCCTTGGCGCATACCTTGTTAGTTGCCTCATTCTTCTCATCAATGCATGGTAGAACAATATTTAGAAGAACAAAAAAATCCATGTGATTATTGTGATGACCCACATGATGAGGATCATGATACAAACATGATTTCTCATAAGTTGTCTTTCACTACTGATGATTACTCTTTTGATGAAGGATGTCCTGAGATAGATGTTAATGAAAAAAGATGTAAATCAAGTGGTTACCATCAAAAATTATTTTTTGAGGATGAAAAGGAAGAAGGTATGAAGATACACAATGTTGAAACATCAAACTCTAATGTTAGAATTATAATACCCTCAGAGGAAGAGATTAGAGCTTTGAATGTCGTTACAATTTCTCAATTCAAGAGCAATTATAATTTGAGAAAAAAATTAGTCAACAATGACCAAGGTAAGGTTGGAAGCATCTTCATCAAAGAGAATAACAATGATAAGAAAAATTAGCACTCTTATAAGTAAAGAGAGGAACTTAAAAATGATACACCACACAAAAGGAAAAATTCTGAAAAGCTAGTGGATTGAGTTGTTTCTCCCCTCATCAAGGCCAAATATTAGAAGATGAAGGCTAAACAAGAAAAGAAGGATACTAGGTATACTCAAGATGGTGAATCAAGTGATAAGCGAGAAAAAGTTAATGATCAAATTAACCAAGTTGTGACATTCCAAATTATATTATTGTTGACATGAATCAGATATTTTCATAGATTAAGGTGTCTATCCCTCTATTAGAAATGATGAGAATTGAATAACATAAGGAGAAGGCGGTTGACCTTATCAATGGAGCAACTTTAGCCTCTGATGGAAATAAGGTGATTTCCCACTTGAAAAGGATAAAGAGAAATTAAGAAAGGTTGAACTTGAAAATGTAAACAATGAAATACCAAGTGTTTTTGGGCACTACTTTGATTAATTTCCCAAATCAGGTTGATCCATTCTCTGTGACTTTACAAGTAAACAACAAATTGGTGAAAGTTGCATGATTGATTCAGGGGCATCCACAAATATTATTCCTCTAGCCATTATGGATGAATTGGGACTTCAAGTGAGTAAAGCATTTGGAAAATTCTTTGCAATGGATTCTAGGGAAGTTCCAATTATTGGAATAATGAAGGATGCACATTTTAAACTGTTTGTCTTCCCTAATAAGGACTTCATAATGAATGTAACAATTTTTGACTTTCCACCTCAATATGGAATGCTCTTGTCAAGAAAGTGGTCAACAACAATGGGAGGAAGTATGCAATTAGATATCGCATACACCATAATCCCTATCAATGGTAAGGATGTCAAGGTAAATAGAGAAAAGAAATCCTCCAATCTTATTGAAGACTTGCAGCCAACCGAACATGTGCATTTTTTTGATACTAACATGAAGAATTTAAGAGTTGTACAGTCAAAACTAACAAAAGATAATACTGCACCTATAGTTGAGGAAATGAAAGAACAAGCTCAGGAAGATGATATTTGGAATATTTATTTTGATGGAGCATATTCAAAGGAAGGATAAAGTGCAGGGGTGATTCTCATATTACCAAAAGTTAAGTCCTACAAATACTCATTCTCATTGAAATTTGAATGTACAAACAATGTTGCAGAGTATGAGGCTTTGTTGTTAGGACTTAACGTGGCAGTCAAGCATAAAATCAAGAAGCTTAAAGTCTTTGGGGACTCTAAGCTAGTTGAATCCCAAATCAAGACAAAATATGTTGCATAAAATACTAAAGCAATACAAGTCTACTATTTGTGATACTATTAAATTTTTTGATGCATTTTCAATAGATTGGGTGGAAAGAAAAAAAAATGCAATGGTAGACCTCCTTTCCAACATAGATTTAAGTCCAAATGACATTATCTTTGTTGGGATATCAAAGGTTGAGATCCAAATAAGGCATTCCACTCTAGATAATATTTAGAACTAGTAGGTATTCATATTTGTTGAAGTTCTTACATTATATAGATGAATACCACAGTCAAGAATTTGACTTCTAGAGTTTTGTGGAAAAAATTGATGGGAAGGACACTATTTTTAGGAATGAGATAATTCAATTGAAGACTTATAGATCCCTAATATTTTAGTGGATTTAGAAAGAGTTTATGATAATGCTAATAAAAGTAATGCCAAGCCAACTCCCTCACATGAACAAGATATGGAAGAAGTTAACTTAGGAACTGAGTGTGCACCTAAGAAAGTTTATATTGGTAAAAAACCCAGTCCAAAAATTAGAACAATGCTTATTTCATTGCTCAAGAAATACAATCATGTTTTTGCTTGATCATATGATGACTTTAAGGCCTATAGAGAGGATTTATTTTAGCAAGAAATCCCTCTTAGTTTAGATGCCAAACCCTTTAGGAAAATCATAGACCCATCAACCCAACATTCGACCCAAGATGCAGCAAGAACTAATATTATTAAGAGATGGTGGAATTATCAAGCCAATCAGATATTCCACTTGGGTTTCAAACTTGGTGTCAGTAAGGAAGAACAATGGGGATATAAGATCGTGTGTATATTTCAAAAATCTGAATATATCTTCATTAAAAGACAATTACCCATTTTCCAACATGGAGGAAATGTTACATAAAGTTACTGGTTGTGAGCTTTTGTCAATGTTGGATGGATTATTAGGTTACAACCAAGTCAAAGTAAAAGAAATAGAGCAATACAAAACTACTTTCACCACACCACAAGGCACATACGTCTATTTTAGAATGCCATTTGGTCTAACTAATGCAAGAGAAGCATTCAGAGAGAAAAAAATGTTGCATTTTAATATTTCATAGACATCTTCATGGTGGTGTATCAAGATGACCTAATTACATACTCAAAAAAGGAAGAAGATCACTATATGCACCTGGAGAAAATCTTTGCTAGAGCTCTTGAATATGGAATTTCCTTAAACCCTAGGAAGTGTGTTTTTGGGATGACAGAAGGCAAATTGCTAGGTCATATATTTTATGAGGAAGATATCATAATTGATCTAGAAAGGGTTACAACAATAGAAAGAATTCATCAGCCTAAAGCCATCAAAGGCATTTCATGCTTTTTTGGATATGTGAAATTTGTGATAAGATTTGTAAATAATATTGTAGAAATCACAAGGTCTATCTCAAAGATGTTGAAGAAAGGGTAATATGTGTCATAGAATGCAGAACTAGTTAAGGCATTTCAAAGTGTAAAAGAGGCAATAAAGAAGGCTCTTGTTTTGAAATCTGTTAATTTCTTAAAATATTTACAACTCTTCTATTTTTCCTCATTCCACACTATTGCTGAAATATTGTTGTAGAAGAATAATGAAGGATTTGAATAAATAATTTCTTTCTTTAGCAAATCCTTATAGGTTTCTAAGCTCAAGTATGACATTGTAGAAAAAAAAGCATATGCAATGGTCAAGATAGTTAAGAACTTCATGAATTATCTTGTGGGAGACATAATTATTTCATATGTTTCTAATTCTATAGCCAAGGATATATTTACTCAACAAGAAGTGACTTGGAGAAGATGTAGATTGATCAACAAGATCTAAGAGTTCAACATAGACATCCAAATTTCAAAAAAAATTAGAGGACAAGGGTTAGCTAGACTTATGGCCAAATCAAACCTAGAAGCTAATCATATAAACAATGTAGAAACAAGTGTGGTGTCTTTTAAGTGTGACATGAAGTCTTCTCCTTGGTATAATGATATCATATTTTACCTACAAAATATGTCTTACCCAAGTCACATGACTGACAACTAGAAAATAACTTTAGAATTACATCCCACAAAGTATATTATGATTTAAGATCATTTATATTAGAGGGACGAAGTTGGTGTTTTGCTCAGATGTGTTGATGAGGAACAAGATGCAAAAATTCTTGAAGAAATACACATTGGAGTTTTTGGAGGAAACTACATGGCCAAGGCCATTCCTAACAAAATCCTAAGATTTGGATACTAGTGACCCTCCTTGTTTGTTCATACATACAAAATGGTATGGAAGTATGATGCTTTCCAAAAGTTTTCAAGTAAGCTAATTTTTTCTAGTTCTTTACCATTAATAACATTTAATGTTGAAGCCCCTTTTCGTTAATAAGGTATAGATTTTAGTCATGAATTTAATGAAATATCTAGTGTTGGTCACATATAGATCTTGGTGGCTATAGACTATTTCACCAAATGGGTGGAGGTTGTTCCAACAAGGAAGGCAACTAGCAAAGTTGTCATGGAATTTGTCATGGAAAACATCATTATAAGGTTTAGAACTCTTGCAAAATTAATTTTGGACAATGCTATGTGCTTTAGGTTAGATGACTTAATGATTTTTTGCTATAGTTATGGGATTACCATATCTTACTCTTCTCCTTATCACCCACAAGGAAATGGACAAGTTGAGTCCAACAATAAAAGTTCAATAAAGATCATGAAGAGAGTGATTGGAAAAAAAATCCATGGGATTCAAAATTAAAGTTGGTGCTATGGGTTCATAGAACAATAGTAAAAAATACCAAAAAGATATCCCCTTATGAGTTGGTATATGGATTGGATGCTAGGTTGTCTATTAACAATCTGTTACCAATTTATAAGTTTATTCAAGAGTATGAGGAGGACATCAATGATGTCATGATGGACAAGATCAAACAACTTACATAGTTGGATGAATCTAGGAGAAGAGCACAAAGTACAAATACCAAGAAACAGTTGTAGTTCAACTACTTGTTTGACAAAAAGACAATAGGCAAAAAATTCTTGATAGGAGATATGGTCCTGATGGAATGCGAGAGTCCAAGCTAAAGAAAAACATGGTAAGTTTGATGCCATTTGGACATGCCCTTATATTATACTCAATAATCATGGAGAAAACTCATATTTCTTGCAAAACATGAGTGATGAAAATTTAGAATTGTCAGTGCATGGATAATTCCTCAAACCCTAATTTTCATTAGTAGGACAAGTCCATGCACAATGTATCATATGTTCATATTGTACAGTTTTCTTTGGTCTATTTTTTCTTTGTTTTGGTCCTTTCCTGGTTTTTTTTTTGGTTTACTTTCTTGAAGATCTTGGATTCTCACCTTATTTCTACAAAACAAGCATCCCCAACTAGGGCCACTGGTAGAACTTTTAAAAAAAATGGTTCCTCAGCTCCTACATTTTTATGGTGATCAATTTGTTGTTTTATAGGGCTTTTAGTGAAAATCCCTAGGATTTTCTATAAGAAACCCTAAGTTAGGGAAACACCTTTACACTTCTATTATATTCCTACATTGACTACGTACACCCCATTGATAGGTCTGTTAAGTTATGACTTAAGGCCTTTCATTTCGTGCCTTTACTAGCCCTTTTCTCTTAGGTTACTAATTAGACCTACCAAATTAATAAAGCCTTAATACTTTAGGGTCTTATGTTTGTGCTCCCCTTTTATTAATCCATCTACCCCTTTTGTTCCCTAGTGAATTAAGGTTATCTTAAGAGTATGTACTGAAAAAAACATCACTTAGTTTTCTCGTGCCTTATATGTGGTCCCCACTTATTTTTATGCCTTTTCCGTAGGTCCACAAAGAATATTTTATTAAAGAAATTATGCTCCACATAACTCTAGAAATGGGAAAACTATCATCATTTTATGGATTTCGCCATTCTGTGAGGGGTGTGTTACTAAAGAAAAAAGTGCTTTGTGAAACTGTGAAATGAGCAACACATGGCATCAAGGCATTATTTTGGTCAAGTGTTTTATGAAGACCTGGATGTGACATGTAATGAACTTCTAAGGGATTTTGCGAGTCCATGGGATATTTTGTGAAGACCTAAATGGAGCGCATGGAATTGTAGAAAAGGGAAATATGGCATGATCTTGTTGTTCCCAAAGGTTTTCTATCAAATGTAGTGAAAGGTGGACATTGGTGCAATCTTAGAGTGATTTCATGAGTCTGTAGGCTCTTCATAGCAACTTTATTTTTAAGCAATGAAATCATAGAAAGATGCCAAATGGATTCTCCAACAATGTCGGCTATCTCTAATTTGTATTTTTCAATAGCCCCACCTATGATGAGGTGTAAAGTGTTCTCACATGAATTAAAGTTATTGGTCAAAAACCTATCAACACATGCCAAATCTTTTCAAATTGGTCAAAACATTGTTGATCGTTATATCTTGTTCTTTCATTTGGAGATCAAAGGCTCACATTAAAACCTAGAAAATAGATAGATGGAGGCTCTGGCTCATGTGTACTAAGAGTAATGGTAGACAAGATGGCTTTCTACCAGATCTTCATCATGATTTTTTTATAAATTTTATAATCTGACCCATAAGTCAACTCATTTTGCATCTAAAGCATTCAACGAGAAGATTTGCAAAGCTCCAACACATTCCATAGCTAATTAGGGTTTTCAAAAGTAAAAAAGTAAGTACTTCTTTGTCTAATTTTTTTTACCCTATTCGTAATCCTAGGGTTATAGTTAGGGTAAAAATATCTCAATATACCTTAATTGCATTGAATTACCTTTTGAAATATCAAAAAACCTAGAACCAGACCTAAGAAACCTTAGTTTGAGTTTGAATTGAAATCATGAGCCATTTAGAGTACCAACCCTCAAATTTTAAAAGGCCCTTTGATGAAGACCTGATTTTCCAACTCCTCAGTTCAATAAGAAAACCTACCAGAGTCCATAGTCCTGGTGCAACATTGGGCATGGTAGATAGTTCCAGTGAGTGCAAAGATGTTGAATTTCCTCTCATCGAATGGGAATTGTTCATACACTAGTATGGGAAACACAATTCTAAAGTTCCCCTTTCAAATTTTTGGGTTTATAACTTAGGGAAGTTGGTAGTCCCTAATGTGTTCATGGATGTAGATTTTCTCAAACATGTTGCAAAAAACTATAGTGAAAATGTTAGTGGTTAGAGGAACAAATGGAGGAGAGCTAATTAGAATTGATAAAGCCTTTATCTCTAAGGTCTTCAATTTGAAATTGGATGCCAAAAAATCCATTGAATTTGATATGTTCAAGCAAAAATATAAATAGGATAGAAATAGTTTTGAGGTACACTGGCTCCCAAGATATAGGCTAAAGGGTTTTGGTAGGAGTTCTATCAGAATACCTCCAAGTGAAATGGAGCCTTTTAGTTTGGATACCTTTAAAGACTACTTCATAAGGACATGCTATGCCTTATGCCAGGTATTAAGAGGAGATGCACAAACAAGAATATCAATACCCCTCATATACATGGTAGTGGATATTTAGAATCCCCTGATCAATATTGAATTTGACTTTGCTACTTTTGTTGTTAATACTATCCACAAGCAATTGGTAGAAATCAAGAAAAGAAATAAGGTAATCAATTTTAAATGATACTCTATGTTGTACCATATTTTTTTATATGTAGGAAAAGGAAAGTGGGATAATGCCCTACAGATTCATATGGATGATGAAAAGGGAAGTCTTATCCATGTCCAATGTTGGAACCATGTCTAGGATAAGCATTGTGATACCAATTTTGTATTATTTGAGAATCATTTTGTAAGAAAGGTGCTTGTATATTTTGGAGTTGAAAAGGTCAGATTGCACAAGGAAATATTAGATTTCCTTAGGCCAAAAGATAGGGTACTAGAGAAGGGAGTCCAACACAATTGGGGAGATTGGTATCTCCATACTGACTCCATAGTTATCAGATTTTATGGGTGCCTTGTTGGTCCCCATATATTTCCAAGGTGTGTACCCTTCATATTGGAATTTTTGGAAATTATATGGAAATTAAGTGAAGCGGATAAATCCCACCTTAAGGGGAAAAAGAAAGGCTCATTCTTCCCTTTCTCCATAGTTTTATTTGACTTCATAGTTACTAGGGAGGGATTGGAGTAGCTATATCCTATGCTACAAGTGTACAAGATGGATCAAGAGATTTCTAGAGCCTTTGATCTAGATGGTTTCATTAATCAGGTGAGGATCAACATCAAAAGGTTAGCCTTCCTACATAAAGTTTATTTCAGTGAGGATGTTTTGAGAAATTACAGAGATGATTAGGAGGCCAATGAAAAAAAGATCAAATGGGTGGCCTTCAGAAAGGTTGAAGATTCTAAAATAAAGAGGGATCCTAGTTATCAAGGTGATTTTATTGAAATAAAGGATCCAATTGAAAAAATTCAAATTATAATAATTGGGAAGGCCTTGGTGATTGAAGAAAGGCCAACCTATCAACCTAAGGTTGATCCATCTGTTTATTATTTTATTAAAAGGTCTAAAGGACCTGTAATAAGGGAGCCTGGTCCACCCTCTTCCCCTCATGCACCATAATATTCTCCCCCACAAATACCATTGTCTCCTCCCCATATAAGTATTACAAACTCTCCCTCATAGGAACAACCACAAAAGAATAGAAGAATTGAACAACCACCTTTGGTTGACTACCCAATCGGATCTGATGAGGAGGACAAGATTGAAATAAGTATGGAGGAGAACTGGGCAATGCCCTACCCCTCAAGAGAAACTGAAGTCAAAAATACCTCAAAGCAGATTAGGCATTGATACTACAATGGGAAGGGATGAGACCAATGACATTAGGGCATTGTCATGCACACAATTCATCTTTGATGATGAATTTTTTATATCAAAGGAATTCAAAGATTGTCATAAGATCAAAGATAGAATAATTCCATAAAATACTTGAGCAAGGAAAGGTAGGAGTTCCTAGGGTGAAATATGAAGAGGTATCAAAGAAAGTCTTGGTAGAAATTAATTTTGATGCCAGGAACATTACCCCAGAGGAGGGGATGAAAATGGTGAGAGATAATGGACTATTTTTTCTGCTTGAATGGGATATTGCATCAACAATAAATTTTGACACTATCAAAAGGAAAGATGAAGAGGTCTTCTCTTTAGAAGAATAAGCATAGGTGGCATTATCAGGATCAAGGTTCAACCCTAAGTGGGAAACCCTTGCAATATGGGCCCTTTCACCAAACACCAATAACCCTCAAGTTGCAAAAGCAACAAAAGATGTCAGGGGAGGCTTAGTGATAAAGAGAGTATCAGACACCTCTGGCTTGGAAGCTGCTTCCCTAGTAGTTGCTATTGCTATTTAGTGAGTCCACTGCCAATAAACTATAGAGTGAGTATGAAAAACTATTGAAATATCACATAACACTCACTGTATAATACAACAAATTGAATATGAAGGAGGCCCAAGAAACACATCTTCCCACTAGTACCCAAGCAACAAGCTCTTCCACAACAACACTTGCAGACAATTTGGTTAGGGAAAATGAAGAGCTCAAAGGGAAAATTAAGGATTTGGAGCAACAAGTCAAGAATTCTCTATAAATTCAACATGAGGAGATGTTGAATATTGTATCAAATATTTTGAGATGTAATATCAGAAATTTTGAATTTTTTTTGAAGAATATTATAAAGACTACAAAAATTTAAAGGATTTTATTGCCAGGGTAGCCAAGGACCAGGAGAGATTCAAGGAAGTCATAGATAAATGGGGTCCTAGATATGCAACTATAGAGGGTAAATATAGAGGGTCTGCACATGAGAATAACCCACCTATTGATGTTTTTCCCACTTTCAATATGGGTAAATTAGTAGGGGAATTGCAAACATATATGGATACCCTAACTCAAAAGACCAAAACTAAGCTAAAACATTTTGAAAATGTCGAGGTAAAGATTATACCTCGCATTACAAAGGAGGATGAGGAGATGAAATAATTTCTTAAGTGGAAGGATGGTTTCAAAGCATTGGTTCCTACTTTGTAATTCTTTATTTGTGATAACAATAAAGTAGACATAAAATTGCTTAATAATTGCTTGGATAAGTTGATTGATACAGATCAAGCATTAGAGGCCTTCAACAAGTAAACCGGTGCGATTATGGATGCAGGATATTTGTGTTATATGAGCAATGTTGATATGATTCTTGCATTCCAATGGCCATCAAAAATAATATACATGGCATAGGATGATAAGTACAATAATATTCTTGGACTATGAGCCTCCTTGCCACCCAAGTTAGAGTTATAAATAAATCCATTTTATATGGTGACCTGGCATTCAAATACCCCCATCTATCCTTGTAGTTTTGACACTTTTTGTCCTTTGTGGTCTACTCAGCATCTTCTCCAATAGTTCTTTAAAGGATTTTTCTTTCAGTTAAAAGAAGGAGGGCCTTAATGAGTAATCATTTTCTATCTCATCATTGCAACTATAGAGAATATCTTCCTCAACAACCCAATTTTTTTTTTTGTCTTCTAGTGGGTTGTTTCCTCTATCTTCTATGAGGCAATTTTGGTTTTTGTTTATGTCTAGGGACATGATTTTCAAATGAATATGAGACATCTATTTATGGCCCGAAGCTTGTTTTCTCCCTTGTTTCTATAAAAGGGAATTCATAGCCATTTTGTTAGGATCTTAGAAAATTTTGTAAGCAAAGCATTTATGTTTAGTTTGTATATGTCTGATCTAGATTTTTATAAGAAAGGATGTCAATGTAACTATTAATTTTGTATAACAGTACTAGTTCTATATATCAATATATAATGAAAATATTGCAATAAGTTGTCTCTTAAATTTTACACTCTTTATCATTTATGAATACAAATTGATCAAAGATCACTTTTATTCATCTTTGTAATTTTTTTATAGTTGAATGTTTCTTTTATGGCTTTTATTCAAGGAATAGATTAATTTTCTACGTACGAAATGTTGAATGTTTTAGATATATATAGGGATTGCTAAGTAAAGTTGATAGTAAGTTATAAGAGTATTACTCTAATGCATCGTTACTAAGATTTCACAAAATTGGGTTGATGCTTTTGCATGAGTTTTCAAATTGTATTTCCCTTGACTCTATTGCCTAGGTCTAAGGCACCAGTCTAAATGAATGTGCTAATTATGCTTTTGTAGTGTTGGAAATTGTCACCCTTAACAATTTCACATAATTTTTTAGCCCTCCTAATTTATTGGGCTTAATTAAGCTCCTAATTTTCCAAATTATGTATTCTAAAGTCTATTTTTTATCCTTTTTTGGAGGATTACAAGCATTGAATAAATGCATCTAATTGTTGTTTTACTCTTGATTAAGTGTGTCCTAGAAATTTAGGCCATGACCCATTTTCCCATGGGTGAATGGGTTCCCCCCTTCTTAGCCAAGACCCAAATTTAAATATGTTGTTAGTGACATTTTAACATCCAAAATTCAAATATCAAGTGTCGGCTTTTGGAATCTAGTTTTTGGGAAATTAGTACAACTGCATATAAATACCTAGTTATTTTATCATTTGAAATATAACATGAAATCTATTGGAAAAATTATGATCAAGAGTACTATTGAGAAAGTAAAGAGTAGCATTTTAGAGATTTATTGCAACAATCCAAGATCCTAACATCATGTCAAATTATATGTGAGTTTATGTATGTTCATGTTCATGTTCATTGTTTTGTGAAGGCTAACCCTTGTTGTAGGTCTCCAAAGCATTCAAGAATTCAAGAATTAAAGAAAAGAAAGATCCAAGTCCTTGAGTTGATGTGTATGACTTCAATCCTTCAAGGAAGCCATTAAAGGGTGGTGAGTTGTAGCATTTTTTTCATTCATTATTCCTTCCTTTCTATTATCATTTATCTATTGATATTTGCCATTGTGGAAAGTGGAAACACTTACTCAGGGTTTTATTGAGGTAAGCCCCTAAATGGACCAACATTTTCTCCCTCTTTGAATGTGTAAGTTATAGGTTTTAAGAAAATCAAGGAAATATTAAAAGCAAATTATCTATTGTTGCATTTAAAGCCCTAAAAGTTTTCAAGCTACAGAAACTCAATTACAGAATTCACTAATGACATTTTGACAATTCTGTAACCAAGAATAAAAATCTTAGATCTAGCATCAAAGGATTGTAAAATCAATTTCAGGACCCCTCATCAAAGACCCATTACCCAAGGGTGACTGAGTCTCTCTACACATGTCGAATCTTGCTTTTGGTGATAGGTACATATCATCCGACACTTCCCAAATCCACCTGCAATCTACAGTTTTAGTTTGTGTGCCTTCAAAATATTGTATTTTTAATATTAGATCATATAGTTCAATTACATCAATCATTCCAAATCATTTCCAATTCATTTTTAAGATTCAAAAGGATCAGATCTAGGTATCATTGGCACACTTTTGAGGTTGAAAGTCAATCTATGCATCTTGTGGATTTGCATCCTAATGAAACAACCTTAGAAAAGTGGAATTGATACTAGGTTCTTTGCATTTAGAACATTAAATCATCCCCCATTTCCATTTTTCTATGTTTCATTTTGGTGAACCCAAAATATTACATCATAAATTTTTTTGAAATTGGAAGTCCTTCAAACCCTAGATCTAGGTTTTACATTGCATTGTTTGTATTTCTCATTTAGGGTTTCATTTTTACATCATAAAAGTCATAAAATACAAAATAAATGTATTTACATTGCATCATAAGTTGTAAAAGGGTTTGTTTCAGTCATATTTAGATCTGATTTACATTCATTAGGTGGTTAAAATGTCAAATTGTTCATTGCAATTAAATTACATCTTTCATTTAGGTCAAAAAAGTGAAAAAAAATGCATAGTTTTGTTTCAAAATTATACCAAACCATCATTCTCAAAATTTTCCATCTTTAAATCAGTCAATTATTGCATATTAGATCTGAAAATTGCATTTAAAATTTTCCTTTATTATTGCATATTTGCATTTCAATCACATTGTCTCAAATTGGAAAACATCACATTGTTTATTGTCAAATTTGTATCAAAACATCATTTCCAGTATTTTGCATCTTAGAATCGGTTAATTATTGCATGATTACATCTGGAAATTGAATTCAATGTTGTAAAAACATTTTCAACATTATTTCACACTTGCATTTGGCATCACTTTATCTTAAATTGACCAAAAACTAGAAAAACAGTCATTGAAAAACTTGTTTGCAACCAGAGACAACATAAAAATTCATTTTTCAATTTTTTGAACCCTTGTCAAGGACTTAGATGCCCTTGGGTATCCTTGTCCTACTCCAGGTGGCTCAAAATTTTTTTACCCAAGACTTAGTCTCTGCATTCTCTATCTGATTCTGCTTGTAATTGTCTAATTTGAAATTCTAAAAAACTATTATTGCATGTTAAAGAAACTTATCATTTTGCTTCATTTATTAAAAATTTATGAGAAAATATTGCATTTCAATATTAAAGATTATTAGATCTATAGGACAATTTTTTTCATTTTCTGAAACATTACATAATTTGGGTACTTTAGTTTTCTTTTTTGCACAAATTCAAAACCCTAGGTTATTATAACACATTGCAAAATCTATAAGGCAAGTAGAGATATAATGTTTTCTTTTCAAATATGTGGTTTTGAAATGGTAAAACATGGCTTGGACAAGTATAATCTTCCTAATTACGAGTATAATCTAGGGAAATGAAATGAGGTCATAAACAAACATGTTAGTCATTCTCCCAATATATTTCCTAACTATGAGAGAACATTGGCACAAGAGAATGAAATAATTGACACATTTCTTTGTAGGAGATTTGCTGGTGTTGGCATTAGTGTTGTCATTGATTTCAACCCCTAGTGTGTGGAGATTGTTGGATTTGTTGAAGGTTGTTGCATGAGAAAGAGTTATGGTTTGATGTCAACCCCTAGTGTGGATGTTTAATGGTTTGATGTCACATTGATGTCAACCACTAGTGTGGTGTTGAGTAGGTATTGTAGATAGGGAGATTGTTGGTATTGAATATGGGGAGATTATTACAATCTCTAGTGTGGTCATGTTGAGCAGGTGTTTGCGGTGTTTCTGATGTAGCTATTTCACTTGGTTTTTAAGTTCTTTTGAGAAAATTTGAATAAAAAAGTGTACAGTGTGGAAAAGGTGTGTTCAGTGTTGTGCTCCACATTTCTTCATGGTTTAATATATGCTTGTGCAATTTGGATGTAATGATCAAAGGTGTTCAAAGGTACTATATCTAGAGTTTCAGGTTTTTTATCATGCAGCATTGGAAGTTGTGCTTGACAGTGTGTTGCATGTGTAGAAGGATGTCTAAGAAAAATGAGATCGCTTTGCATTTCTTCACGTTGTGGTTTCTTGCCTTGTGGATTTGGGAACATGCTAATAGAATTTGTATCTACCTTGGTGTTTTACATGTTTAAGTGTTCTACAAGAATGGTTAGTGAGATGCATCCCTTGCTGCAATATTTTTTCCCTTGGTCTCCTTATACTATGTAGCGTGTGCTTGGGTTTGTGACATGGCTTAACCACCTCCTGTGGATCTTGATCTTGTATAAATCTGGTGGTAGTATTGGGAATTGATAGGCTGATCTTTTAGTGCAATGACAACTACATGTGCAACAATTGGTATCAGAGCCAAGGTCATAGGTTTGAACCCCTCATTTGCACCGAGGGGATTGTTGCAAGAGTTTCACCCTTGGTCTCCTTATACTTTGCAGCGTAGTGCTTGGGTTTGTGACATGGATTAACCACCTCCTATGGATCTTGGATATTGTATAAATTTTGTGGTTGTATTGGGCATTGATAGGTCGATCTATTGCTGCAACGACAACCACTTGTGCAACATCCCTATGGTAGTGTTGTTGGTTGCACAGGATGATGATGTTCTTAGTTGTACATGGTTGTGGTAGTGTTGTCGAATATTTTGATGATGTTACAATATTTTGGGATATTTTTTGGATGTTATGGAGTGTTTCTTTTTGTTTTGTGTATACACCTAAAATTGGTCTGGAGAATTCCGATTAATTAAATACAAATTATTTGATTAATTATCCTAATTTCCTCTACTGTTTGAATAACTAGAAATATTTATTTAAATAGTTCACATTCACACCACATTTAAATTCATTTAATATTCATCTTAATTAAATAAACAAAATTAAATACTTTGTTCGATTTAATTATCAAATCCCTATTTCAATCTATCACATCCATCTTAAATTAATTAAATAAAGATCAAAACACTTTATTTATTAATTGCCATATACTTCTGTTTAATTTAATAAACAACTATCCTATAGTTCGTTTTATTAAATTATTTATCTCCTTTTTCATAATTTAAATAAATCAAAAATATTTGAATTAGAGCATAAGGAATATTCCAATCTACATTTCCTCAAAAATGAATTAGATTTCCTATGTCTAATCTATGTCTAAAATTGTTACAATTAATTGATTGAAACTTCATGAGAAGTTTTGGAGACAAATTGGAGACAAATTCCAAAATCTTCTCTCAATACTCCTCCATCAATCTTTCCTCTTCTCTTGCCTGGTGTTTTCATGGGTAGAGACAATCTCCATTTTTCTCTCAATCTCCTCCATCTCTCACCATTCAATTCTCCAGATTTAATCCAAGCCTCTCAAAGCTTTCCCTATGCATTTCTACAACCAGGAAATCTATAAAAAAAGCCTCATTGAACCAAGAAAAGGATCCAGATAATCAAGTTTATGCACTCTTACTCTACAGGAATCTAGACATCAAGCATCAATCCTTTCTTGTTTTTCTTAAAGCAAATCTATCAATCCTAGGATAGTCACCGCATTTTTACAGTACAAATTAAAAAGAACATCATGATTTCTGTGAAGCAACACCTTCACATAGATTAGAACTTTTTTTTTTGGGCTTTTAAAATAGAAAAAACTTATATGTTGTGCTTGTGGTGATTAGGCTTATGCTCTCCCCTTAACTGGGTGACCAAAGTGCCAGATTCACTTTTATTTCATGTCATTTACGCTTTATTAAATCCTTTAGCAGGCCTGCTGTAGTGGGAAAAAGTACTCACCCTACAGGGACGACCTAAGTGGGAACAACCAAAGCCAGGTTTTCAAACCCACTATAATAAAAATGCAAGTTGTTGATGAAAGTCCAACTTGATGGTAGTGAGCAAGATAACCATCCCCAAAATCTTTGTTCTAAATATCGGGAGGTCTCCTGAGGGAGTTTATCTATTTGCCACATCAAACGAAACCCTATCTACGAACCATAGAGTAGTTTCTCGCCAAGTTAGTATCCATAAATTGTCATACTCATGGTGCAAGGGGAGGGAAGAATCTACCCCCAAGACACTCACCATATAATTACCAAGGATTGCTTGCTCAAGGGATTCGGTATCCACTTCCGTCACTTTGAATACATGCCTGGCAACGACAAAAACACGGGTGCCCTCTAGGGGGTGACACTGCTGTGTGAGTCAACGTAATTCAAGATGTGGGCTGTGAGTATAATGATGACCTACTTGTCCTTAAGTATGATTCTATTTGATTTGTGTCCAAATGTCAAAACAACCCATTAAAATCAATAAAGATCATTCGTGATTTTTGAACATACACAATCTTTTTAGTTTTAAAACACTTATTCAAAATTGCTTGTCGTGTTTTCACAAATTCTTTTAAATCAGATTAAAGATCATCCTAAAAATGTCAAGTCAAAACAAATTAGAAAATCCATGCTGCAAAAGTGGAAGTCCACCACATTTCTCAAGAGAAAAATCAAAGTCGCAAAACCCAAGAAACCTCTTGGTTATAGAAATAAATTGAGAAAACAACGTTTTTTGTATCAAAATCGGAAACTCTTTTTACAACATAGAACATTCATCCACAAATATCATGATTTCTCTAGGGGTCACACATTAGATTACGCAGTAGAACCACTCTACTCATGAGCCTTCTTCCAGAGGAGAGCTCTCACACAATTCCACAACCGTAGTCAACAGATTCATCCTTCTTATCTTCCACAATCTCTGATACAGTATGCCACAAGACCAAATCAAATTTTGTAGTAGAAAGTCTTTAAAAGTCCTATTTTTAGCATTCTAGAAACCTGTTTCAGCGCTTCGGGTCACTGTTCTAGCGCTTTCATGAAACAACGCTTTCGGGCACTGTTTTAGTGCTTACAGTCTTTTTTCTAGCGTTTCTAGAAGAATAGTGCTTCTGTCACTTTTTATAGCACTTCTAGTCTTTGTTTCAACGCTTCTGGGAAGTAGCACTTCCATCATTTTCTCCAGCGCTTTCGGGCACTGTTTTAGCACTTTTGTCAAAATAGAGCTTCGGTCACCTGTTTCAGCGCTTCTGGACTCTGTTCCAACGCTTACGGGAAATAGCACTTCTGGCCTCTATTTTGGCGCTTTCAAAACAGAGAGTTTGAAATTTTAACCAGTCCATCAGTCTGTCATTTTATCCACATTTTTCATTAGAATCAAATTTCTTCTTATCAGAATCACTATCTAGGAACCAAAGTCAGAAAGGTTTATACAAATTTCCAAACTTATCAACTGAAACAAGATCTTGCAAATCACAAGTGTTAAAATCAAATACACAATCAATCACTACACTAAAGTTTCATTATCAGGATACTATCATCCTTCATCACGAAACAAAGTATAGTAATTAACTTTTTAAATATTGTCACATCAATAAGATCAGTCATCTTATTTGACTTTGTTTAAAAAGGTTCAATTGACACTATCCCACACATAAGATCAACATTTCAGAAGAAAGGGAAAAAATTTGTATGCCAATCTTAACTAGGTACCAAAAACAAAAACTCTTAGAGCAAGAAATTTTAAAATCACAAGAAATGGCAAAAGAAAATCCTTGGAACAACCTGAACCGCAACGATAAAAATGAAATAACTCTGGAGGACATCTAGGCAGCTCAACAAGATCCCAAATTCCATATATTTATGGAAAAGATTCTAGAACAAGATATGGAGAAATATCTTTTAATGTTAGCTGAATCAGGGGTAAAACTTCCAAAAGATTTTGATGTAAACCTTTTGAAAGAAACACCTGAAACGAATTAGAATGAGATACCACAACCTAAGCAAACAATAGATCTAGTTGCTACTTTAACATCACAGATGCAAATGTTACAACAACAAATACAAGATATGACGAAGGGGACTACCAAGTGATATGCGATACAGGACATTTGTCCTTATCCTTTCGACGCAACGGTCGGCTTGATACCTTTTCCTAGACATTGTGAGATCCCAAAATACAATAAGTATAATGGAAGAATGGATCCAATAGATCATATCAGAGAATTTAAAACAATGAGTCTTGAGTTTGTGCAAGAAGAAACTTATTTAATGAGATTATTCCCAAGGATTTTGGGAGGATCATGCATGGAATGGTTTTCGAAGTTAAAACCAGGTATCAAAACTTTTGAGGAACTCGTCAACAGATTTATCTCTCAGTATTCATTCAACATCCAACATGATGTTACTATCAAAGATCTTTACAATCTAAAACAAAACAAGGTAGAAACGTTCTTGTCTTTTCTCCAAAGATGGCGACACTTGTTCACTAGATATCCTAGATCCATTCCTGAAGAGAAAAAGATGGAGTTGTTCATTGAAAACTTGATGGAAGAAATGAGTTATAGATTGGAACTACAATTTCCTCCAACATTTGAAAAAGTGATAGAAAATGGTCTTAAAATCGAAGAGGTGTTAGTCAAGAGAGGAGTTATCAAGCATTTTAATGATAAAACAAACAACACAAGTAACTCCTCAAATCAATACTCAAGCGATGAGAAGCCAAAATTTTGGAAAAAGAATCGAAACACAAGTGAAATGACGAATAATCCCCAAAACGTCAAATCGGTTTTCAACTTAACCGCATCCACATCAAAGAATCAAAACAATGAGCAAAATGTCAAGTCAAATACCATACAAAGCAATGAAATCATAAAACCACAGTCGTATCAAAAACCGTCAAATCGGCGAAGGTTCACACCTTTGGGTCAATCAACGAAAACAACAATGAAGGAACTAGTTACCAGAGGCCTTCTCACTGCATGGGAAGCTAGGTTCCGGGACCCAAAAGTCAAACCATCATGGTGGAATGATGTTGATTACTGCAACTTTCATAACAACAAGGGTCACAAAACCAATGATTGTATGGAGTTGAAACATGCAGTACAAGATTTGGTGGATAGCAACAAAGTATATGTGGAAGGACCTCAAAATAACAATGATCATTCGGCCTTCAAAGATCCTTTGCCAAATTATGACAAAGGCGCATCATCCTCAAACAACAAAGGAAAGAACGCCAATCATGTCTATGACACAACAATCCTATGTCTATCTGAAGTCAAACATGATCATGTAGTTAGTGATAACATTGATGAAAATGAAACCAACAACATTACCTCTTTGGATTTACTCCCAAGCGTGCAAAACTCTGATAATCAAATAAATGTCTTAAAAATTAGAGAAAATCAAGAACATCAACCAGCCAATGTGCTAACTAGGGGAAAATCCAAGGTAATGTTACAAGGAATGGGCTCCACACATGCAGTTCCACCTCCATCACATTATGATGTTATCAATCAAATGCAAAACACCCCCCGAGAGAATCAAGAACATCAACCGGCAAATGTCATGACTAGGGGGCAAGCCAAGGTAGTATTAAAAGGAGTGGGATCTCAACGTGCGGTTACGCCTCAATCTCATTATAATATTGTCAATCAATTGCAAAACATCCCCACACAAATATCGATACTAGAAGTCCTTAAATTGTCACCATCACATAAGGAAGTTCTCAAACAAGCATTAGTTGCCACAACCGTACCAAAGAATCTGGATGTTTGTCAATTCCAAGCTATGGTGGGACATCTGACTACCTCGCATTGTTTGTCATTCTCTCAACAGGATGATGTCTCATTAAACCATCCACATAACACAGCGTTGCATATCAAAGTATGTATCCATAATCATCACGTTAAGAGAGTTCTAATAGATGGGGGAGCTGGTCTAAACATTTGCACCCTCAAATTATTCTGTGCACTAGGATATTCTGACGACGCTATTGATGCTCGAAGGAAAATGACCATCAAAGCATACGATGAGGAAGAAAGATCATCCCAAGGTTTAATTGTATTACCCATTCAAGTGGGACCCATGATGAAGCATATAGCATGTCAAGTATTGGAAAGAGAGTTGACATACAACATACTCTTAGGACGACCCTGGATTCATGAAATGTAGGCCGTGCCTTCTACATACCATCAATGCCTAAAGTTTCCAGTAAATGGACAAGAAGTGACTATAGCTACTGATTATAATCATCCACAACATTGTGACACTTTGAGAATATCTCAAAACACCTTTGTCCCTCACAATAGGGAAGCTTCAAGTTCAAAGACATCAAAGGAAGAACAACGTCTGAGTATCACTACCAAGTGGGTGGAAAAGAAAGGTAAAGAAAAAGAAACAAGTCATGTTGAAACAAACAATCTGGATACATAAACTTCTCTATCAGACAAATTTCAAAAGCAAGTTCAGTTGACAGATAAAGGAATGGGACAGTACTCAATGGAGCAATCGCTTAACTTATCACAGTTAATGCCATCTCCTAGGAAATATGGTCAATCATCAATGATCAAATCTCCAACATCTTTACCTGGAATAGTTCTTCAAGAAACATTTGTAAAATCCGGAACCATAGTAGAAGAAATGGACAACAAAGCAATCCTGGATTGGCTATACAAGGATGAAGAACCATCAACATCAGAGATCGGTATCAAAAATGTTAACATCAACACAGAAAAGTATGGAAAAGGAAAGGCTATTCTTGAAAAGATGGGTTATGAAGGACAAGGACCTGTGGGATTAAGAAAGGAAGGAATCACAAAACCTATCACACCTCTCACTCTCCACGTAAATGAGAAACTAGGACTAAGATACTCTGAAGAAGAGAAGCAGAAGCTAACAAAGACGGTTGTAGAAAATATCCTTCACTTTAGAGATGGTTCTAAAATAGACTCAAATGAATATGAGTGGGCATTACCTTTTGATCTACTTTTCATTGATATTCCAGTCGATGTGATTCAAAAATATGCACCTACACGTGAGGAGGGCCAAGGCTCTGGGTCTAGACCATTCGCTGTGGGATCACTAAATATCGATGACTCTAGTGAGGACGAACAAAATTTGAGTGAACTAGATGATTTCGTAGAGGGTACCATCATGGATCTTGATATCCCAAATGACAATTATGATGATATTGTTGTCCTCACCCTTACTTGCATTGACCTAAATCAATCTGATGATACCATGCCATTAATCCATCCAGAACTTATTGATTGGGAACCTATCGAACCGTTGACTATACCAAAATTTGCAAATGATGATGCCATCGTGCATTTCCTATGTCATACCGACCTGATACAAATTCTATCTATAATACTCATAATAATACGACTCAGCAGGAGGGTGTTAAATCTTCCAGTTGCAAAATTGACAACAGGGAAAATAGATCTAATGGTGAAAACCATTCTATGGCAACATTAGATCTGGAAAAAGTAAAAATAAAGAACGCATCCAACAGTGAAAACCTTTTCGAGGCACTAAAGGATGGAAGATTTGACACTCTCCCAGAACATTATCATGAGTGATCATCAGTTCTAGTCAAACCTACACAACCGGTGGACATTGGCACAGAAGAGAAGGCAAAAGTTCTACATCTAGCAGAATCAATGACTGATCAAGAGAGACCAGAATTTATCAATTTATTTAAAGCAAGAAGCATCAACTTTTCTTGGTCATATTCCAATATTCCAGGCTTAGATCCAAATCTTCTTATGCATCATTTATCTTTGCCAACAGGAATCAAGCCTGTTAAGCAAAAATTACGAAAAATGCATCCTCACATCACATTGATGGTAAAGTCAGAATTAAAGAAATTATTGGATGCTGAATTTATAAGGTCTATAGACTATGCTGAGTGGATATCGAACATAGTACCTATTTCAAAACCAGACAACAACATCAGAATCTGCACAGATTTCAAGGACCTCAATAAAGCATGCCCGAAGGATGATTTTCCACTTCCAAATATAGACATCATTGTGGACTTGACGACAGAGCATGCCATGTTATCAATCATGGATGGCTTCTCTGGGTACAATCAAATAATAATAGCTCCAGAAGATCAAGAAAAGACGGCTTTTACATGTCCATGGGGAACCTTCTGCTGGAACGTCATGCCATTTGGTCTAAAGAATGCAGGAGCCACTTATCAAAGAGCAATGACGACAATATTCCATGATATGATGCACACTTTCATGGAGGATTATGTGGATGACATCTTGGAAAAATCTACTACAAGGGAAGGACATATGCATATCCTAGACAAAATCTTCACACGGATGGAGAAATTCAATGTCAGGTTAAACCCTAAGAAGTGTGTCTTCGGAGTTACATCAACAAAACTACTAGGATACATTGTTTCAGAAAAGGGCATTGAGGTGGGTCCAACTAAAGTCCAAGCAATTACAGAGATGCTACCTCCTAAGAATATCAGCTAGCTCAAATCACTAAAAGGATGGCTTCAATCAATCAGACGATTCATCTCCTAACTGGCAGACAAAAGTCATCCTTTTAATCATCTATTGCATAAGAATATAGTTTTCAAGTGGGATGAGAGGTGTGAAGCAACATTCGATCAAATCAAGCAATATCTAATGTCACCACCCGTTCTCATGCCACCAACAGAAGGAAAACCTCTCATTTTGTACATTTCCACTACATATATCTCTTTGGGGGCACTATTAGCACAAGAGGACTATGAAGGGAAAGAGCGCGCCATCTACTACATCAGTAGAACTTTAAATGGCTATGAAATAAACTATACATTCATAGAAAAGTCTTGCTTAGCAGTGGTGTTTGCTACTCAACAGTTGAGACACTACATGTTGACTCATACAATTAGGTTAATTGTAAAGATTGACCCTTAGAAGTATCTACTAAGTAAAGTTGCCTTAATAGGTAGATTGGTGAAATGGGTTATGCTCCTAAGTGAGTTCAACATTCAATATGTTGAGAGAAAGGCAATCAAGGGACAAGCAATCGTTGAACAGCTAGCTAAAGCTCCTCTACCAGATGATCACCCAATGACAATGGAATTTCCAGATGTGGACATTATGACAACAATGCCCCAACAATGGATATTGTATTTTGATGGATCGTATACACAATGAGGATCAGGAGCAAGGATCTTGTTCATCTCCCCCCAAAGACACACAATTCCAAAATCATATAGACTCATGTTTTAGTGTACAAATAATGTGGTAGAGTATGAAGCATTGATTATTGGGGTCAAGATAGCAATTCAATGGAAAGTCACGTATTTATAGGTATATGGGGACTCTCAACTAGTTATTTGCCAAGTAAATGATGAGTATCAAACAAGATGAAAAATTGATGCCCTACAAGCAGCAAATAGATAATCTAAAATAGTCCTTTGTCAGTATCAAGTTTGATCAGATTCCAAGGGCAGAGAACAAAGCTACAAACACTATGGCTACAATTGCTTCATTACTACAATTGCCTGAGAAGCGTGTTTGTTATGAGTTTATGGTAGAAAAAGTATCATGTCCTTCCCATTATCAATCAGAATCCGCTACCATATGCCATCTAGAAACCACTGAACCCTCCATATACGAAAAAACCTATGCTTACTTGAAAGATGATATTCTTCCTCTATATCTTTCCAGGAACCAAAAATGAAACTTTATCTGCCAATCCACCCAACATACTTTAATCACAGATGTCCTTTATCGTCGAGGTCTTGATGGTACCCTACTCCGATGTCTAGAACGCAACGAATTTGAAATGGCCCTACGAGAAGTTCACAAGGGTATTTGTGGTACTCACTCGAGTGGTATAACTCTAGCTAAGAAACTCCTTCGTTTGGGATATTATTGGTCATGCATGGAGAAAGTATCATATCAGTTTGTCAAGAAATGTCAAAAATGTCAGGTTCACAGCAATCTAGTTCATGCACCAGCACAAGAACTGCATCCCTTCACAACAACATGGCCTTTTTGTCAATGGGGCCTAGATCTGGTAGGAAAAATAAATCCATCTTCATCTAATGGACACAAGTTCATTATAACAGCTACAGAATATTTCACGAAATGGATAGAGGCAGTACCTCTTACTACCATCACTGGGAAGCAAATTTTCTCTTTCATTTTGAACTACATAATATGTCAGTATGGTATCTCTCAATCCATTATCACTGATAATGGATGACCTTTCAAGAATCAAGATGTCCAAGAGCTATGTGATAAGTTCCACATCCAACATCATTTTTCAGCACCGTACTATCCTCAAGGGAACGGCCAAGCAGAGGCCTCAAACAAAACCATACTCAAAATTCTCAAAAAGATGGTTAATGATGTTGGATGTGATTGGCATGTTCAACTCAACCCTGCACTATGGGCCTACAGAATAAGCATCAGAACACCAACAGGAGCTACACCATTTGCTTTGGTATATGGATCAGAAGCCATATTGCCCATTGAAGTTGAAATTCCATCCCTTCGTGTATCACTCAGAGGTATCATTTCAGATGAAGAATACAGGGTATCTAGATTGCAAGAACTGGAGTTGCTGGACGAGCGTCATCAACAAGTTGTTAATCATCTAACAGCTTATCAACAGAGGATGTCAAGAAGTTACAATCACAGGGTAAAACCAAGGGTCTTTCAGGTTGGTGACTTAGTACTAAAGGAAAACCCTAGGAATCAACAAGACAGAGAAAAGAAAGGAAAATTTGAGCCTAACTGGCTTGGTCCATTTGTCATCATATCAATGTATGGATCAGGAGCATACCAGCTATCAATGTCAGAAGGGGATCTGTTTGATGAACCTATCAACAATATTCATCTTAGAAAATTCTATGCTTAAATCTCCTAGTGCACGGGGCAAAATTCTGAAAATTGTTTACTTGGTGAAAACCTGACAAACAAGCATCTTGGCAAACACAAAAATACAAAAAAAAGAAGAAAATACAAAAAGAAAGAAAAACAGAAAAATGAGAAAAATACAAAAACACAAAGGGTGTAATCAAAGCATATGGTGAAAACCTGGAAACAGGTGTCATATGTGATTCTAAGATCAGCCTTCCCATCTATTATGAACATATCAAGATCATTAGTCTGGAAGTCAATACCGCTTCATATCATGTCAGTAGTCTTGCCATCTTTGCATCCATTATCATATCATTCCACATGGTCAAGTATCACTCCAAAGCTTGGGGGCAACATCTAGATATCACTAGGGGCAATACAAACATATCGATTTCACTAAAGCGCACACAATGGTATGGCAGAAAAATTGAAAACCGAAAACAAGATCAAAGCGCAATATTCAATCATTGTCAGAAAGGCATCAACCATCCGTATCATTATCAAAAATCCAAAAACATGTCAAAAATCTTGTCGAAAATCCAAAAACATAGGTATGTGTCAGTCGAACTACGTGGTCTCTGCGTGTGTAACGTAGGCAAGGCTAGTCTGTGATCAGCCCCCGAGACCCCTAAGATAGGTTAGAAGGTTAGGTCTTTAGTCAAAATTTCGAAAATCCAAAAACATCACAAAATCAGGATGGATGATCTAAAATCTGAATAATGAATGGAACACTCTAAGTAAACAATGGATAAATTGTACCTTTTGATTATCATTTCTTTGGAGTAACTCAATGATGTATTGAACTAGAGGAACAAGGAAAAAGAATGATATTTTTATTGTCTGTTGTCTGTACGTTAATCATATAAATGTGTGAATTATCGGGGGATGTGCTATGCAAATGTATCACCGATGACATTCAAAATTCACACACTCAAATGATTATCTCTGCCTGTTTACGCAATGAATGCTCAGGTCATCTCGGTTCAATTATACCTAGATGCTTGTGTTCGATTGCAATATCAAAAATCATGAAAGTAATACTCATTCGTCATTGGATTAACACAACCATCAACGCTTGTATTAAATTTCAACATCCAATAAAATCTCTATGATGATACCAAGCACAAAACGACTGTTAAAATGACATCTGGTTGCATATCATTGCATGATTAAATTAGATTGCATTCATAAATAAATTCATTATCTGCAGAGTATTTGTTGCACAAAAGATTTCAAATCAATAATTATCTTTTCTACAAACATGACTGAGTATACTTGACATAAAATCTAAAATCATCATCATTTACCATATAGTTACAAATCATCATCTCATCATTAAATTTTCATCATTTCATCATTCATACATTTTTGAATCATAAATATACAAATATCAAATACATCGTGCATTTACATCATCATTTTCATCATTTACATAATTATAAAACATCATTACATCATCATTATTATCATTATGTTATTCATACATCCATGTATCCATACATTTCATTTACATAAAATAAATGCAAGTCATTACATCATCATCATTATCATTTATCATTTAGGAGTTCATACATTACATCATACATACACATATCATATGATCCACATATACATTTATCATAAAATCATTGCATAAAATAAAAACATTCATCATTACATCATCACATTTGAAATAAAATCATCGCATATTGCATGCATCACATAATAAATACATCCATCACATAGAAATCATACTTCATCATCATATCACATCAACTGCATCTCATATATATATCAAAGTGTCAAGTATACAATGAAGTCTGGTCTAAAAATAGATCATAATACAATGAGCTACATCATACTATACATCATGGAGGCTCACAATAGCATCTACGATCTGCTACTGCTAGAGTGTGCGGGCCCAACAGGACCTGTACCACCACCAGAAGGACCTGTACCACCCCTAGAAGGACCAGGATCTTGGGGATCTCTATGTAAAGGTTGTGTCACCCCCTCGCTCACTGTTTATGTATGTATCCGCCCAGATCTCGACAGGGCATAACTGACTTGACACTTGCCAGGCACTGCATCATGATATTGGCCTATGTAGAACTCTGCCTCTTGGGCAGCCCGCAGAACCTCTCTCATATAATATGAAACTGAGCTACCATCGGCCACTCTCTGTAAAGTCTCAACTCTCTCTTGTACCCTCTCAGCAATCTGTCGAGCACTGTCTCTCTTAGTTGTCAACATGGCCACCTACATCTATATGGCAGTCAACTATCCCTGTACCTACGCTAAGGCCTGGGCATGAGCCTGATCCTGTGCCTGTATCTAAGTCTGGGTCTACACAAGCAAACCCCGAGCTTGTACCAACTGCCTCTGTAAATTCTGGACCTGTGCCTGGAGCCCAGCTATCTGTCTCTGCTGATCCGCTGAAGGAACTGTCACTGCTTGCCTCTTGCGAGGCCTGCTAGAAGAAGGAGCACTACTAATGGCTGGCCCTACCCCTTTGTCACCTCCGCTACTGCCATCACTATCACTACTGTTGCTGCCCGAACTACTGCTACTCTTTGAGCTACAGCTGGATGAAGAATCCTCTCCACCACCACTATCTGCAAGACCCTCTACCACATCCTCCTGCACACATAAAGGTACTAGCTCATCAGGAATGGTGATACCTGCATGTGGAACCAAAGCCAGGAATGTGGCATAATCCTCAGTAACCGGCACTAATGCAATGTCTCTCCGCATGTCCCAGGGTGATGGTTGTAGTGCACAGTATCCGTCTACTATCACATCATAAGACAGACACAAACCCCAATCAGGAACATCCATCTGTCGCCTCACATAATGGGCAACTCCCTGTGGCATACACTGTACAATGCCATACTGTCGGTATACTCGACGCAGCAGAAATTTCTCAAGAACAAATGGAGTACGGCCGATAACATAATGGAATCACAAAAGAATCCCAACACTGCACCATCCTCATACCACTCCTCATAGTCAAGGTATGGACGCCAGATAACAGTTTCTGTATCATCAAACACGCGCCTCCAATGCTCTAACTTGCCCATTCGGGCCTGTGTAAACCGATCACTATATCAAAAAACATATGGTCTGTCGGCTGGTCTGTCTACAACTGGAAAAGGCCAAGAAATAGCAAAGTGCTCCCATGCCCACCTGTAACAGGGTCATCCCTGCTGATAAACTCCTCACTCCAAGATACACGACCGAGTGTAAATCATGATAAAGATGTGCCAGCATGCACATCCCCCACGCATATCTGGTACCGTGTACCATCATGCTCTCGAGAGTCCTACCCCAGCCAATGAGGAATCCCTTTGACCTATGATCAGGGCAAAGGAAACCTCCAATAAATCCAACTAGCACTGCTAGTAGTGTAGCGTAAGAGTCGGCAATCCTCCTCCATCGAACGCTCGGACCCGCAATAGTCTCATCCTGAAACACTCTACGAAGAACATCTCTACCGCTGGTCCCATGGGAATCGTATATGACAAACTCACCCATGAATGAAATACGCAAAATATGCCACACATCCTCAGGTGTGACCATCATCTCGCCAGTAGGTAGGTGAAAGGTGTTGTGGTCACTATGCCACCTCTCAGCCAATGCAGTCAACAGACCCCAATTAATCCTAATCTGGGGCATATCGAGCAAGCTCGTAAGGCCACAATGACCTATCACCTGAAGCTCATCTAGTGTCAGATGAGGTATCAAGTCTGTCATCTAAGGAAACCTCTCTCGCATCTGGAGAGTACTTAGACGCTCCTATCATCACAACATAGAAAATCAACAAATCAGTGAACTATGTCAAGAAATCAAAAGTTATTTTACTATCAATTTTATCACAAATTGGTATGAATTTTCGATCAAAATTCATAAGCAAACATCAAACCTCACCTATCATGAGGTTCATCAAAACATTATCTAGATCTTGCCTATCATGAGATTTATCAAATATTGAATCATTTCCTCGCCTATCATGAGGATCATCAAAAATAAGATTTCTTCTCGCCTATCATGAGAGTTAGTTTTATTTACATCATCCAAATCCAACATTAAGAATTTGGATTATCAATCATACCAATCAAGAGAATGGACATGATCGAAATTGACGAAATCAAGGTTCACTAAGTCAAAATCTTCAATTCTGATCAGAAGTGCTAAAATAGGCTTCCAATGCGCTAAATCCCAAAAGCGTTATTTCAGCACTTCGAAGTGCTAAATCAGACTCCCGAAGCGCTAAAAGTCTCAAAGTGCTAAAATCCAGCTTCAAAGCGCTATTTCTAGACTCTTAAGTGCTAAATTACCAAAAGCGCTACATTATAAACTGGAAGTGCTAGAGTTTTTAACGCAAGTGCTAAAACTCAAAGCGCTACAACACCTACTGAAAGTGCTACATCAGATTGTAAGTGCTACAGTGCATCTTGAAAACGCTAAAATTGACCTAGACACGCCTAATCTCTAAAAAGCATAAAAAATAAAAAATCACGAATTATGAGGAGGTCAAGGGGTACATACCGGAGGTCCGTACGCGGCCGGCCATCGGTGACATTGAACACGCTTGAATCGGTGAGTGTGGAAGGGGATAGGCATCTTGCTTCAGTTGGCAGAAAAGTCTTTATCACAAAGATTTTCTAAACTCAAAAAGTGAAAATGAATTGGAAAATGACCTTTTAGCACTATTTATAATTTTTGAAAGGTATTTTGGTGGGTTGTTTTATTATCTTTTAATTAATTTTATCAGGAAATTAATTAGAAACTCATCTACAGGGCTAGATTTCTTCATTATTTATCGGGAGATAAATTATTTCTTCATCAAATCACATGAAATCATCAAAAATCATAAAAATATTTCAAAAAATTATAAAAATCATCAGATCATTAATTTATCTCCCGAGGGGGCATATTATCATCCATCATCTGAAAATCAATATCTGGGGCATGTCTGGGGCATACGGAATTATTTTTTTATATCATCAATCATAGCAGTAGCAGCAAAATTTTCTTCGAACCAACGCATAAACACATCACTTCAAAGAGGGGAAAAATGTATACACCTAAAATTGGTCTGGAGAATTCTGATTAATTAAATACAAATTATTTGATTAATTATCCTAATTTCCTCTACTATTTGAATAAATAAAAATATTTATTTAAATAGTTCACACTCACACCGCATTTAAATTCATTTAATATTCATCTTAATTAAATACTTTGTTCGAGGTAGTAAGCCAAAATTTACGGATGGTGCAAATTTGTAGTGGCGGATTTTTATTGTTTCTCTAAGATAGTGAATCTCTTTGTAACAATATTCTTCTATTCTTCTTTCTTTTGAATAGTGAGTCCTCTGGGTAGTGAGCCCTTGGCAATGAGTTATTCTTCTCTTTTGGGAAGTGAGCCCTTCTGGTAGTGAGCTTATTGTATTTGGTGTTGCTATTCATATATGTGTGAGTTAATCCTCACTGGTTTTTTCCTAATTAGGGTTTTCCATATAAATATAGTGTTCTCTTGTGTTTGGTGTTAAATGTGTTTATGTTTCATATTTTTACATTATATTGATGATAATAAGGGTTTTATTTTCAATGAGGGTTTAAGGTTTTAATGTACAATTGATTCACCCCCCTCTCAATTATCCTGTGTATCTAATAATTTGTATCAGAGATGTGGTTCCTATTGTGCAATTTTTGCACACACGCCCCACTGAAAGTGGGGACCCTCTTTTTTTAATTTTTGGTATCTTGGCCCTTCTTTCTTGGGGGTTTTTTCTTGTTTTAGACTTTTGCTTTGATGTTCATCTTTCCAATTGAAGTGGCACACTTATGAATTTTATTGAAAATATTGAGTTCTGAATGCATTCCAAAGTTTTCACTATTTTTGGGAAAATTCGCACCCTCCGGATTCTCCCGATTTTCTTTCAGAGTCCGGAAGTGACTGCCTTTCAACTCGGATCTAGGGAAATTCATCATGTCCGAATTTCTCTGAAGTCCATTGTCCTGTCGAATCTTCGGTTTTTTGTGGTCATGGTTGTCTTGTCAACCGCATTAATGGCGATTGTGCAAATTTTTGGGGCATTGATATATTAAAATTTGGGAAGTAATTGGCCATTTGAGTTTGTTTATTTTCTTATCATTTGAGTTGAGTTTTGGAGCCTCTGGTGTATTGTTGGATCATGGATTTCAAAGCTGTTTCGATTGCTACATTTGAATTTCGTGTGCGTGGCTTATATCCTGCTTGCATTTGAGGGTTGTTTTTTGGCATCATCAGTTCCAGTCCTTTCGCTCTCATGGTATGTAGATATGCCCTCTTTCTCTGCTGGTTACTTTACTTCATTTTCTTTTTGGTCTTTCGTGGCTTCACTATTTCCTTGGGTGCGCGTCATGTCCGAGCATTTTGGGGTTTCCATTCTTCTACCAGTCCACCAGGTTGGTCATTCAATGTTTATTCTTGGTCTGGTATTTCTATTATTTTGGGTGTTTCCTTGCATTGGTCTTAAACTTTCCATCTTAGTGTATGAGCAAGTCGTGCCTGGTTCTTCATGCTTTCATGGTGGATGTTTTAGGGTTCTTGATCTAAGGCATAGCCAATCTTTCTCGAATTGTTGTTGGGAGTGTTTTAAATTCGTATTTGATTTGTTGGAGGTCTAGGTCAAGTCGTTGTTGAGGTGCAGGCCTTGGGTCCGTGATCATTTGGATCATTTTGGTGAAGGTGAGAAAAATGTGGATGGGTTCGATTTTTCGGTGTCCTCATGGAATTCGGCTTCCCCTGGATTTCCCCGACTTTTCCTGTTCTTTCTCTTTCGCCACCTTTTTCCTGGATTTCGTCTGTCTCGCTAAAATTCACTTCCTCCGAATTTTCCCAGTGATAATTTATCTAGTTCTCGCTAAAATCCGTTCTCTTTGGATTTTCCTAGATGTTCTGTGCCTTCTTCGTTTTCCCGGGTTAGTTATAACTATTGTTGTTTTTGCCAAAATTTGTCTCTAGAGGATTCTTTCGGGTTTCTCTAGAAAAATGTTGAATATGGTGGTTAGGAGGAATTTGTTTATTGATGATGTATTTGTTGGATTAAATGAACTTATGCTAAGTATTTCTAAGGTTACTCCTTTGTTAAATTGATGGATTAAAGTGATATTATGGGGTTTGTATGCTTGGTTCGCTGCAATCCGCCTGGTCTAGATTTTCCCGAAAATCCTCTCCAGTGTGGAATCCATGAAGGGGGCTAAATCCCAAACTTTGAGATATTGACTACCTACACTTGTCGTTTCTTTTAAATCTGATTGTCGTCATCTTTATTTGTTTGCAGGCAGGATCAGGACAGGATGTTGCTAGTCGAGGCAAAGGGAAGGCAACGGATCCATGTGCAGAGACTTACGCCATCTCTGATGCAAAGAAGGTAAAATTGAGCATAAAGAGTAGGATTCCTAAAAGCAAGCTGACTTCTATTTGGTCAAGAATCGTCGATACCAATTTTGGTATGTGGGACTATGAAGAGTTTAAGGCTGAGATGTCAGCACAGAGCCCTCCTTTGTTGGCCAGAAGAATTGTGGACTCCGGATTGGCTCATGTGGCAGGCTTTCCCTAAACGGTGTAGTGCTATGAATTGGTACTTGAATGTGCCAGAAACTATGATAGAGGGACACAAAGGATAATTGATCCCTAGGGAAGGATTCTAGCAGGCTTTAGCCCTGTATCCATTGCTGCAACTTTTGATATGCATGACAGGTCCCATGTCGTGGCCTTTGATATGGATGGTGCCAAGAAGTATTATGAGGAAAATGTAGTTAAGACTCAACAGGTGATTAACTCTTGGTTGGAGAAGCCTAAGTCTCATTTTTCCAAGTTGCCAAAGAAACTATTCAGACTCAAATTCAAGAGGGAGTAGGATTGAAGAGTGCAAGGGTGTTTGAGACTTGGATGTTCAATGTCATTGCTCGGATGGAGTAGGGAATAGACTATCACTAGGAAGGTGTCATAAGTGCAGTGATCCATGAGCAATTATGCAATTTCCTACAAACCAAGACTTTCACTATGACCTCCTACCTAGTGTATTCATTGGAAAGACTTAACCCATACAAGGGGTTAAGCACTAGGGGTACCTTTTGGACAAGATGCAATATATGAGGTATATCCACAACTGCACCTAACTGGAGGAAGCTACAGAAGATCCAATGATAATTTCATGATGTACATCACCAAATTGCTCCAAGGTGCAGAGCATATGAGAATTTCTAACAAAGCTAAGGAATTGATAAGGAGATATGGGGTATGGTTTATCCAATTCCCAACTTTCTCATACATTAGAATTGATGGTTGTCAAAGGGATCCCTACAGACTCCCGAGGTACCCTACTGATCATATCATATTGTTGGAGGTCACTAGGTAGATTTGTGACTTCGACAATGTTGTGAAGGGAGAAATGCATAAAACAGGTTTTGGGAATGACTTTCCCTTGAAGATAGGAATGGGTGAGGTTTGTCCTTCTATCCAGTCTGCTCATGCCTCTAAGGAGGAGATAAGTACTTTTGGTCTCTCTTTCCATTCCAAGAGAGCAAGGTTTGACATCACTAGGGAAGCACAAAAGAAGGCTAGTAGGGAATACAACCATAAGGCTAATATTGAGGATTATTGGGTTAACCTCAGTGATGAATTTGAGCTAAGGAAGAAGAAATTCTCCAGGTTTCCAGTGGATTTGGTAAGGTTATACAATGTAAAGGCCATCCCTGACCAGGTGGAAGAGGATGGAAACTTAATCTAGGGTCATGTTTATGAGGCAGTGAAAGATAAGCCAGTTGGAGATGTTGACTGGTTAGAAGAAGAGAAAACAGAGTTGGATAAAGTCATGACCCCGGTGATCAAGTACACCAAAATGTGGTTGAAGCACAAGATGTTAGAATTGGAGAGTGAGGGTATCCCATGTACTTATGATCTGATGGGAGACTTAGAGTCTCACTCTGCTTCTAAGGAATCACTTGAGCCTAATCCTAAGGGCAAAGAGAAGGTGGATTCCACTTTCAAAATCTAGGTTAGGGATGTTCAAGCTGAGAAAGTGACAAAAGTGAGTAAACAGAGGAAACCTGTCACCAAGAAGAGGAGACATGCCTCAAGAAAAGAAGCTGAAAAGGACAAAGAAGAGGAAGAGGAGATAGAAATTACTCCTCCATTGACAAAAAGGAGAAGGCTGGCAAAGCCATCATAGAAACTGAAGGAGGTTCTCAAAACTAATAAGGAGGTTGAGCCACCAGTGGTAGAGGTGGAGAGCTCAGGGGAAAGAACACAAGTGTATATGAGAAGGTCAAGGACTCCTTCCCCAAGGTATACTACAGTAAAGGAAGAGGTTCCAGTGAATGTTCCCGTTGTTGAACAAGTAAGTGTCTCCATTCCTCAGGATACTAACAGCACACAAGAAGAACCAAAGAAGTATGAAGATCCTAAGGAGTTCATCGAGGAAGAATTTCAGGAAGGAGACCTCTATAATGCAAAGGAAAAAATTGATAAGGTGATTCAATCTCCTTTGGTGGCATATGCAGATTCATTTGTGAGAGAGCAATTGAACAAGTCTCTTCAAAAGGAGGAGATCCTAGCTAAGGCCCCTTCACTGGTGCAAGTTGTTGTGGAGGAATAGTTGTAGGATAAGGAGAATCCAATCATGGATATCCCTAAAGTTCCAAGTGTTGAAAAGGATACAACTAATGACCAGCAGGAGAAGCAAGATACAATGCCAACTGAATCTACTGTTCCAGATTGGCTGGATAAGGAGTTGAAAAGTAAAATGGTGATAGTAGAGGATGCTCCTCCTAATTGGGATGTCTTGATGGCTAATTTTGAACAAGGAAAGGCTAAGAAGAAGGCTAGGGTTGTGTCTCGGATTGAGAGAGATGGGTCAGGCAACAGAGTGGCCCATATTGCTACCCCTGCTCTGAATAAGGATAGGGATAATGTAACTGCCAAGGATTATCATGTGCAAACTGTCGACGTAGGGCATGATTTTGTAGAACAAGACATTAAGGAGTATGAAGGCTCCAATGCTATAATTGTGGGTAGGTTGAAGAAGGTTGTGTAAACTAGGCATGAATTGGAGAGAGAGAACAAGAAACTGTAGAAGTATTTACAGGAGTTGATGAAACCCTTGCAAGCTATTAGTTCCTCCTCCACTGTTGCAGGTTTCTTGCCTCAGGAGACAATCTTTGAGCTAGAAAATATGAAAGGCACCACACATGCTACAATTTCTTGGTTGCAGGGTGTCCAAACCAAGGGAGATGTTGCCATTAAGGATATCTTGTCAACTGGAGGAGATGCTATGAGATTGGTGGATTAGTTGAAGACTATTGGCTTAGGACAAGGAGGATACTGATCTCCTACTGCAGAAAGCCACAACAATTATGGAGTTCACCGAGGATAAGCTGGTAAAGAGTGGGATTCTTCCTTTTTCAAGGGTTTTTGAACCTTGGGAATGGTTTGAAATCCTGCAAATGAGGCAGAGGGCCTTAAGGAAAATTCATAAACAGGCAAAACAGATTGAGGACACTTTGACTTGTATCCATGATAAGTGTATCTCATTTTTTGAGGTCATGACAGGAAGGAATAAGTTTGCTCTGAAACATCTTAATCTGGAGCAACTTAGGAAATGGTGGAGAGATGTTTATTCTCCAGTTAGTGAAGGACCAATTACTGGGCATCAGCTAGATGATGTTGCAACCTATATTGCAGTTATGGACAGATTCCTAACTAATAGAGTTGACTAGGATGGTGCAGTTAAGTAGGCAAGTGATGACATCAAGTCTCTTGAGAGAAGGATTAGGGTTTTTCCTGTGCCACCTGTTGTTGAGATGGATAGAGTATTATTGGCCATGCATGGTGCAGGAGATCGGGCTAAAGACAAAGATGGGAAGTAGCTATATAGGGTTACATTGAGATTTGTGCTTCCCATTATTCACATGCATTGGGCCGACCCTTTTGATACTTAGGTCGATTTTGATGAAATTGGTGCTAATGGCACATTTCATGGTTATGTTCGAATATCTTTGAGGCCAACCTCTTGTAGGTCATGTTTTATTGTAATTCTTATTTTTGGGCCGACCTATCTTAGGGATTCTCTATAAAATAGGCATGTCGCCTCATTTGAGATAGATAAGGGAGGAAAATAGATAAGTGATAGAATAAAGATTTTATATTAGAGTGAATTAGGGTTTATTCTCAAGCAAGTGTTGTAACAAAAACTAGAGTTGTTGCTATTTTGGATGACTTAATATAAGAGAGATATTGTGATTTGGTATCTATCTTGTGGAATTTCATCTGGCATGGTTCTTATTGTTCTATCTTTAAAATTGCTCATAAGTTTATAGTTAAATTGTTTGGTGATGCTTAGGGTTTCATGTTTGGAATGTTTGCAGTGATCTCTAGTCCATACATTTTGCAGTTAGCTGATTGTTAGCTGCTTTGCAAAGTTATCCTAGACTTAAAATTGTGCTTAGTTCAGTTATAAGGATTTGTTCATCTCAATTGCAATAGGATTGGTTGAATGAATGTTTATGATTTGAAAATATTTAAATACCTTAGAATATTGCACTATTTCTATGAAATTGCAGATTCATCTGAGTTAAACAAAGAGTAGTTTATGAGAGATCGGTCAATTTTGAGCATTTTATCTTTTGGCATTTTTAATCTTAGGGTTAGAAGTAGTCTTAGAATCATCTCTGAAACCTTTATCTTTTGTTGTTTCTTTATTATCAGGGTTCAAATCAAGATTCCAAGTATCAATTCATTGTTTAGATCTGATAAATTTAAAATCTAGTATGTGCTTGTAGTAAGGTCCTTTTGTGATTACCAGCATTTTCACATTTATCACTGAGTTGTTTTGTTGCATTGTCAAGACCTAACATTAGAGACCTTGGGGTTATCTCTTTTCCCATAGAGATTTACCTTTCAAGAGAGATAGGATATCATATTCTGTCTGAGTTGTTGCTATGCAGAAAACACCATCAACAAATTGGTGCTAGAATGAGGGCCTTTGAATATGAAAACTAGAGCGTTTCCTAAACGCCATCTCTCCTGAGAGGCTTAGAAGAAGAACTAGATCAACTCCAGGAGGAGAAGAATTTCAAGAGTTACAAGCCCCTACTAGGTCAAAAAGGACCAGGGAAGGGGAAGAATCATCATTCGCTCACCCACTTCCATCATCTCCATCATCTTCATCTGACTCTGACTCTGAGAGAATTCCTATTCCACAACCACAATCAGTCATAAATCAGCCATTACCACCCCCACCTCCCCCAATGGCTTTTCTTGCTAATAATTTGTCCCCATACAATGTCATGCCCAAGAACCCTAAGCATTTTTGCTCTAAGTTTCATACTCATGACCCCAACAGAATAGCAGAAGAGCATATTAGGATTTTCCAGACTTGCCTGAGGGATAGAGGAATTAACCATGAGGATGTTGCATTCAGGATTTTTCCTTATTCTCTAGGAGAAGAGGCCTTCTATTGGTACAATCACTTACCTGCTGCTTCCATCCATAATTGGACTGAGTTAGAAACTATATTTTTGCAAAAGTTCCAAGATTCCCATTAGTGCCAATGAGCTTTACTTACAGTTTACTGGAGTGAAAAGAGAGATTAATGATCCCATAGGATCATTCAATGATAGGTTTTATTGAGCATATACCAGACTCCTGGCACCTTATGCTGGAAATGAAAATATTGCTTTAGAAGTTTACCTTGAAGCCTTGGATAGCCTTACAGCCACCTTCCTTAAACAAAGGACTAATCCTTTGAATACTTTGCTCACCGCATATGCAGAGGCAGTAAAGGTCAGCACGGACTTGAGGCAACACTTATCAGGACCCTTACCATCCTTAGGACTTGCTACTCACCCTAGACAAATTCAAACCCTTAACCAGGATTTGACCTGTCATACTCTGATAATGAATCCAGTACCTTCACTGCCTTTGGTTCCTTAGCAAAGAGCTAATCAACCCCTTCACCAGCAACAAGCTGGTTTCCCTACATATTTGCAGAATTCAGAAGTCCTGAATCAGGCTGTTGGTTTTGGAAGCATCCCTGGATATCCTTCTGGTGGTAATCCAGCACCACCTAACAGTCTAGATAAGGAGAGGTTGGATGAATTATCCGAACAAGTAAAGAGGTTGAATACAGAGGTAACTTATTTGATTAATCAGAATAGCCAGCTTCAGGCTGCTCAAAAGAATATGCAATCTAACTATGGCAGGGAGAACAGGAACTTTGAAAGAGGTCAGTACTTTGACAAAAATCATAATTATGACAGAGGAGTCCCAAATCATATCAGAATTGAAAGAGAACCTCGAATGAAGTATGTAATCATGAAATATCATAATGTTTCAAATGAGGTGTTGGTGTCTGAGGTTAGTATGGGAAACTATGTATTGGTTGCATTAGTTACAATAGATGAAAAGATTTTCGTGTTACAGGATTCTTCAGATGAACACATTCCAGAGAGTAGTAGTCTTGGGACATTGATTGAACAAGAGGATGAAATAAATGATCAAGAGGACATGCAGCTAAGTTTGTTGGATAATTTTCAAGAGTTTATCCAAAAGTGTATGGAAGATCAAATACAACTGAAAGGAAGCATGACATTTGAAGAACTACTACTTCCAAATTGGTGCAGAGTCCATGATGCCCCTCATTTTGAGTTGGAATGTGACTTGTGTCAGACTGTTGTCTGACAAATACAGAAATGTGTTAATCTAGTTCCACCTACTGGACTTAATATGCAGGAAAAATTAAACAGTGATAAAGGTAAGAGCCCAATGCTTCCTGAAGAGCCCCCCATCCTCAGCCAAGAGCAAGGTAAATTGAAACCAAAGGAACCTGATGGTTGTTGGACATTAAGATTTGGTGGATCTAAATCTAAGCAAGGTGCTAGAGCAGGGTTCGAGTTGATCAGTCCTAAAGGTAAGAATTATTTTGCTGCTCATAGACTCTAGTTTTAATGCACTAATAATGTTGTTGAATATGAAGCTTTGATCCATGGCTTGTTAATGGCATCAAGGAAGAAAGTTAAGATATTACAAGTGTTCGGAGATTTAGAGTTAGTAATCAAACAAGTAAGAAAACAATATTCATGCCATGATAGAAGAATGACCAATTACAAGCATAGAGTGTGGGATCTCATTGAGGAGTTTGATGCTTTTAATATCCAGTTGATCCCTTGAAACAAAAATTAAGTTGTTGATTCTCTAGCACAAGTTGCTAGCACCTTGCATCCTTTGTCACTCTCAGGCTTGAAGAAATTTACAGTTGAGCTCACTTCAGTGCCTAACAACGTTACTAATTTCCAAGTATTTGAAGATGATAAGCATATTGTGGACTTTATTACAAGTTGTGATGTGTTTGCTTCCCAATTTATTGATGAGATAGAGCCTCAAGAAGCAGAAATTGTCTTTGGAGGAATCATCAATCTAAAGACTAATACCATTCCAAGAGGTATGGTGCAGCTTGAATGAATTTTTGATTTAGATAAGATAAGGGATCAAGAACAACAGACTAAAAGGGAGTCTCTCAACAGCCAGTGTGATATATATAATATGGGGACATCAGATGACTTCAAGAATGTTTTTATTGGCAAGGTATGTACTCCAAAAGAAAGAAAGGGAATTATTGATACCTTACATACATATCATGATGTAATAGCTTGGAGTTATGAAGATTTGAAAACATATGATATTTCAATCATTACACACACCATCCCTTTGAAGTTAGATGTCAAACCATTTAGGTAGAGACAGAGGTCGATCAATGCTTTGTTAGAACCCATTATTCAAAAGGAGGTGCAGAAACTGCTTTTAGCATGCATTATATTTCTAGTAAGACACTCTACTTGAGTGGCGAATTTGGTTCTAGTAAGGAAAAAGAATTGAGAAATTAGATTATGTGTAGACTTTAGGAATCTGAATAGAGCATCAAAAAAGGATAATTATCCAGTTCCCTCACTAGATAAGGTGTTTCAGATCGTAAATGGATCTCAAATGATGTCCTTTTTGGATGGGTATTCTGAATACAACCAAGTTATGGTACAGTATGAGGATAGGCACAAGACTACCTTTACTACAAAATGGGGAAATTTTGCATACAAAAGGATGTCATTCGGGTTGATCAATGTTGGAGCTACATTCTAGAGAGCTATGGACATTGCTTTTAAGGATATAATTGGTAAGTGCATCATTATTTATATGGATGATTTGGATATTTTTTCCAAGAAACGAGGTGATCACATAACAGATTTATGTAAAGTATTCCAAAGGTGCAGATAATTTGGTATTTCACTTAATCCAAGGAAGTGCATTTTTGGAGTCACAGAAGGAAAGCTGTTGGGACATATTATCTTAGAATAGGGTATTGCTATTGATCTTGAGCGAATATAGGCTATTTTGAAAATTCATCCTCCTACAAGTAAGAAAGAGATGAAGTCATTTTTTGGTAAGATTAACTTTGTTAGGAAATTTATCACCGGATTTGCAGAGATAGTCAAGCCATTGAATGCTATGTTGAAACAAGAAGAAAAAATAGAATGGAATGCAGAGTCTAAGGGATCATTTGCAGAAATCAAGAAAGTTATTTCTGAGGCCCCTGTATTGGTGAGTCCAGATTACACTAAACCTTTTTACATATATTCATTTGCTTCTGATCACTCTTGTGCTGCAATGTTAACTCAAAAGTTTGATCAAGGGATGAGCATCCTATAGCCTTCATGAGTACTCCCTTAAAAGATGTAGAATTAAGATATCATAATGTAGAAAATCAGGCCTATGCTTTGGTCAGAGCAATGAAGAAGTTTAGGCACTCTATTCTGAAGAATAAAGTTTTTGCCATAGTGCATGATCCTGCAGTAAAGTTGTTGTTGATGCAGAATGAGTTGGGTGAACGAAGGGCCAAATGGGTGACTATGTTGCATGAATATGATATGAAAATCCAACCCATGGAATTAGTAAGAGGAAAAGGACTTACAGAGACAATGGTTGAGACTAGTCCTGATCTCACAGGTCAAAATTATTTCTTTCAAGAGGTATCTCCGGGAGATTGGTATGATGAAATCATTTTCTATTTGTTGAATCAGCAGTGTCCTGATCACCTTAATACAGTTCAGAGGTGGGCCTTGTGCCTAAAGAGTGGAAGTTTTATGATGAAAGGAGCTATCTTGTATAAAATAAATCATGAGGGTGTATACTTAGGATGTTTGGGAAAAGAAGAAATTGCCAGAGTGATGACTGAATTTCATGAGAAATATGGCACAGGCCATGGTTCTACATCATCTACTACAAACCAAATCTTAAGGGCAGGCTATTAATGGCCTACTTTGTTCAAAGATGCACACCAACATGTGAGAACTTGTCACATATGCCAAACTACAACAAGGAAAAACGTGTAGTTCTTCCACTCCAGCCAGTCATAGAGATAAAACCGTTTGCTTAGTGGGGTATGGACTTCATAGGTCCAATTAATCCTCCATCTTCTATGGGCCATAGGTATATTCTTATCATAACTGATTATTTTACTAGATGGACAGAGGCTTTGGCTTGTAAACAATGTACTTCAGATGTGGTAATCAATTTTCTTGAATCAAGAATTATCAATCGTTTTGGTTGTCCACTATCTTTGGTCTGTGATAATGGTCCCGCATTTGCATCACTGAAATTTTCTAACTGGGCATTTGATCATGGGATCATTATTAAATTTTCATCCAATTATTACCCTCAGGGTAATGGTCTAGTTGAGTCTTACAATAAGAACCTACTGACGGTTATTCGTAAGTTGTTAGAACAAAATCCTAAGGATTGGCACACCCAACTCCGACTTTCTCTCTGGGCTGACCGTACTAGACAGATTGCATCCATAGGAACCTCTCCTTATCACTTGGTGTATGGTTTGGAACCTGTGTTTCCTATCCAATTGAAAATCCCTACCCTATAGTTTATCAATGAGTACTATAATGAGGAAGATAAGCATGAGGCCCGTTTAGCTGAATTGTTGCACTTGGAAGAGAAAAGAGATGAAGCCCTAGAAAACTTTGCTAAACATCAGGGTGTGGTAAAAAGATGGTTTGATAGGAGAGCTAAGGTGAAGGCCTTTAGAATTTATGACTTAGTTCTCTACTGGGACAAATCCCATGATCGTAAGGGAGAGCATGGTAAATTTGATAAACTTTGGCTTGGTCCTTACCAGATTTCAAAAATTCTGGGAGATAATGCTTTTCGTTTGAAAACCCTCACTGGTGAGGATATCTCGTTGCTTGTCAACAGGCAGTATCTAAAGTATTATTTTCAACCTTGAACTATTCTGCAGTTCATCCTATACATAGTTAGAGTAGGTTTGTTTTCTGCTTTGTTTTTTTTGTTTTGCTTTGGTTTGTTTCACTTTTCGTTTTCATTTTTTTCTTTTGGGTTCCTTGTTTCCTTGGGGCTGTTGTGTCTGTATAACAGGCTATTTTGCTTAGGATTGTTTTGAGAATTTCTTTTATAAACTTTAATCAGTTTTTCAGAGTCAAGTGGTGGAATTCTTTTATCTGATGTCCCTTGTACATGGAATTAGAGTCACTTGTTTTGGATACAATTTGGAATATATTTGGGTCTCGCACTTTTACACTAAAATTGAAGATTATGGGGTTGCATAGGGTTCTTGAGTAATCTGGCCTGGTGAAAAATCTTATATTCTGCTTCAGTGCCATTGTGTTCCTCATCCCTGAGTGTGAGTTTCATTACTTACAAAGGTGAAAAGAAAGGTTCTAAAAATAAAATTAAAAAACAGAAAAGGAAAATTTTGAAAATTTAAATAAGCTTCACCTTATCAGGAGTATCCTAGTATCTCTACTGGGGCTATAGACGCCTGACTGGCAGTAGAGCTATTCTTGGGAGGGTCATAGCGATAACCTCACTGGGGCTATGGACGCCTAACTGGCAGTGAGGCTCTATCTCGGTTTCTTTTGAAGTTTGAACTCTTATGTAGCTTGGTCAGATTTGCTCTAATTCCCATTGCACTTACAGGATAGGAAATGAATGCATAATACACACACTTGGACCCTGGTATAGGAAAAGGTCTTCTAGCCTATGGTTTCTGAAATTTTTTTCATAAGAGTTTTGATGAGAGGATCGTAACCAGAGATTCTGGGTTCTTGATTCTAGTTTATTCTTGAAATGCTCTAGAGCATTTCCCCAGCGGAGTCGCCATTTGTTGTTTTTTTTTGCACACACGCCCCACAGAAAGTGGGTACCTTCTTTTTCTCTTTTTTTTGGTGTCTTGGCCCTTCTTTCTTGAGGGTTTTTTCTTGCTTTAGACTTGTGCTTTGATGTTCATCTTGCCAATTGAAGTGGCACACTTATGAATTTTATTAAAAATCTTGAGTTCTTAATGCATTCCTGAGTTTTCACTATTTTTGGGAAAATCCGCTCCCTCCGGATTCTCCCGGTTTTCTTTCAGAGTCCGGAAGTGACTGCCTTTCGACTCGGATCTAGGGAAATTCGTTGTGTTTGGATTTTTCCAAAGTTCGTTGCCCTATCGAATCTCTAGTTTTTTGTGGTCATGGTTGTCTTGTCGACTGTATTAATGACGATTGTGCAGATTTTTGGGGCATTCATATATTGAATTTTGAGAAGTAATTGGCCATTTGAGTTTGTTTATTTTCTTATCATTTGAGTTGATTTTTGGAGCCTCTCGTGTATTGTTGGATCGTGGATTTGAAAGATGTTTCGATTGCTACATTTGAATTTCGTGTGCATGGCTTGTATCGTGCTTGCATTTGAGGGTTGTTTGTTAGCATCACCAATTCTAGTCCTTTCACTCTCATGGTATGTAGATATGCCCTCTTTCTTTGCTGGTTACTTTACTTCATTTTATTTCTGGTGTTTCATAGCTTCGCTATTTCCTTGGGTGTGCGTCATGTCCGAGCATTTTGGGGTTTCCATTATTCTACCAGTCCACCAGGTTGGTCATTCAATGTTTATTTTTAATCTGGTATTTCTATTCTTTTGGGTGTTTTCTTGCATTGGTCTTAAACTTTCCATCTTAGTGTGTGAGAAAGTCGTGCCTAGTTCTTCGTGCTTTCATGGTGGATGTTTTAGGGTTCTTGATCTAGGGCATAGCCAATCCTTCTCGAATTATTGTTAGGAGTGTTCTAAATTCATATTTGATCTGTTGGAGGTCTAGGTCAAGTCGTTGTCGAGGTGCAGGCCTTGGGTCCATGGTCGTTTGGATCATTTTGGTGAAGGTGAGAAAAATGTGGATGGGTTCAGGTTTTCGGTGTCCTCGCAGAATTTTGCTTCCCCCAGATTTCCCCGGCTTTTCCTGTTCTTTCTCTTTAGCCACCTTTTTCCCGAATTTTGTCTGTCTCGCTAAAATCTGCTTCCTCCAAATTTTCGCAATATTCGCAATTGGGTCGTTCTTCCGGATTCGTGCTTTAGTGATAATTTATTTGGTTCCCGCTAAAATCCGTTCCCTCCAGATTTTCCCCGGATTTCCTCGGCTTTTCCTGTTCTTTCTCTTTCACCACCTTTTTCTCGAATTTCGTCTGTCTCGCTAAAATCCGCTTCCTCTGGATTTTCCTGGTATCCACAATCGGGTCATTCTGTCGGATTCGTGCTTTAGTGATAATTTATTTGGTTCCTGCTAAAATCCGTTCCCTTCGGATTTTCCCAGATGTTCCGTGCCTTCTTCATTTTCTCGGGTTAGTTATAACTGTTGTTGTTTTTGCCAAAATCCGTCATTGGCAGATTCTTTCGGGTTTCTCTAGGAAAATATTGAATATGGTGGTTAGGAGGAATTTGTTTATTGATGATGTATTTGATGGATTAAATGAACTTATGCTAAGTATTTATAAGGTTACTCCTTTATTAAATTGATAGAATAAGTGATATTATGGGGTTTGTATGCTTGGTTCTCTGGAATCCGCTTGGTCCGGATTTTCCCGAAAATCCTCTCCAGTGTGGAATCCGCGAAGGGGGCTAAATCTTGAACTTTGAGATATTGAATACCTGCACTTGTTGTTTTTTTTGGATCTGATTGTGATCATCTTTATTTGTTTGTAGGCAAGATCATGACAGGATGTTGCTAGTCGAGGCAAAGGGAAGGCAACGCATCCATATGCAGAGACTTCTGCCATCTCTGATGCAGAGAAGATAAAATTGGACATAAAGAGCAAGATTCCTGAAAGCAAGTTGACTTCTATTTGGTCAAGAATAATTGATATCGATGTTGGTATGTGGGACTATGAAGAGTTTAAGGTTGAGATGTTAGCACAGAGCCCTCCTTTGTTGGCCAGAAGAATTATGGACTCCGGATTGGCTCATGTGGTAGGCTTTCCCTCCACGGTGCAGTGTTATGAATTGGTACTTGAATGTGCCAGGAACTATGATAGAGGGACACAAAGGATAATTGGTCCCCAGGGAAGGATTATGGCAGGCTTTAGCCCTATATCCATTGCTACAACTTTTGATATGCCTGATAGGTCCCATGTGGTGGCCTTTGATATGGATTGTGCCAGGAAGTATTATGAGGAAAATGTAGTTAAGTCTCAACAAGTGATTAACTCTTAGTTGGAGAAGCCTAAGTCCCATTTTCCCAAGTTGCCAAAGCAACTATTCAAACTCAAATTCAAGAGGGAGTACTACAATGTCATTACTCTTCTCAGCAGACTAGTAGAATTGAAGAGTGCAGGGGTGTTCAAGACTTTGATTTCCAATGTCATTGCTCGGATGGAGCAGGCAATAGACTATCACAGGGCAAGTGTCATAAGTGCAATGATCCATGATTAGTTATGCAATGTCCTGTAAACCAAGACTTTCACTATGACCTCCTACTAGTGTATTCATTGGCAAGACTTCACCCATACAAGGGGTTAAGCAATAGGGGTACCTTTAGACAAGATGCAATATATGAGGTATATCCACAATTGCACCTAACTGGAGGAAGCTACAGAAGATCCAATGATGCTTTCACGATGTACATCACCAGATTACTCCAAGGTGTAGAGCATATGAGAATTTCTGACAAAGCTAAGGAATTGATAAGGAGATATGGGGCATGGTTTATCCAGTTCCCAACTTTCTCATACATTAGAATTGATGGCTGTCAAAGGGATCCCTAAAGACTCCCGAGGTACCCTACTGATCATATCATATTGTTGGAGGTCACTAGGCAGATTTGTGACTTCGACAATGTTGTGAAGGGAGAAATGCATAAAATAGGTTTTGGTAATGACTTTCCCTTGAAGATAGGAATGGGTGAGGTTTGTTCTTCTATCCAGTCTGCTCATGCCTCTGAGGAGGAGATGAGTACTTTTGGTCTCTCTTTCCATTCCAAGAGAGCGAGGTTTGACATCACTAGGGAAGCACAAAAGAAGGCTAGTAGGGAATACAACCATAAGGCTAATATTGAGGATTACTGGGTTAACCTCAGTGATGAATTTGAGGTAAGGAAGAAGAAATTCTCTAGGTTGCAAGTGGATTTGGTAAGGTTATACAATGTAAAGGCCATCCCTGACCAGGTGGAAGAGGATGGAAACTTAATCCAGGGTCATGTTTATGAGGGAGTGAAAGATAGGCTAGTTGGAGACATTGACTGGTTAGAAGAAGAGAAAACAGAGTTGGATCAATTCATGACCCCGGTGATCAAGTACACCAAAATGTGGTTGAAGCACAAGATGTTAGTATTGGAGAGTGAGGGTATCCCATGTACTTATGATCTGATGGGAGAATTAGAGTCTCACTCTACTTCTGAGGAATCACTTGAGCCAGATCCTAAGGGCAAGGAGAAGGTGGATTCCACTTTCAAAATCTAGGTTAGGTATGTTCAAGCTGAGAAAGTGACAAAAGTGAGTAAACAGAGGAAACCTATCACCAAGAAGAGGAGACATGCCTCAAGAAAAGAAGTTGAAAAGGACAAAGAAGAGGAAGAGGAGATAGAGATTACTCCTCCATTGACAAAAAGGAGAAGGTTGGAAAAGCCATCACAGAAACTGGAGGAGGTTGAGCCACCAGTGGTAGAGGTGGAGAGCTCAGGGGAAAGAACACAAGTATATATGAGGAGGTCAAGGACTCCTTCCCCAAAAGATACTACAGTAAAGGAAGATGTTCTAGTGAATTTTCCCGTTGTTGAACAAGTAAGTGTCTACATTCCTCAGGATACTGATAGCACACAAGAAGAACCAAAGAAGTATGAAGATCCTAAGGAGTTCACCGAGGAAGAATTTTAGGAAGGAGACCTCTATAATGCGGAGGCAAAAATTGATAAGGTGATTCAATCACCTTTGGTGGCATATGCAGATTCACCTGTGAGAGAGAAATTGAACAATTCTCCTCAAAAGGAGGAGATCCCAGCTAAGGCCCCTTCACCGATGCAGGTTGTTGTGGATGAAGAGTTGCAGGATAAGGAGAATCCAATCATGGATATCCCTAAAGTGCCAAGTGTTGAAAGGATACAACTAATGACCAGCAGGAGAAGCAGGATACAATGCCAACTGAATCTACTATTCCAGATTGGCTGGATAAGGAGTTGAAAAGTAAAATGGTGATATTAGAGGATGATCCTCCTAATTGGGGTGTCTTGATGGCTAATGTTGAACAAGGAAAGGCTAAGAAGAAGGCTAGGGTTGTGTCTCGGATTGAGAGAGATGGGTCAGGCAACAGAGTGGCCCATATTGCTACCCTGCTCTGAATAAGGATAGGGATAATGTAACTGCCAAGGATTATCATGTGCAAATTATCAACCTAGGGCATGCTTCTGTAGAACAAGATATTTAGGAGTATGAAGGCTCCAGTGCTGTAATTATGGGTAGGTTGAAGAAGGTTGTGCAAACTAGGCATGAATTGGAGAGAGAGAACAAGAAACTATAGAAGTATTTACAGGAGTTGATGAAACCCTTGCAAGCTATTAGTTCCTCCTCCCCTGTTGCAGGTTTCTTGCCTCAGGAGACAATCTCTGAGCTAGAAAATATGAAAGGCACCACACATGCTACAATTTCTTGGTTGCAGGGTGTCCAAACCAAGGGAGATGCTGCCATTAAGGATATCTTGTCAACTGGAGGAGATGCTATGAGATCGGTGGATTAGTTGAAGACTATTGGCTTAGGACAAGGAGGATACTGATCTCCTACTGCATAAAGCCACAACAATTATGGAGTTCACCGAGGATATGCTGGTAAAGAGTGGGATTCTTCCTTTTTCAAGGGTTTTTGAACCTTGGGAATGGTTTGAAATCCTGCAAATGAGGCAGAGGGCCTTAAGGAAAATTCATAAACAGGCAAAACAGATTGAGGACACTTTGACTTGTATCCATGATAAGTGTATCTCATTTTTTGAGGTCATGACAGGAAGGAATAAGTTTGCTCTGAAACATCTTAATCTGGAGCAACTTAGGAAATGGTGGAGAGATGTTTATTCTCCAGTTAGTGAAGGACCAATTACTGGGCATTAGCTAGATGATGTTGCAACCTATATTGCAGTTATGGACAGATTCCTAACTAATAGAGTTGACTGGGATGGTGCAGTTAAGTAGGCAAGGGATGACATCAAGTCTCTTGAGAGAAGGATTAGGGTTTTTCCTATGCCACCTGTTGTTGAGATGGATAGAGTATTGTTGGCCGTGCATGGTGCAGGAGATCGGGCTAAAGACAAAGATGGGAAGTAGCTATATAGGGTTACATTGAGATTTGTGCTTCCCATTATTCACATGCATTGGGCCGACCCTTTTGATACTTAGGTCGATTTTGATGAAATTGGTGCTAATGGCACATTTCATGGTTATGATCGAATATCTTTGAGGCCGACCTCTTGTAGGTCATGTTTTATTGTAATTCTTATTTTTGGGCCGACCTATCTTAGAGATTCTCTATAAAATAGGCATGTCGCCTCATTTGAGATAGATAAGGGAGGAAAATAGATAAGTGATAGAATAGAGATTTGATATTAGAGCGAATTAGGGTTTATTCTCAAGCAAGTGTTGTAACAGAAACTGGAGTTGTTGCTATTTTGGATGACTTAATATAAGAGAGATATTGTGATTTGGTATCTATCTTGTGGAATTTCATCTAGCATGGTTCTTGTTGTTCTATCTTTAAAATTGCTCATAATTTTATAGTTAAATTGTTTGGTGATGCTTAGGGTTTCATGTTTGGAATGTTTACAGCGATCTCTAGTCCATACTTTTTGTAGTTAGCTAATTGTTAGCTGCTTTGCAAAGTTAGCCTGGACTTGAAATTGTGCTTAGTTCAGTTATAAGGATTTGTTCATCTTAATTGAAATAGGATTGATTGAATGAATGTTTGTGATTTGAAAATCTTTAAATACCTTAGAAGATTGCACTATTTCTGTGAAATTGCAGATTCGTCTGAGTTAAACAAAGAGTAGTTTATGAGAGATCGATCCATTTTGAGCATTTTATCTTTTGGAATTTTCAATCTGAGGGTTAGAAGTAGTCTTAGGATCATCTCTGAAACCTTTATCTTTTGTTGTTTCTTTAGTATCAAGGTTCAAATCAAGATTCCAAGTATCAATTCATTGTTTAGATTTGATAAATTCGAAATCCAGTATTTTCTTGTAGTAAGGTCCCTTTGTGATTACCAACATTTTCACATTTATCACTCAGTTGTTTTGTTGCATTGTCAAGACCTGACATTAGAGACCTTGGGGTTATCTCTTTTCCCATAGAGATTTACCTTTCAAGAGAGATAGGATATCATATTCTGTCTAAGTTGTTGTTGTGCAGAAAATACCATCAACAGTTCCTTGGAAGAATCTTAATCACTTGAGGTAGATTCGATGGTGCACAAGAAGGGTGTCAAAGCTCTTATGTTTGATGGAACAAATTATTCTTATTAGAAATCCAAGATGGAAGCCTTTCTTGTGTTTCTAGGGTTTGGAGTACAAAAGTCAATTGAAACTAGATATACTATGCTTGCTAATAGTTTGACAAGTGATGATGAGGTCTAGGATTATGAGAATAATGGAAAAGCAATAAATTTTATCTTGAGTGGTCTTTTTGATTCTAAACTTGGAAAGGTGATAAGTCTCAAAACTATTAAAGAGGTTTGGATGAAGTTGCAGAGTATTTGTGAAGGAGATGATAAGGTCAAGCAAGTAGAGATGCAGAATTTTAAAGCCAAAATTGAAAACCTAAGGATTCCAAAAGATGAAGACATTACAACCTACATGCTTAGAGTGGACAAAGTTGTTAATGACATCAATGGTCTTGGTGGTAAGTTGGAATAAAGTGAAGTTGTAAAAAAGGTATTGAGAAATCTTACGGTTCTAAAGTTTTTGCTATTGGGGAAGCTCAAAATTAAGATCAATATTCTAGAGATCAGATATTTGGTGCTTTAATTTCTTATAAATTAAGAGAGTTTGTTCAAGGTGCTACAAAGAAAGAAACTACCTTTAAATTTAGCAAGGTAAAGAAGGATGATGAATCATATCTCGATGATCTTGATGAAGTGGAGGCAAATATTGTAAGGAGATTGAAAAAGGGCACATACAAATACAGAGTCATTATGCCTCTAAATGTCTGATCAAAGTTGTAAATAACAAAAATAAGGATCATAAAGGTAAATCTGTCAAGAAGAGTTATTATGTTGAAAAATACAATGGTGTATCTGATGACGAGGAATCAAACTATCTTGATGATGACAATGATGAATGCTGGTTCATGGCTCTAAATGTTAGAAATAATTCTACTAATCCTAAAAGATCTATGAAGGAAAGTGCTCTGAATGATTGTTTTTCATGCAAGAGAGGAGATAAATTACTAGATAATTGATAGTGGATGCTCAAATCATATGACAGGTGACAAGAGTAAGTCTTTTAAACTTTAGAAGTATGATGGTGGCTTGTTAAGTTTGGTAATGATACATCTACTAAGATATTTGGAAAAGGTTGAATTAGATTTGATGGAAAGAATACAACAGATGATGTTCTTTATGTCAAGGGTCTCTGGCATAATCTTCTTAATGTAGGAAATATGTGTAGTAGAGGATACAATTTGGGGTTTCAAGATGATTCTTTTGAAATCAGAAAAGGAAGCTCTAAAACTTTGGTTGTTGCAAGAACAAGGATAGAAGGAAATGTTTATCAGCTCAAAGGTGGTGGTGTTAAGTTCTTTATGTCTTGAATCAATGAAAGATGGCTATGGTATAGAAGAGTGGGTCACATTAACTTTGACAGCCTAGTGAAGATCAATTCTACTAATGTTTTGAGAGATCTGCCAAGGATTACAAAGCCTATCAATGCAATCTACAAAGAGTGTCAGTTTGGAAAGCAAACAAAGAAAAGGTTAAGAACTAACAAATATTCTATCATAGGACCTTTGGAGTTGGTGCATACAGACCTATGTGGACCTACTAGAATAAGAAGCTCTCAAAGTGATAGGTATTTCATGTTATTAATAGATGACTATTCTAGAATGACTTGGATGACATTTATCAAAGAAATATTAGAAGCTTTAGATAAGTTTAAAGCCTTTAAATCTATGGTTGAGAATGAAATAAAATTGAAAATCAAGTGCTTGAGGTCTGACAAAGGTGGTGATTTCACCTCAAATGATTTTAACAGTTTTTGTGAAGATCATTGAATAAAAAGATAGTTATCAACTCCTAGGACTCCTGAGCAAAATGGAGTTGTGGAGAGGAAGAATAGGACAATTCAAGAAGCAACAAGAACCATGATGAAGGAAGAAAACCTAGCAAATGTCTTTTGGAGAGAAGCAATTCATACTGCAGTGTACATTCTTAACAAAGGGAAAGTAAGAGTAAATAGTTCAAAGACTACTCATGAGTTATGGTATGGAAAACCTCCTACTACGAAATATTCTAGAGTGTTTGGAAGTAAATTCTATATTAGAAGAGATGAAGAAAACTTAGGAAAGTTTGATGCAAGATCTGATGAAGGAATCTTCCTTGGATACTCTACAAAAAGCAAGGAATACAAATGCTATAACAAAAGGTTGAAGAAGATTGTTGAAAGTGCAAGTGTCAAAGTGGGTGAAGAACCACATCAAAGTTTTGTGTTGATAGAAGGATATGAATCTGATGAACCCCCTTGCAATGAACAAGAAAAATAAAAAGCTAAAGAAAAGGAGATGATATTTGAAGAGGAAGAAGCTCCGAAAAATATCCCTAAGACTCCTAAGTATGTGTAGAAGAATCATTTTGAAGATCAAATCATTGGAGATAAGAGCAAAGGTGTGTTGACAAGAAGAAAAGTTGTTATGACAAAGGAACATGTAAACTTTTTTTTACTTTCAAATGATGAACCTAAAACAACAACTAAAACATGCAAGGATGAGAATTGGATCAAATCTATGGAAGAAGAGTTGAAATAGATTGAGAATAATCAGACTTGGGAATTGGTCCCAATACAAACAAACAAGAATGTGATAGGAACTAAATGGGTTTTCAGGAACAAACTGAATGAGGATGAAAAGGTTGTTAGAAATAAGGTTGGACTTGTGTGTAAGGGCTACTCACAAGTGGAATGAATAAATTTTAAAGATATTTTTTGCTTTGGTGGCAAGGATGGAAGCCATTAGGATGTTTTTGGCTTTTGCAACACATAAAGACTTCAAGGTGTATCAAATGGATGTGAAGTCCGCTTTCTTGAATTTTGAGTTAGAAGAAGAGGTTTACATTGCACAACCATAAGTTTTTTTATTGTCAGAGGATGTTGATATGGTCTATAGATTAAAAAAGGCATTATATGGACTCAAACAAGCTTGCAGAGCTTGGTAATCAAGATTGGATAGATACTTGTTGCAACAAGGATTCAAAAAGGGTACTACAGATAGCAACCTTTACTTCAAGGTTGAGGGAGATCAAATCATGATTATGGTTGTGTATGTTGATGACGTAATCTTTGGAGGAAATGAAGGTATGTGTAAGATATTTTTAGAGAAAATGCAAAAAGTGTTTGAGATGTCAATGTTAGGGGAGATGAATTTCTTCCTTGGTTTACAAATCAATCAACCAAAAAAAGACATTTTTATTTCATAGTCAAAGTATGTTAAGGAAATGTTAAAGAAGTTTGGGATGGGGGATTCTAAACCAGTGTGTACTCCCATGGTTACTAGTTGTAAGTTGAGAAAAAATGATGAAGCTCTTAAGAGGAATTACATAAAGTATAAATCAATGATTGGTGGATTGTTGTATCTTACTACTACTAGACCAGATATCATGCATGCAATTTTTCTTGTGGAAAGATTTCAAGATCCTAGAGAATCACATGTTTCAACAATTAAAAGGATATTTAGACACTTGAAGGGCACTTTTTTCTATGGTATCCCAAGGGTACTAATTTCTCTTTGAGTGCATATACAAATGCAGATTGGGTAGGTTGTGCAGATGATAAAAGAAGTACTTGTGGAGGTGCTTTCTTTCTTGGAAGCAGGTTGGTTTCTTGATTGAGTAAGAAGTAGGATTCAATGTCATTATTTACTGCAGAGGCAAAATATATTGCAGCAACATCATGTTGAAATTAGGTGTTGTGGATGATGTAGACATTGAAGGGTATTAGGGAGTCATATGATGAACCTATTTCTATATTTTGTGATAATACAAGCAATATCAATATTTCAAAATACTCGGTAATAGATTCAATGACAAAGCATATCTCTATTCGGTATCACTTTCTAAGAGAGAAAGTTGTAGAGAATGAGGTAAACCTAGAGTATGTGCCTACAAAGGATCAAGTTGCAATTTTTTTCACAAAGGCTCTTCCAAAATATACATTTGAATATCTCTACAAAAAGTTATGGGTTATTACCCCTCCTTTCAATTAGATGCATAAGAATGTGCATCTATCTAGGGAGCATTTCAAGATACACTCTTGGTCCTGGAATGATGAAGGCTACCTCTCAAGGGGAGTAGATAGTGGTGTGTTTTAATTGGTGTAGTCAAGGGGAGCATGTCTTGTGTCCTTAAGGGGGAGAGAGTAGTAGAGAGAGAGTTGTGGAGAAAGAGTAGAAGTAAGTGTAAGAGAGAGTTGTTTGTTGGTGTTGCCTAAAGTGTAGTATGCAGATGTTTCCCTTTTCCATTCATGTCAAAGGGGGGGAGATAATATCTGAAAAATGTGAAGATAGATTGAATTTTGAAGGACTCCTCAAGTTAGGGGGAGAAAAATTAAGGAAAGAGAAAGAGAGAGTGAAGTTTGAGAAAGTGGTAGAAGCATAAGGAATGTCCCAATTAGGGGGAGAGACTAAAGTAGGGGGGAGAGTTGTTTGAGTGTTAGAGTTACAATTTTGATTTTGTTGATTGATTGTTTTTAGATTTGGTGTTGTCATCAATGATAAAGGGGGAGATTGTTGGAGATTTGTTGGTGTTGTCATTGATGTCAACCCCTAGTGTGTGGAGATTGTTGGAGTTGTTGAAGAGTGTTACATGAGAAAGAGTTATGGTTTGATGTAAACCCCTAGTGTGGATTTGTTGTGGTTTGATGTCACATTGATTTCAACCTCTAGTATGGTCAAGGAGACTATTGCAAATTGTTGCACTATGTTGCCTTTAGTGTTGTCACTAATGTCAACCACTAGTGTGGTGTTGAGCACGTATTGCAAATAGGGAGATTTTTGGTATTGAATATGGGGATAATATTGTAATCTCTAGTGTGGTCATGTTGAGTAGGTACTTGTGGTGTTGCTGATATAGGTGGTTCACTTGGTTTCCAAGTGCTTTTGAGAAAAATTGAATAAAAGAGTGTGTAGTGTGACAAAGGTGTGTTTTGTGTTGTGCTCTGTATTTCTTCGTCGTTGAAGATATTCTTGTGCAGTTTAGATGTAAAGGTCATAGGTGTTTAAAGGTGCTATATATAGAGTTTTAAGTTTTGGTTCATGTGGCAGTGGAAGTTGTGCTTGACAATGTGTTTCCTTTGTAGAAGGTTGTTTGGGGAAAATGAAATTGTTCTACATTTATCCACATTGTGGTTTTCTATCTTGCAAATTTAGGAACATGCTAATATTGTCTATATCTACCTTCCATTGGAATTTACATGTTTAGATGTTCCACAAGGATGGTTAGTGAGTTGTATCCTTGTGGTAGTGTCACTAGTTGCACTGGATGATGGTGTTCTTAATTAGAGGTGGTTGTGGTAGTGTAGAAAAATATTTTGATGATGTTGGAATATTTTGGGATGTTGTGTGGATGCTGTGGAGTGTCGATTTGTGGTTTTCATACCTAGAGAGGTGTGTATGTGGTCACTTGTTAGTGTTAGTGTAGGTTTGGATGAACTACCATGCTAGTGCTAATTGTGGAGGTTGTTTGTTGTTTGTGGAAGTGTGGTGAAGCATGTCAGTGTAGATTTGGTTCCTAGTTAACCCTTGGCATGGTGTGCATTCACTTCTTTCTATTGCAAAAAAATTTGGTGCCAACCTATTTAGTGGTAGCACATTTGAGGTGCATACGTTTCATTGTGGCCAACATGGAGAAATTTTTTGAGGTTGTGGAGGATACATAAGCAAGGTTAATTATGTGTGAGAGTTGTATGATGCAGATGTGATCAACTGTGGTGATCTGAGTGTGAGATTAAACACTTAAGGCTATCAAATGTAGTGAGAAGAAGGTGTATACATTTTTAGTGTGCCTAAAACTGTTGGAGGTAGTGAGTCAAATGTTGCAAATGGTGCAGAGTTGCAATGGTGTATTTTTCCTATTGCTTCGAGATAGTGAATCTCTTTGTATCAGTCTTCTTCTATTCTTCTTTCTTCCGAACAGTGAGTCCTTTAGGTAGTGAGTCATTCTTCCCTTTTGGGTAGTGAACCCTTATGGTAGTGAGCCTATTATATTCGGTGTTTCTATTCATATATATGAGTTAATCCTAATCATGGTTTTTCCTTGATTATGGTTTTCCACATAAATCTAGTGTTCTCTTGTGTTTGGTGTTGAATGTGTTTATGTTTCATATGTTTACATTTTGTTGATGATAATAAGGGTTTGATTCTTAATGAGGGTTTAATGTTTTAATGTACAACCGATTCACCTCCCCTCTTTGTTGTCTTGTGTGTCTAACATTCTTAATATCACTATGCCTATTCTTCACCCACCTCCTAAAATCTCTCCTAATTGTGAGAGTTTTTTGGTGCAAGAGGATGAAATCATAAAAAATCATGACAAACATAATTGTTCTTCTCTCGATACCTCTCCTACTTATGACAAAGGTATCTTGGTGTTAGAAGACCCAATCATTGAGCATCATGAGAATCTTTTTTTTTTCTCTCCCAAAACCTCCCTACTTGGGAAGATATTATGTCGCAAGAAGATGAAATCATTGGCACATTTCTTAATATTACTTTCCCTAGTCTTCATTCATCTCTCAACATTTCTCCCAATTGTGAGAGTGTTTCAGTGCAAGAGGATGCAATCATAGACAATCATGACAATCATAGTTGTCCTTCTCCTAATACCTCTCCTATTTTCAGTGAAGGTATCTTGGTGTTAGAAGATCCAACCAATGAGAGTCATGAGAATATTTTTTGTCCCTCTCCCAATGCTTCTCCCACTTGGGAAGATATTATGACACAATAAGATGAAATCATTGATATATTCCTTTTAAAAGATAGTAAGATGGTTTGCTAAGATCACCTTAGATCCCCCTCAATATAAAATCATCAACAAGAGATCAAATCTGTTGAGGTTATCACTAGTAGAAAAACAACAATAAATGACTAAAAAACTACTAAAAATTAGTCACGTGACCATTGGCTTGGTCACATGACCATTAGTAGTTTATTGCCAATCATTTATCATGCGACCAAATTTCTGACTAAACCAATTTTGGTCATTTATTGGTTGTTTTGAGTGATCAATTTGGTAGTATATTTAGTCATTGATTGTTGTTAACTGGTCATTTATTTAGCCATGGTAGTCAATTATTTAGTCATGGTAGTTGTTTATTTATTCATGGTAGTCATTTATTTAGTCATGCTAGTCATTTTATTTAGTCATGGTATTCATTTATTTAATCATGGTAGTCATTTATTTAGTCATTGTAGTCATTTATTTAGTCATGGTTTAGTCATTTATTTAGTCATGGTAGTCATTTATCTAGTCATTTATGAGCTAATACTTTTAGATGTGTATGTAAACTCTTATGTTTGGAGAATTTTGTTACAATAACTAGTCTATGAAATTGCAAACCAAGAGAAACTTTTGTTGTGTTTGAAAGATATAAAACTTTAAAGCTTTTAAGTTATACTGGAAACAATCATAAAACTTCAACAAATTTTCTCAAAGGATTGAAAAGTATTGGAAAATAATTCATTGTATATTCAAACTATATAAAATATGTTACAAAGAACTCTATATATAGAGTTTTGAAGACAAAATCTTTCACAATATGCAAACTATTGATTTATTATAATTTTGAAATTGAAAAAAACTAATACTAAAGCTAAAAAGTCATCTGTGTGAATGCATGTATTCAATGATGCCATTGTTGCACATGGGGTGGGTTGTAAATTCATCTAGTAAGGCACTAGTTTTGCATTTTCTCCTTGCGTTGCACTTGTCCACAATAAAAAAATTAAAATTTGTTAATATTTTTCAAAGGAAGAAAGTGTTGGTTGCATCAAACAGCGCTGAAGCAAAAGATAGAACAACCCCATACAATAATCTCTACTACATACACAAAGAATATATAGCTACCTAGATCAGTCAGTAATATAACTAAACAAAAGCAATGGCAATACAGATATCATTTGATTGAACCACAGACCCAATTTGAGACATCACCGCCCATACCAAAGCCGAAAATTTACTCATTCTTTGCAACCATTTCACCTCACCCCACCGCATTCAAAGCCAATTGGCCTGGGTGTAGACAACACCCACAACTATTATAGATCACAAATAGTGAATCTAATATTACAATAATGAAAAGGTATACTAAGGAGATCAATATCGAGACCGTTCGGAGAAGGTGAGAGAGAGTCGTCGCCGTTATTAGTTTCAGCGTCTCCAAACTCTTCCTCACTGGTATTGACCTTTCACTTCTCCATTTTAGCAAGCTACAGCTTGAAAATAAGGGTTCGATGAAGGTTATAGAGTATGTTTATTAAAATGAAAATTACGGCCAAGATCCTAAAATGAGCACATTTAGGTTTTAACCTTAATATGCTCTTTACCCTACGCTGTATATAGGGGTGGTCGCCTTACAAGAAATCATAGAGATTAATGAACAAGAGAAAAAAAATATGTAATGAACTCAGTCTGTCGCCCCTACCTCACCAAGGAAATGAAATCACTTAGCTTCAAGCAGACACAAATGACAAATGGATTTTAAGGAAAATAAAAATAAAATAAAAAATAAATAAAACGTCTGTAGTTGTAGCGTGTTCTTTGCTGCAAAAAAAAGGGGGAGCTCTATCCCCATAGGTCGCGCCCTATTGGGGAGAGTCACTGCACCCTAGTAGCCCCTCCTGGCTGGTACCGACCCATCACTTCTTCAATAAGGTGAGTTGCAACATGAAAATAAGGTTTCGACTAGAGTTTTAGAGTATGTTTATTAAAATGAAAATTTGTCTGCCCTAATTTGCCTTAGCAAATTTTACAATGAAATTAAAAATAAATAAATTACAATACATAAATCTCCCCCACAATAAATATTATTAAATATTATATTATATATATATATATAATATCATATAATATATAATATATATATATTATATTATATAATATCATATAATATATATTATAGTATATAATATCATATTATATTACAATATATTATATTATATTGTATTGTAATATAATATATTATTATATTATATTATATTATAATACAACCCACTCCCTCAATTTGAAATATTGTTTTTAATTATCCACTTTAATATCATATTTAGTCAATTTTATTTATGTGACTAATTATTTAGTTGTCTTTTTTACCCCATGATCAAATTAGTTACTTATGATGATCAAATTAGTCATTTATAGTTGTGTTACAAAAAATGAGTGGAATTTAGTCATCTTTAGTTGTTGTGACTAAAATTTTTAGTCACGTAGTCATTTATTTGCCAAATTCTAAATGTAATCATAAACAATCATGACAAAGATATTTTTTCTTCTCTCGATACCTCTCCTACTTATAACAAAGGTATCTTGGTGTTAGAAGACCCAATCATTGAGATCATGAGAATCTTGTTTGTTTCTCTCTCAAAATTTCCCTACTTGGGAAGATATTATGTCACAAGAAGATGAAATCATTGACACATTTCTTAATATCACTTTTCCTAGTCTTCATTCATCTCTCCCAATTGTGAGAGTGTTTTGGTGCAAGAGGATGAAATGATAGACAATCATAGTTGTCCTTCTCCCAATACCTCTCCTCTTTGCAGCGAAGGTATCTAGGTGTTAGAAGATCCAACCAGTGAGAGTCATGAGAATCTTGTTTGTCCCTCTCCCAATGCTTCTCCCACTTGGGAAGATATTATGACACAAGAAGATGAAATCATTGATACATTCCTTTCAAAAGATAGTAAGATGGTTTGCTTAGATAAAGGTGCTAAGATCACCTTAGATCCCCCTCAATAGAAAATCATCAACAAGAGATCAAATCTGTTGAGGTTATTCATGCACAAGTGACTATTAGGCCCCCCCTTGATTATTAGAAATCCTCAAACTCCTTGTGGACCTCCTAAGAGTCCTCTAAATCATTGGACCTCCTAAAAATCCTTTTGGACCACCTAATATTCCTCTAATTATTGGACCTCCTTAAATTCCCTTAATTATTGTACCTCCTAGTCACAAGTCTCATTATAAGAGGTCCTAAAACTTCAGGTGCTATCTTAAACTTTGCAAGACAAATCACTAATAATAATGTGTCACAACAACCAAACTATCATACATTTTCTCACATATATATCACTAGGAATAATAAGCAACCAAAATAAACACCAACATCCATTCCATTGCCTCAACCATATCTCCCACTCACACCTAACATTCCACAATGTAGTGGTAAATAATTTGATCTTGTTGAGCAACTTCGTGACACTCCTACTATGTTACCCTCGTGGGATTTGATCCAAACATCACTTGCTTACTATGCGATGCTTCAAAAGGCTTTGTAAAACATTGTTACCCCTCCTAGTGTGCAACCAAATTATGTGGCAACTTTGATTAAGAATATGAATCAACCTAATTAGGACATTATCTTTCATCAAAGTGAATTACCTCCTTTAAAAACACAAAAACAAAATGATGCTTTGATGATATTGGTTGTTATTAACAAGGTTGGGATTAGGTGTACCCTTGTTGATGATGGTTCAAGGATTAATGTTTGTAGTGTAAATCTGTTAGATAAAATTGGTGTGGACAAGACTAAAATTCAACTAGCTGATTTATTTATTCATGGTTTTGACAATGTGGGAAAACAACCGCTTGGTGTGATAAAATTACTTGTCAAAGTCGGATATGTTACTTTACAAACTCCTATCCATGTCATGCCCCATGATATTTCATATAATATTCTCTTGGGTAGACCATGGATTCATGAAATGAATGCAATGTCATCAACACTTCATCATTCACTGAAGTGTGTATACAACAATAAGGTTTACATGATAAAAGTTAACCCTAAATCTGAATAGTGTTTACAAATTGATACAGGAACAAAGAATTCTCTTAGAACATTGACACCAACTAAAAAAGTAGAACCTTTACAAGTTGAAGATAGATACAAGAGCTTTCCATTCATGAAAAATTCATTGGATGATGATTGGGGACCATTAAATTTCACACCTACTTTCATGGGAGAATACAAGATTACAAAAAAAGCGAAGGAAAAAGAAAGAAGTTGTGGTGATATCAACACAATATAACATTGAAACATCCAAGACATAAGAGTTCACAATTTTTAGTAGCAAGGAATAAAATACAAGTTACACATACACATATGATGAAAGTGACTATGAAATACCACCTTCCTTGAAAGAAATAGAAAAACTTTATGGAAGAGGGTACCAACTTTTGAAATAATTTGGCTATAATGGAAATGGATGTGGAGTGAAAAAAAAAGGTATTTGTGTCCCTATTGAGCCTAACGTGCAAGAAACAATAAGAGGTCTTGGCTATTGTCCTTCGAAAACATCAAAAATCCTCTCACTTAATCAATAACATTAGTTGTTGCTCCTTGTCATGTGGTAGTTGTAGTATCACATAATATTCGCTACCATGCACGAGGGTATAAACTTGGCTTTATGCAATCATATGTCACTTTACAAGGAGCAACATATCATCATCCATCTAGGCTCATCTTTGTCACTGCACTTAGGGGTAATGGGTTAGGTAGCCTTGTCCTGGTGCATTCCTTCTAGTAAGGGATCCCTTTTGTATATCCTTAAAACATTAGTGTAGCAAGTAAACTAACATTTTAAGAGGGGCATGTAGTCCCCCGCTCAATGTTTACATAGGAAACAGTCCCTTCTTAGTGATGATAGCATACATCTCGTAGCAATTGTAACATTTTCAATCAAAGTGTGGCCTCCTTAATCCATGTGGTGTGTCTCCTTTATGGTGATATTAGGCTTGATGTCCCATAAGGGTGTGACCTTTCTTGGCATATGATGTTTCCCTTGGTGGTAATACTATGGCTAGTATTCCCTAAGGTGTGATCTTTTATTCCTTAACATGCCCTCTCTTGGTGGTGATGTCATGTGTGATGCTCCCTAAGGTGTGACCTTTCATGAATTAAACAAATCCCCTTTGATTGTTACCTTTTGTGGTGATGTTATTGCAAAATCCCTTCAACTTTTAAACCTTGTTGTATTCATCACCCAAGATGTTAAACCCTTTAATTTCATGGAACCTAGCATAATACAACTTGCTAGCCATGTGCAAACCCTTTTTATTTCATGGAACCTAGCATAATACAACTTGCTATCCATGTGTAGCTCATTTTTCTTCACTTTGTTCATAGGGGTTGAACTTAGTGTAGCATTGACATAGCATCTTGATCATTTTGTGGTACCTTATCAAGGTTATCAGGGAGTATAACTCTTGGTATGGTTGTTATGGGCACACCTTGTAGACCTAGTATGTGTTTCCCATTTTTCCACCTTGTTATGGTCACACTGTGTAGACCTAGTCTGTGTGTCTCATTTTACCTTATCTTGGGGGCTCACCTAGTGAATATCATACTTTAATAGCTCATGTGTCTCTCGGTTTTTGATTCACCTAGAAAATATCAAACTTTCTATTATGTGAGTCATGAATTCCCTTTAACATGGACATATAGCATAATACAACATACTTTCTAGTGGATCCATGTGTTCCATGATTGATGTGTATGACTTTAGTCCTCATGGAGAATTTTATTCTTTATTTGATGGATGACATTTGCTATTTTAGACAATTTAAGACTGGGGTCTCTTTACCTTACCAACTCGAATCTTTTAGTACTAACCTTGTGTTTTGTTGTGTGTTTCATGTTATGTGTTTTTCATGTGCATTATTTGTGTTTACACTATGTTTACATCATTTTTATCTTCATTTCATCGTCATCTTTATGTTTTATGGTATCATATGTATTTTCATCATGTTTGTTTCATGTTTTCTGACATATATGTTTGTGTATGTTTTTTTGTTGAATTTAATACATGTGTGTTCCTTTTTGCTTATGTTGGTTTGCCATGGGATCTCGGATCCTAGGGGCTTGACCATCTCCCTTGATCCTTAGTCCTCCTCTATCTTCAACATTTTACATTTGAACCCCTCTTGACACATATTTCTCTACTTTAGTGTGAGTCTGAGCATAAGTTTATACACTCACTAAAGCAAGGGCTAAATGTAATGTTAGAAATTGTCACGCACTCAAATTCAGAGATAACTCATGAGCACATACATCTAAGATTCTAGCTCAAACTTATCATAAAAATATCTGATTTTATTCAAGTTAAAGTGTTTATAGGTCAAGTAGTTTTTGGGTGACTAAAATTTTCTTTGGGCATTTTGAAAATGGGTAAACCATTTTCCCAACCGAGTCGCCATTTTTTATGCCTTGCATAACCACCCCATCTTTTTCCTTGGTCAAAATGGGTCCCCCTTTGTTATATTTTTATTCCTTAGTTGTTTTTCAAACAAAGTTTGGAGTCGTTTGCTTCCAACACTTTGTTTATTTTGGTTTAGTCTATCGGAGGCGGAACCAGAATTGAATCGGGTTCTGAAACTTCTTTTGAAACTTATTTTGGTTCCCATTCCAAAGGTCTTTCTTTTGGATTTTGTTTTGTCTTCAGCGGACCCAGAGCCGAAGTGGGTGTTAAGTTAGTCTTTATCGAAAATTGCAAAATCATGATCGATTCCGCCCCGCTTCCGCTATTTCAACTTTTGGTTTTGTCTTAGTCCTTGTGTTAAGTTTTATTATGTTGGTTCTTTTGTTTTGCTTTTTGTGTTGAGTTTTGTTTTCTGCTTTATTGGCGGAACTAGAACCGGAATGGGAACTAAGTTAGGAAATTTCTTAAGTTTTTGAATTAGTCTCTATTTCGATTCCGCCCCCGCTGTTTTCTTGGTCGTTGACTTTTTGACTGAAGTCACACTACAGTGAAGTGTTGGTTCTCTTTCAGTTTTGATTCCACCCAACTGCATTTAATGCATTAATGAAAGTTGCTCGTGTAGGTAGAAATTCTCATTTTTACCTTCATTTAAGGATTAAACGTATCATTATTATCATTGTTTAAAGATTTAAGAGCAAGGAAGAGCAGTGGCGAAGTTCGTTTGAGCAAATCAATTGAACGAGGAGAAGATTATTGCTTGCGGATTAGTTCAGAAGGTTAGCTGGGTTCTTTTGTGTTCGAGGTAGGGTTTCTTATCGTTGTTGTTCGACGTTTATTTATTGTTGCGTTTTTTGTGTTTGCTCGTGCTTTGAATCATTTCATTTTAATGAAATTCGTGGTTCTTAGTAAGTTTATTTGCATAGGTTCTTGCTTTATTTGTTTGTCTGGTTATTCTTCGTTTCTTTTACGTTTGTTTTTGGTTCTTTTTGTTCTAGAGCATGGTCACTTTCATGTTTTAGTCGTGATCGCGTCGTGCTATTTTGATTTGCAGTAAGTTAGATTAAATTTAGGTTTTAAATGGCATTAGTTGGATTAGGGATTTACAGTGAGGTAGATTAATGATTTACAATCAGTTAGGGTTAATTGAATCTCGTTTGTACTTAGGGTTTTGTCACGCATTCAGTCCGGTAAAATGGCAAGGTTTAAAATCCGTGCCCTAGTTTTATCGTGTTTTGTTAGATTATGGTTTCGTGTGTTTCTGTGATCACATTTAGATGATTAAAATATGATGCCCTAAAAATTTAGTCATTTCCCATGGTCATATGAGTATAGTTTTATTAAAGCCTCTTTTCATTTAATACGACCTTGGTTTTAATCAAGGAGTTGTGTGTTAAATCGATGAAATCTTTGATGACATCATGGTCAACCTAGGCGGAGACGGGATCGAAATCGATCTTGAACTTGAGAATTATGTTTTGCAAAAGGTATCGATTCCATTTTCATCCCATCTCCGGCTCCGCGTATAAAGAGAAGTCTTCTTTCAAAATAATGATGATCTAGATGGAAGCGGAGGCAAAATGGAAATAGAGTATGAAAATATAAAAAAATATGAAGAAAACCAAATCCATTTTTCATTCCGATCCCAGTTTCGATCACCTTCTCGATTTCGACTCCAAGCCCATTCATTGTTAGTGAAATATCTATATCGATTTTGGCTCCGATTCCGACAGTGTTGTAAAAAGAGACTGTTTTAGATTATGTTTCTACCTGGTTCCGCCTCCGGTGCATATATGAAAGGCATGGTTTTTAAAGCATGTTTTGTGATGATATTTAAAGATCTAATTAGAGGTTTTGCTTGCAGGAAAGTTGAAAGATATCAGGAACATCAAGGGAAGCTGCTTGAAGGAATCAACCTGCAGGAACATCAAAGGCCGCACCAAAACCAAAGAAGTTGAAGCTAGAACAACTACCTTATGCCTTGAGGTATAGTCATAGTAGTCCAGTTGTGAAGGTGAGCAAGGTGGAATCAGATTGGTCAGATATCACTGATACCAATTTGGGGCAATACAATTTTGAAGAGTTATATGAAGAAACCTTTGCAGAACGGGAAAATATAACAGGAATGACACAAAGAATTGTTGATTCCAGCTTGGCCCATATCACTGTATTTCCTTTGTTAGTCCATTGCCCGAAGTTGATCTTGACAGCAGCTAGTGCCTACAATCCTGCTACAAGACTATGCATGGATTCACAATATAATGTGATCATTGATCTTACTCCTCAGATGTTTCAAAGTATATTTAGTGTTCTGAATCCCAAGAACTTGGTGCAGCTAACTAAGGCAGAGGCCCTAGAGAAGTATAGCGAGTATAAAACATCCAATAAGACTCATTTGAATAAGAAATGGTTAATAACAAAGAAGAAGTCCCTGCTCAAACTTCATGATCAGCCAAAGAGAGCAGAATTTTGCAAAGAATTGTCAGACTTGATCTTGATGTTGTCTAGGGTATTTGGGAAGAGGGATGCATTTCACTTCAAGGAGTGGATGTTTCCTTTTATTTAGACCATCTTGAATGGTGAACAACAGTTTGATTGGTCAATGATTGTCTCCGATGCCATACATGATCAACTAACAAGGATCAGGGAAACTGAGTGCTTCTTTATGACCTCTTACCTTGTTTATGCAGTAGCAAGATTGGAAATTTTCCCAGGTTTGAATAGAGTGGGCATAATGGGAGCCTTGGATGGATCGAAGAAGGTATTGGAGCACTATGATCAATTGTCTCTTTAGGTTGCTAAGACTCATTTCAGGAGAGTCAATGGTGCATTTATATATGTGGTCATCAACCAATTGAATGGAGATGCAAGGTACTGGTTGAGTCAAGAAGCCATGGCATTCATTGTTGAATGGGGATGTTGGTATATTCAATACCCAAAATTCACATATTTCACGTTAGCTAGTTTTGAAGGCCATCCACATTTGCTTCCAAGGTGCTGCAATAACAGGATAGTGTTAATGGAGTTTGTGTATCAAGCTCTTGGAGTTAATGCTTGGTTTGGGATCAAACATAAAACCGGATGTCATAAGTTTCCCATGAAGTTGGGTGAATATAGCTGTCAACACTTGGTAGGAGCAAAGGTGGTTTGTAATGAGATGATACAATTGAAATTGGGTTTATACACAACTCGTAAGTATTTTGATCCAAAGGGTAAGATGTATGCCTTGTTGCCTTTGGTGTTTACTAGGCATTTCAATTTGCTAGAAGACTTCTGGAGTGATCGGCAAGATGAGTATGATGTAAGAAAGAAGAATTATGAAAGATTATCTATCTCACTCATGTCAGAGCTTGGTGTTAAAGAAAATATTCCTGACACATTGGTGGACGATGGAATCGTATTGGATCCATCCTATGAGGCTTTGAACATTGGCACCAAGAGTCTGGATCCGATTGACTGGGACAGTGAAGAAACCATTGATATTAAGCAGATTGGAAGGATAGTGTTGGATAGGAGTGTGCAATGGTTAGTGCTGAGAACCAAGACTCCTCAAGGACCAGCCCCTAAAAAGGGTAAGGGATACAAAAGGATCAAAAGGAAGAAACCTCCTAAAGAGCCTTTGGAGTTCTTTCCCCCATATATTGATGAGATAAAACTTGAAGCAGCAGGGGATGAAGAGGAAACACAAGAAGGGGATGTTCCAATAGGATCTGTTGTTTCAACACCTACATTAGGTGAGTCTTCCACACAAGTCCCACTTACAAAACAATAGAGAGGAGAAGTTCAAGAGGGAGCTCTTCATAGCATGGCTAAAATGGCCAAGGGAAAAGAAGTGGAGAGGGAGGTTCATGATGTTGGAACAGATTCAGATGAAACTGATTCAGAGAAAGATATGCAAGAAAACATGCCTCTAGAGGAGGATATTGAGCATATTTTGACACAAGAAGATCAATGGAAGTTGTTTGAAGAGGCGAAAAGAAATTCTGATGCAATGGCTACAGCGAAGAAACAAAAGGAAATTAATGCTAAGGTACAAGTTGATGCTATACTGCACCAGCAACAATTAAAAACTAGACAAAGTAAAGCTAAGGCAGCAGCTGATGAAGTAAAGAGACAAAGAAAGCAACAAGAATATGAACTCAAGGTCAAAGAAGAGAATGACAAGTTGGAACTAATATAGAAGATTCATGACCTTGAGGAAGAGAAGGCAAGGAATCAGAGGGAAAAGGAAATCTTGGTTGCTAAGTTGAAACTTGTAGAGGAAGCTTGCCAAAAGGAAGAAGGAGTAGAACAATTACAAAAGGAAAGAGAAGCCGAAGAGCTGGTTAAGAAACAACAACAACAAGAAGCAAAGGCAAAAAAACTTAAGGCTTTGGAGGCAGAAAGATTAGAAAGGGAAAGACTAGAGGCTTTAGAGAAAGAGAAATTGGAAAGGGAAGCTCTAGAAAGAGGAAGAATAGAGAAGGAAAAATTAGAAAAAGAGAGGTTGGAAAAGGAAAAGTTGGAGAGAGATCAGTTGGAGGAAGAGAGTCTGAGGAAAGAAGAGGAAGATAAGAAAAGGCAAGAGCAGAAGGATAGGGAAGAGGCTGAAAAGTTGGTGCAGATGCATATATTGCAAGAACAACAAGAGAAATCAAGGGTTGATTCTCAACCTCAGGTAAATATGCAGCCACCTTCTATAGTTATTGCTTCCTCTTCTTCTATGATGACTACTGCTCCAAGTGCTCCCACTTGGTTAAAACTAGACCTACAGAAGAGGGTAGTAACACCTTCACAACCTCTCAATTGGGAGGATATGATGAAGGGGATTGAACAAGAGAGGCCTAAAAAGAAGGCCAAGATTCTACACTCTACCAGACTCACGGACAAAGGAGAGATTGTTACTGAATGTGCCATGCCAATGATAGAAAAGGAGGTAGGAGATATGCAGCTAACAGATTATCAGTTGAGTACTGTTAACTTGGGAAGGCCCACTAGAAGTCAGCAGATGAATTTAATTGATGTAGTGGCTTCAACAACCAAGTCAAGAATGATAAAGGATAAACAAAAGAAAGATGAGCTTAAGGCTCAATTGGATCAATTGCATTCATTCTGGAAAAGTGTCTCCTCTCTGAGATCACAACAGGTAACAGCTATTGAGACTCCTATTTTGTTAAGCAAAAAGGAGGTAGATGATTTGGTGCAGGTAAGAGGCAAAGCGGAGATGGTAGACCAATGGGTAGACAAGTTGAATCGAGAGGTAGGTGAAGTTTTGATTGAAGGTTTTGAAGCCTACAAGGGCACAGAAGGGTTAATAAGAGAAATGCATCAATAAATTGAAGCATCGGAGAAACAAGAAGAAGAGTATAAAGAATACAGTCAGAAATTAGAAAAGGTTAGTGCATTGCCTTTAGCTACTCTTCTGGAACAATCAATACTTGAGGAGGACAATAAGGATTTTGTGGAGAAAACTTCTCGTATACTCTGTTTTAGAACCGACTTCTTGTGTAAACATAAGGATGAGATTCAAGAGGCTGTTAATAATCTGACTGAGCAATTGGAAGAGCTGGAAGCGGTCATTGCTATTATTGTAGATGTGAATGTATTAACAAAAGAAGGCATGCCTTTGAGTCAAATAAAAGAGAAGTGGGATGAAAATCCAAAGGACTCATGCATAAAGGAGATGATGGAAGAGATTTGATGATAGATCGATTAATAGATGTCAAAGAAGAAATAAAAGTTGTTGGGAGAGATTTGAAAAAGATAAAAGGTATGAGGGAGTTTGTTGCAGCAGAATTGGATCGAATCAAATTTGAAGACAGCTAGATTGATGGGCCGGAATTGGATACATTACAGCAAGTCTTCACCAGCTATGATGAGTTAATTGCAGATCCAGCTTCACGTGCATGAATCCCTGCATGCATGACTTTTTTCTTCTTTGCATGTTGCATGCAGCACTGACAGTTTTGGAGCACATGACTTCTTTTTCTCTCCTATTTTCTATTCTCTAGTTAAACTGAATGTCTAATGTAAGAACTCAAGATCAAATTGATCTAAGTTTCCAAAAGAATTTTAGTTCCTAAAAAGGTGGATGGCCTAAAATAGAAGTGGAGTTCGAGTTTTTGTATATCTATAAATACCCTGTGGGTATCATATTGAAAGGGTCGGCTAATTGAGAATAGAATTGGCTTACCTGAGATTAGGAGATAGAATTTTGTAGTGATTATAGAGATACATTGTACTTGATCTTTTTACAATAAATATAATTACAGGTTTACGCAATATGGTGTTAGAATGGAGTTTTATTTGATAAGGCTGATAAGTTATAATCTATCTGAATGCCAGTGATTGTGTTGAAGCATGATAGTTTCTTATGTGATGAAAGTCATTAGAAGAAACTGGATTTAAGGATTATCTTGTTAGATTATCATTGAATCAAATTTATTGAAGTTTGTTGATCTATAATCTTGATGATGAATGAATGTGTGTTGTTTTGAAATCCTTGAAGTATTTGTGATGTGTAATTGTGAAGTTAATTAAGCACCTAAAATGTATGCAATGGTATAGATTATTCTATAAATTGTGTCATCTTATGGTTTTCTTGATCTGATTGAAGAAAAATTCATTGTTGAATATATATGTCTGGATGCTAGATAAGTTTTGTTCATTTTACTGGTTTACCCTATGATCCATCTTTTTCTTTTATTTGAAACCCCATTGATTTACTAAAAACAGTTTGGTAAAATGACTCATTGCTTGAATCTTTTGTTACCAGCACAGGCCCCTTGAATATTACATTTGCATGAACTGATTGAGTGACACCAGATAGTTGAGAACCAACTACCAGGACCTTGGGAGTTAGGCTACTATATGTTGTCTTTCTTTTTCAGGAGAAATAGAGTAGAAATATTATATTTTTAACATTGTTTGTGTCATTTTCACCATCAACACATGGATGAGTCTTTGATGTTGGAATGTTGAAGTTAAGTTTCCAAATGTCAAATGTGTTTTAATTCCATATGGTATCATGTTTTGAGGTCCACGTGTTGCAAATTGGATGAATAGTTGAAGGATTTTTGTTTAGGTCCTATGGTGTGCCAACCTAACATGTTTGATGTGTATGTGAAGGATTAATATGTGTTGCACTTTTATATGTGATCTATTTTAGGTCCATCCCAACCTATCTTAATGTATTTTGAATTATGAATAGTGGCGCGAAGTATGGAGAATTTTATTTTGGGCCGACAAGTTGAGTTTTGTGTGTTACATCCAATTAGGCCGACCTAATTTATGTTACACTTGATGTCAATATATATATGATAGATTATTTTCAATATTTTGTAAGATGTAGAAAGATGTTATATGTGAGATATATGATAATTTCATTAGATCAAAGATAAGTTGTGAATGTTGAGGATAAAACTATGTGAATGTAGAGCAGAGTAGAGCATTGATCTAGATCAATGTGAAGTTTGATATTGTACTTCATTGGAATTGTATTCCTGCATATTGCAGATGCTTTTGTAACAGTTAAAAATAGGTTGTGACCCACCCCTCTCTCTTCTATCTTTTTCTTTGTGGATAGTGAGTTCACTTGGATAGTGATTCCACCTTCAGTGATCATTTTTGTAATATATTATAACCGGTGAGAATATATTATGAGCTAATCCTCACCATGGTTTTTCCCATTTTGGGTTTTCTATGTAAAAATCCTAGTGTTAATGTGTTATGTGATACTGTGGATATTTTCATGCTTTCTTTCCTTACCGGAGTTGAATATGCTTTGGTAATTGGATGGACAATATTTGAATGGTTTAATAGAATACTGATTTACCCCCCTCTCAGTATTTTGATTGTTCAACATAATCTACTAATAAGACAAATTAAGATCATTGATTGAAAATGTATAGATTAAAATGTAAGTATTTTAATTCTTGTTTAAAGAAATTAACCATACATGTATGCATCATAACATAATAAATGAGAATTTTTTTGATGAAATAATGTCATGACACAATATACATCAATTCTTAGCAAAGTCAAGTGTTGTGCATATGACACATAGAGGCGTTTTACGCATACTATCGACACAAGTGCATAGCATTGAATGGTTCGTTTATTGGTATGTCATCCATGTCAAAAAGGTCATAGGCACCATAACCATAAACAAAGATGATTATTTATGGACCTAACCAATTAGGACTAAATTCCCCTTTTCTTCAGGTGGCACATTTACATTTCCCTGGTTCTCATAAACAATGAGATCACCAATGTTGAAAGTGCAAGAAATAACATTTTGATTGTAATTCTTTGATAAATGTTTCTGATAAGCCTGGTGGTACTCAAGGGCCTTTAATCAATGCTCATCGAGCAACTCAAGTTGATTTAAATGTTTGGCACAGTAAGTGTCATCATCAATCAACCCTTTTAGGGAAACTCATAAATATGAAAGTTCCAACTCCAAAGGCATAATAGCATTGATACCATACATGAGATTATATAGAGTAGTACCAATAATCATACAAAAACTCATGCGGTAGGCACAAAATGCGTAAATCAATTGAGTATGCCAATCTTTACAATGCTTATAATAAGGTGTAGAGAATTGATGTTGAATATGAAATTTATCCAAGAATTGTTTTACCTCCTTGTTCTTAAATGGTATGTTATTATCAAAAACAAGGGTAGAAGGAAATCCAAAGTGATAAATTATGTTGCTTATAAGAAACTTGCAAATTTCTTCAACATTAGTAGATCAAAGAAAAGTAGCTTCGACCCACTTCGTGAAGTAATATATTAATGTTATGATGAAGGTGTGTCCTTTAGAAGAAGGGGGATATATCTTTCCAATGATATCCAAACTTTACATTTGACAAGGCCAAGGAGAAGCTTCAGTACAAATTTCCTATGCAAGAGCTTAGATAAGATTGCTATGTTGTTAATATTTAGGACATTTCTTGACAAAGGTAAAGGAATCTTTCTCCATTTTCCAATATTCCCATGTGTATTAGTTTATGCACTAAGGATTTACCACCAAAATGTTCACCCCCAGAGCTAGAATGGGAATCTTGAAGTGCAAGGGGTATCTCATCCTTAGTGAGACATCAAAGAAGAATACCATTGTAAGATTTGCAACAAAGAACATTAGATAAGATGATATAATAGGAAGAATTTTTTTGTATCTAGACACGAGTATTCTTACTTGCATCATCGAGAAGGTTTTTAGTTTCTAAATAATTATAGATATGTGAATAGCATTCCCTTGATTCTATATGTGTACACATAAGACTATCAATTTTAGGCTTAAATGAGACAACAAGAGAGCAAAGAATCTAGACCACAAAGTGGTACTCATTTGCACTATAGATAGGGTGTACAAGGGAAGCAACACTTGCCATTATATTCGCCTGATAGTTTTCTCTCTTGGGAACACTGTCAACGATATAAAAAGTGAAATGACTAAGCAAAGATAAATCCAAATCTTGATACTAAGATAGCTTACACTAATTATCTTGATACATTCCCATGATCTAATTTACAATTAATTCAATCACCCTGAATATGAATATTTTTAATTTCATAGGATATTGCAACATGCAAGCCAACAATGAGGGTTGTGTACTCAGTGATATTATTTGTACAATGAAACTCTAACTGAAAGGAAAGAGGAATCACCTTTCCTTTAGGTGAGATAAGAACTATACCTTCTCTGAAGCCAGTTTGACATCTTGATTCATCAAAATACATTTCCCATATAGGATTATGATTTAACGTAAAAAAAATCATCTAGGAACAGGTCTAGGTTAGGGAAGGAATTAGGTGAGAGAGCTTCTACTAGTTGATCAACAACAACTTGACCTTTAATTGCTTTCTGAGTAATGAACTTAAGATCAAACTCAGGCAACAACATCAACCACTTTTCTATCCTTCAAGAGAGATCATTCCTAAAAAACAAGTTCTTAAGAAGATCACTTTCAACTATTACATGAGTCTTTGCATGGAGAAGATAGTGTCTCAAGTCTTGCATCACAAACATGAGAGAAAGGAATTTTTTTCCATTATAGAGTAAAAAAATTCATAATCAACCAGAACATGGCTAATGTAATAGACAACTCTTGGTGTACCATCGTTGTCATGTTGAGCTAGTAAGGATGCTAAAGCATCAGGTGGTGCTAAAATATACAGTAAAAAGGGTCTATCTTGCATAGCCGATATTATGATGGGAGGATTGGCCAAGTAGTTTTTGATGGATTTCCAAGTAGTTTTTGATGGACTCAAAAAATTCTTGACACTTATCATACCACCAAAATTACACATATTTCTTTAACAAATGTGTGAATGGAAGGGTACAATCAACCAATTGAGATATGAATCTATGAATTGCCTAAATATTCCCTTGCAAACCATGAATTTGAGATATGTTCTTAGGTGGAGGCATGTTAATGATCACATCGATCTTATTTGTATAGAATTTGATCCCAAGATGAGAAATGATAAACCCCAAGAGTTTTTCAGTGTCTACATCTAAGACACACTTAAGAGGATTTAATCTCATCTTGTATACTTGAATCTTTTCAAAGATAAGATGAATATTTTTAACATGAACTTGATGAGTTATAGATTTAGCTAAGATGTCATCAACATAATTTTCTAAGATCTTATGAATGAAATCATGAAATATTAGTCATTGCACATTGATAGGTTGCTTTAGCATTTTTCAACCCAAATGAAATGAATACATAGTAGAAGGTAATCGAAGGGGTTATGAAGGATATATTATATTGATCTTTTGAATTAATAAGGATTTGATTGTATCCCAAGAAGCCATCCATAAAGGAAAGTAATGCATGGCCTACAATCAAATCTATAATCATATCAATATTTTCTAATAGAAAATCATCTTTAAGAGAAGCCTTATTATGACCATGGAATTCAATACAAATATGAGTACAACCATTAGGTTTACTAATGATAATGATATTGAAGATCCAAGATAAGTATTCGATGGGATGGATAAAATTAGCTTTTAGGAGCTTTTTTATCTTGGTCTTGAATAACAAGGACACCTTGGGATTCATTTTATGAATCTTTTGCTTGACGGGCTCAATATCGAACACAGGGAAATATTATAACCATAATGGATGCATTAATACTAGGCATGTCCTAATATGACCAGGCAAAGATATTAGGATAATGATGCAGAAGGTCAGAATATGATTTAAATTTTTTTGAACAAAGGCATTTCCCAATCTTAATTACCTTTTTAGAAGACTTCAGATCCATGAGGATATTAGAAGTATCTCCCTTAAGGAGAGTACTTTAATCTTTAGGATATGGTATTGACACATTTTCACCATCATAAGATAAAGAGGCTTTTTCATCTACACATATAACAGACTCTCCAAAATATGCTCAACAATTCAAGAGATACGATAATCAATGCTTATGGTGATAAGAAGGAAGACTAGAATAGACACCCAAGAATTATTCTAGAACTTCTTTTGAAGAAAATACTCCTAGAGGAACTTTATTAGAGTCTACTTTACTTTCAATATATTTTGGATGAACAAGTTTGAGAGGAAGAAGCTCAACAGAAACTATGTTGGCATTCAACCATGGCTTCACCTTAAATATTGTGGGGTGGTATCCAATTCTAGTCTTAGAGTCATGTAGACCAACCTCTAAAGGTAATTTAATACCTTGTTCATCATACCCACAACCTTTACCTCCATAACTGAATTTAGAGAGAATATTAAATCATGGTTCATAATGTGATTGTAATTCCTAAGAAGAAGGATTTTTATAAAAAAAATAATCATTATTATAAGTATCACCCTGCTTTATAGATATAATATCTAAGTGGATTGGATCTAATTTATACTCCCTGATGTAAGATTCAGTGAAGTCTAAAGATCCCCAATCATCACCCAAACATGCATTCAATTTAGGAGAAGAACTAGAAGGAGCAGACTTAAGACTTTCTTCTTTAGGAGGATCTTCTTTAGGGACATAATTTTTCAAGAGTATCTTTGACCGGAGGTACTATAGGAGTAGATGTCAAAACATTGGAAGACAATGAAGGAATGTAGTTCTAAAAGGTAGGTGTAACTAAGGCATGACCAACTGCTACCATTTGACATAAATGCATAGCATCAGGGCCAACCTTGATTGTAACTACTTGATTATTAAATATGAACTTAACAAAACCATGAAGGGTAGAAGTGGCTAATCCTAAAATATGAATCCAATGTCTACCCAAGAGGATATTATAGGGTAAAGGTCCTAACATAACATATGCCAGGGTGGGAATAGTGAATGGTCCTATCCTTAAGGGAAAAATAATAGTGTCCAAAGCTTGTTGACTAGTGTTATCAAAACCATGAATAAATAAAGAAGATGCAACAAGAGAACTTAAATCAATTTTAACCTTAAGCAATAGATTGAGACTACAAACATTGAGTGCCAAACCGATATCGATGAGAGTTCACCTAATCCCAACATTATTAACATAAACAATTGTCATCAATAGATTCATTTGATTTTGTACTTCTAGAGGTGGGATTTTATGTGGATATAAAGTAATATTTGGTGAATTTACTCGAATATGATGTATCAACGCATTCACATATGTTGTCCTAGTATAAGTGTTGAACACACCAAAATACTAAGAGGGGGGTGAATCAGTATACTTCAAATTTCAATCTCAATCTTTAACTGTTGAAGCTAATTTATACCATTAAAGTATTCATATACTTAATCAAAATAGGAAAGAAGATAAACATCCACACAAGAAGACAACTGACACTAGATATACGTGGAAAAACCCACAGGGGAAAAACCACAACAAGAAATGTTGCTTGGATCTCTTATCCAAATCCATCATCACAAATAAACAAAAGTTACAACTTTGATTTAGGGCTAAAACCTAAGGAATCTACAACTCCCTAAATTATATATTTAGGGTTACACCCAAGGAAGTTACAACTTCCTAATTACAATAACTATAATATGATTGAATTTATGGCTTCAATCCTTTGATACACATCAATTATGTATATTAGGTTTGACGTGGACCTTATCACTATATTCACACACTTCCATACCACTCTTCTCATCTTTGATATTCTATATATATCATCTACACACTTGCAAAAATAAATTAAGTTACCCATAAACAAAAAATTATGAAACTTGTAGCATGTCGACCTTCACATCCATTGGTGGTAAACAAAAGAGATAAAACATTATTTACATTTCTCCCAAATGAGTCAACATGACCCATACAACATCTTCAATCAATTCTTAAACATTACTCAATCTTGAATTTGTGGCACACACCACCAACATACCTTAGTCAGCCTCAACAAAAATATAACTTCACAAAATGACTTGAAACATTTGTGTGATAATGAAAACAAGAGAGATATTCATGCTTATCATAACTTAGACACTCTAAGACACATAGAGTATCCACGCGAGATCATACAACTAAAATTTACAACCTTATGTTGGTGCAAGTATTCAAACACTTGTTTTGATAAAGATTAAGCATCCAAAACTAACTTTATCAATCGTTCACTTTGAAAACTAAACTTGTGGAGCACCAAATCACTTGAAACTTCAATATAGCATAAATTAGAAATCATTGAGTATGCCATCAAAATCGGTTGGCCAAAAATTCACATTCAAAGGAATACAGAGCATTTCAATGAATCCTTTTGAACTACTTTGCTCTGCCCTAACACAATCTTGTACTCTATCACTTCTAGCTTTCTTTGTAGAACGAATATTGACCTGAAAACTTGGATATAACACCCTCACATCTCCATGAATTTAACTTTTGACCCATAATACTAAATCTTTCTCTGCTGAAGGATGCGAAGCAAAATACTGTGTCTCTACCTTAAAGTATATATTGTGAATGCCTTAGATAAGACTTCTACAACTTGTCACTAAGTGTGGTACACCAAATTGAAAAAACATCATTGTATGAATATTGAAAGCATATGAAGAAATGTGTACCCACAACTGCACCATACTTAGACATCAAAAAAATTACTAATCTTCTACATCACTGCAATGTTGACTTACACCATTAGATATCTCCACGCACTAACAATCTCCAAATCATGTACAATTTTAAGCATACTTTTAACATCAATGATAATCAAGCTTATCAAGCTACAAAAATCTTCCACTTTGTCATTCATGGAAAAACCAACTGATGTGCATGGACTCTCCCCCTTTGATGGACATTCTCTCCCCCTTTGACATTAGGGGCAAAGGGTAACTAATGTTTTTTTTACAAACAAAACTTATAGGCTCCCCATTAATCTATACAACTTTTACTCTCTAGGATAAAGTCTAGTTACTTTATCAAAAATATCCTTATATCTACAAAATTTTCTACTTTGCATATATACATTATAAAAAAGGAAAGATATATTACATCAAAAAACAAACTCAGCTCAAATGGATGGAAGAATGTTCTTGTAAATTGACTTGAGTTGGACTAGGTTGTTGTCCCATTATTTCTTTGCTACAATCAGGGTTTGGAATCGGCATGTTAGTTGCACATAAGTTTCCATAGCTTCCTCTAAAGAAGATGGCATATGGTACTTCTAAGTTACACCATTTGCTTCCACCAAAATTCCAATGAGTGAGGCTAACCTTAGGCTCACTAAGATTCTCTTAATTGCTTTACCTGACCCTTAAACTGCTCCTTTGATCTTACAATTGTTTAATCTAGGAGTGTAGACTCTCCACTTGTGTGCTTATGGCACCATATCTATCTTGCATATGATCATAAATTACAACCACATTAGTGATCTGCACTTCAATGGAATTGATTTGATCCTTATACTCTTTGTTGTAGCAAGCCACTTTAGACAAAAGATATATAAAACTTCTTCTTCCTCCAAGATCTTATGAATATCCTTGATGCATGATTTCATCTTGGCCAATGCATTGTCACACTTTCTAGAGGCATCTATCAATTTGTTTTCATTAATCTTTTGTTCTTCCTACTTCTCTAGATGAGATAAATAAGTCTTGAAGGACTCCATTAACTGCTTCATTTGTTGTGTAGCGGGTAGTGATGTATCCATTTTTGCTTCAAGAAATTTCTCTTCCAATACCTTCATTGCCTCTTACACTAATTCTACATTGTCCACCTATTGTTGTAGCAACTCTTGCCTTGCTGTGGACTAGAGTATATATCCAAGCTTCATCTTATGTAAGGGAGACATATTGGAAAAATTGACTTGTCCATCAAATGTAGTAACATGCAACAACTACAGAGACACTACTAGTTTAATTTGTATCTATTATGCCAAAAACTCCTTGATTGAGTCAACCAAAGATAAATATTATTTCCCTAAACTTTCTTCTTGATCACCCTTCTCCTTCTCCTCCTCTTCCTTCTACTTTTCCTTATCCTACTCCTTTTCCTTCTCCTTTTTCTTATCAGAGACATCTTGCTCCTCTTGTTGACCAGAGACACCTTTCTCTTCTTGCTAATTGAAGACAACTTGCTCATTTGTAATCACCGAAGGGGGCATATTATCAGTATCTTGCTCATACGAAGGCTCATGTGCATTCACGTCAACATTGGTTTGCACCTCTTCAAAGATCTTTTGTGTGACTTCTTAAGTTTCCTTTTGAACCTACTTTATATTATCATCCATGCTCATCAGAATGCCTATTCATTACTTTGTGTAGAGATATTTAGCTTTATTTCAAACTATATTCTCCTTTTCTACTTGCGAGACAGAGGACCTGACCTTGTTTATGGATTGCTATCCCAGCTCTTCATCTATTATGATTCCATTCTCTCTTCTTTGTCTCAAAGCCTAAGCTAGGCTTTCCAGAGCCTTTTCATAGGCTTCAATCACTTTGGATCAAAAGCAACACTTGTTAAGCATCATGCCTAACAGTTAACAAGGATTTATGCACACCAAAATGAGTGGTTATCAAACCGACCATGAGTAACAACATAAATGTGGACCCCTTAGGCTCCCTCTAACTTGTCTTGACCTATCTTGATGATTCACAAACATCTATAACCCAACAACCATATGTTGTTGTGTTCACATTCAATAATGAAATGTTGACACAAGATGTATTCAAGTACAAATAGCTAATAAATAAGGGAAATGACTTCTCAATGACACCTTCGGCTTGTACAAGCTTTCAACAACACTACACAATGTTTACCAAACTAGACTTTATGAGACAATGCAAGAAACTGATCGAGCAACCATCATGTGGGGTTTTAAGATTGTTCTAATGAGGCTGTGAGGCATGTTGTCAAACATATCTTTTGTACATGTGAAAATAATGGAATCCAACCTTGCAGGGATGGATATGATATCAAGACAGAGCATTCCAACTTTTTTTTTATTTTCTCATGATGGAATATCTACCCACAACATTTATTCAATGATTGGGAACCCTAGGTAGGGTTTGTGATAGTTTTTACAAAAATGATAATATCTCATGAAAAACTCAATGGATTTAGATCAAACATAAATAATTTTAAAGATAATGAACCCCTAAAAATTCTCCAGTCAACTTCCAGACCGTACCAACAAGTCCAAATCCATACAAGGAAAAATACAGCTAGTTTTTACAAGGAAAAAATAATCTAGAACATGTAAAATTGAAATCTTCTTCATTCAAACTCCTGCCAACCTTGGGGATCATGTTTACAATACATATTTATGTTGTTACAATAATTTACTAACCTCCAATTGACCCACAACTATTTTTTAACAAATATTGCAAAAGTTGTCATTACAACATTGACAACATTTGAGCAACTTTTACATCTTTTTCCTACATTGCACTTAATGATGCAAAATGGCCCTAGATTGACTTAGAATGGTATCAAATGACCTTATTTAGATAAATCAATCCAAAAATAAATAAAACCCAAAGTTTCCCAACATGACTCAAGGTGCATTAGGGTGCCCTGCACCATACTCCCCAAAGAGAAAAGATTCAAGGTCCCCTTGAATGGAGGTCTGTAACAATGTAACCAACCAACATCCAACATATGAGAATGATTGTAAATCTGACCCATTACCTACAACAACATCCTCTTTGAAAGGGTACAAATTAGAAACTAAATTTTCAACCTTGAAATCAACTACTCTTGTTGAATAGGACAACTAAGAGGGGGGTGAATAAGTTGTCATAGAATTAAACCTTTAATCCAATTACTAGAACTAATCCTTAACACTACTTAAATTATTAAACATTAAGTGTAAGTGCAGAAACTGAAAACCATCACAAAAACACAATAACACCATATTTATGTGGAAAACCCAATGAGGGAAAAACCATGGTGAGGATTAACTCACACTATAGAGAATATCAAAATTGATTACAAGAGGCTAACTACCTGAGAAACAAGGATCGTTGCCAAAGCAAGGACTCACTGTCTAGAATAGGACTCATTGTCGAACGGGGCTAACAACCCAAAGGGCTTATTGACACAAAGATACAATAGATATGTTGCAAAGAGATGGCAATCTCAATGCAAAAAATAAATCCACCACAACCACTCGCAGACATGCATGAATGATAGAGTACACCTTCTGCTCACTGCATCTAGAAACTCAGCATTTAGACTTCACACTGATCTACCACACTTACATCACACACTCTTATAGAATAGCATCAATCTCACTTCTATGTACACCTTTTCTTTTCACTTATCTCTCTTCTTTGCTCTTGTGTGTGTCTTTGCCACTGACTCATCTTGTATTTATACCATCTTCAACTTTGAAACATATCCAAAGTCGGCCATCCAATATTGAATTCAAATTAGGTCGGCGCCAAAACATCCTAGGGTGGAATTAGAATGAGGTCAACCCAAACACACACTTCATAAGGACCAAAATAGATCCAATACGCTTCACTAACTTTGAAAGTAGTATTCCACACAAGGTCAACAAACCAATGTAAAACACATAGAACAATTAAGCACGAACTTTCTAGATACCAAAATTATCTTCAATATAATCAAAACAACTCGTCTCTAGAACCACAAGTCATAAGACTTCATCAAAGAGAAATTCAGACCAACAACGTTTCTCCCAGACCTAAACAAGAAACACAGAAAACCATAGTTCACAACTGGTGAACACAATTGGAACTGAACAATGAATCAACAACCAAAAATCTAGATATAGCATCTTCCAACAACCATGATCAACATATCTAAACCACACAAACATAGGAGCAAAATTTGGAGCAAAATCTAAACACTTGCAATCATCCTTCAATATAATTTTCTCAATATCCTCAACATATACAATCAACAACAACCAATTGATAACCAATTGACTAGTTGACATCAATGAGAACACTTCCGTTCCTTCCATCATTCCTTCCATTCTTGCAACAACTCTTTTGCTCACATCTTTCCTTTGCTTGCATCTACTAACTCTACTTTGTAGTTTCTCCCTTCTTGGTTGATGGATTGCATGCATTGCAATAGAAACTTGCTCTCCTTCAGCACCTTATTTCATTTTGACCTTAGGTTTTCACTCCTCAATTGTGCAATCCCAATAAGAGAATTTTGTTTCATCTTTCTGTCTCTAGCCATCATGGCATCAAGCATAGGCTCTTGATCAGTTTTATTGTCCTCTTCTAAAATAAGCAAAGCATGTCTAACTTCCAATATATCCTTTTGTAATGTGTGCAATTGATGTGCATATTCTTCATCCTCAATGGAAAATAGAAAAGGTTTAGTTCTCCTTGCTTCTTCAACACCATTACTTCTCATATTTTGAAGAGACCCCTGCATTGCAACTATGTTATGTCTTCCACACTCATTCAATGATCCTTTCAACATGTCAATTGTTGATTGAAGGGGCTTGGTTTGAGAATCAACAACATAAAATTTCTCCCAAATTTGCAATGGTTAATGCTGCCTTCTCCATTGGATTTGTACAATGATTAGCCTTCTCCTTTTCTCTATTTATATTAGTCTAAAAAATAGAAAATTGAACCTCTAGCTTGAGATTAAGCCTTTTAACCCCATATTGTATTGGATTACATTCACCAAACTGCTTAAGCAACTAAAAGGTAACTTGGGTTTGTTGGGAACACGATGCCATTTAATTGCATTTTAAACTTATTTCATGTACCTCCTTAGTCCTTGGAATGGGTTTCACAACTCTAGGATTAGGAAGAGATTAATTTGGAATGAAATAAACATTTAATTTAACATTTATAGTTATTCCTAAATAATAGGAGAATGTGAGGATGCCTTGGGAGAGCTCCTACAAAATAGGAGCACATGGGCACCTACATGGGAGGTGGGACACACCTTTGGTTCAGTTAATTGGTTGGTGAATAGAGTAAACTTAAAAAATGCATCCTAGGTTCCTATAAAATAGGGATTTTTATTTATGCATGGGATTGATGTTTACAAGGTTCAATTCAGTTCAGTTCATTTATGTTTTAGTTATCTTTAGTTGCATGTTAGTTAATCTTAGTTGACTTGAGTTGCATGGATAGTGTTTAACAAAAAACCGCCAACCTTCGCGGTTTTTACTTTTATCTTCACGGATGTGCCTTACCGTTAAATCGCTCACATTGCTCATCGTGCTCCACGTGGCTTCCTCTTGAAGCTTTTTGTTTTTCATATCACTTCGCTCTTGTCAGTCTCTGTATGCGCGACACGTGGCCTTCTCTGGTTGCTTTCTAAACTAGGTCCACCTTGCAGTTTCTTCGCTCAACGTCGCCCACATGGCTCCTTCTTAGAGCTTTTCGCTCGGCGTCCCTTCGTCTTTTTGTCAGGCCCTGTCTGCACGACACCTGATAGTTCTTTATGCACCAGTTACCCTGGAATTGCTGCTGCACCTTTTGTACTCGCTTGATGCCTCATTTTCTTTTGTTGCATCGTGTGTTCATTTATGTTGCTGTGTGGTTTTCCATTCCCTACAATGGCTTTGCTGGCATGCTCCTGGGCAATCGATGTTTTCTGTGGCGGCTTGAGGTGATCTGGGGCGTTGATCCTTGCTCGTAGTTTTCTTTCTCTGTGGTGTTTCAGGCAATGGAATGGTCTATTTATGCAGCCATGTTTCTCTTTTATTAGGTTGTTGTTAAGTTGCAAAAAACCCCCGAGCATTGGGAAGAAGCCTTTGTAATAATTTTATTAAATTTGATGACTCCAAACTATGCCAAATCAATTCAGCCTTTCTGTTTTTCATGCATTTAGTAAGACTGTTAGTCTGTGTTGTTATCTTCTTATATTATATGAATACATGTTCTTCAGCTTTTATGATCTTTCATAGCTCAATAAATATAGATCATGTTTTCTCAACTCTTCTGTGTTGGCTAAGATTATGCTAGATTATGCTATGCAAATTAGAGGGTATTTGTTACGTTTAAAGTGGTTTTGAGAAATTTTACTTGATAAACAGCATTTTCATGGTTCAGGCCTGTGTATCCTGTACTGTGCTCTGGTAATTTTGTCTATGATTTTGGTGCATCGCCTGTAGTGTAGATTTTATATTTTTCTATCTTTCTAACCTTTTACCTTCCCCACTAAACAAAGAGTCGGCTTCGATAAAATCTCGAAGGTCACTTAGCTAGCGCACTATGTCCCACAATAGCTAAGCTTCCCATAAGACTGCTGCTACCTACAAAATCTTGAGTCAATAGTTTTTTTTCTGGCACGCCCGGTGGGACACGAACTAGCACGTTCACTTGATCTTATAAGTGTGTATGAGCCATCGGTCTATAAATAGGTCACAGACCGCATGATTTCCTGGCCAACTCATACCATCATTAGTTTTTGTGCATCCGAGAGGCCGTTGAGGTAGTCCTTCACCTCCTCCTTCTCCTCCATCTCTGCAGTCACCTGCTTCTCCTGCACCTATGGCTGCTAGAAAATACGTAGCCTAGGACGTTGGCAGTCCTCTAGTAGCACCTATGCCTCCTGCAGTATGGGCCCTAATCCCTGCTTTCGCTCTAAAATCTATCCCTAAGTATTTCGAAGATGAGTCGAAGACACCGAAAGAACACCTGCAAGATGTGGCAGATGTATGTCTGGTACATGGTGTGTCAAATGAAAATGTATCCCTCATATTGCTTATTGCCTCCTTTCGAGGAAAGGCATTGAACTGGTATAGGACTCTTGAGGTTAATACCATTGCTACTTGGGACCAGCTCGGAACCCTGTTTTATGAGCGTTTTTCGAACGCTGGTGACAAATCTTCATTGTATCATTAGCTAGCAAACATAAAATGAGCTCCTCATGAAGCTCTACCTGATTTCAATGTGAGGTTTCATTCAACCTGATAGAGAGTTCCTGTTGGTAGTCATCCGCCCCCGGACTTGGCATTTATGTTCTACTTAAAGTCCATCAACCCAAATATTTCCATGATGTTACAAGCTCTTATCGGAGACTCTTCTTGATGCTTATGCCTTGGTTATCGCTGCGAAAAATAATTTGATCGCTACAGGAAAGTTGGCACCAAGACCCATCATGCCATTGTTTCTTGAGTGCAACGCCACGGAAGCCAAAATTCCTTCGACTAGCGCGCCTGCAGCTCCTCTCCAATCTATATACGTATATCCCATAATAGCCCCAAGCGCAGCTCCAATACCTAATCCCTTGGCTGCTAAGATGAACGAGATGAGAGAAAAAATGCAAGCCATGACTAATGAGTTGACTACCATGAAGCGGTAGCAATATAGCTATCAAAAGTCGGCATACCAGAATTACCAAGACGAAAAAGCTCTGTACCAACAAAACCAGTGGCAAGATAGATCGCGCGGGAACACTCAGGCTCAACCGAGTAACCAGATGGTTCTGGTAACTCTGTTGATGCAGACCATTCATCCTAGTTCAAATAAAGAGCTGGTGGTTGGACAAAACAACTTAGCTGAAGATGCCAATTCATGGTGTTTTCCTTGTAATGACGCGCACATGCCGAGAAATTATTCGCAGGGAAATTTGCAACAAAAGATCGCAGACCAACGTGGCCAAGGTGGCACACCTGATCTCACCAACCAATCATACACCTCTCAGCAAATGGACAATATTTTCCTCACTGCTCAAATGCAAGGGATGTCCATTCAAAAAGAGTTAGATATAGTTCCAGACCAAGCGCTCTTTTCATGGATGGAAAGAGAGGAGTCAACGTTTCCAAATGATTTTCTTGTAACTCAAATTCCATGAGTACAGTCTGATTACAACACACATTCTAAGCGGAGATTTACCAGAGAATTCACATCTTCACCAGCTAATGCTTCATCTCAGCCGACGCCTAGTCCACCAGCAGGCCCGTCATCAGTCCCATAGCAGACTAGCGTGGTTCTTCCTAGTTCTCTGAATCTGCCTCCTCTGAAGGCAAAGACTCCTATGATCATCCCAACTGTTGCCAAATAGCCAGACACACTGGCTGCGAGGCCAACACTGATTGTGAAACCTAAAGAGCAAGCAACCGCGACTCATCAGTCGTGACCGCAGTTCAATGTGGTGGAACAATTGAAGAAGTCCTCTGCCAACACTTCTTTGTGGGATGTCCTGGATATTCCAGAGCAGAAGTGTTATTACAAAAGGCATTGTCGAGAGAGGAAGATACGAAGGGGCCTATTCAGTCCAATGAAGAAAAGATATCCAGGTTGGACCTGGATAAAGTGCTAACAAATCAACCCGAGGAAAAGTAAGAAGCCGAAAAAAAGAGTAAGCCTAAACCCAAGCCTTTCTTTCTAACACTTATCATTGGTGACAAACTGTTACATAATTGTATGATCGACTCTAGTGCCAGCACCACTATCATGCCTAAGCAAGTAGCTGATGCTTTGGGTTTAAAATATGAGCCTCTCAATAAGGGAGTCATGCAGCTAGACGGAAATAAAGTTGATACCGTTAAGGTAATCAAGGGATTGCCTATGACATTGTTTGTTTGCCCTAATATCACTGTAAATTAGGATACCGTACTCATTGATATTCCTCTTCTATTTGAGATTTGCTTGTCCCGAGAATTCAAAACAAATGTCGAAGGATATCTAGTGTTGGACTGGTCACACCTAATTTTGAGGACCAAACATGGAGCCAAGATGAAACTACTGTCAGAAACTTTGCATTCTTAGTATGTTGATGATGAGACTTTGCTCAACTTTGAAGCAGTACATACTTCAATTACTTAAGAAGAGAGGTTCAATGTGGAATTTCTGGAAGAAGAAGAGGCTACCAGCTCCCAGACAGAGGATGAAGAAAATGTGTTGAAGGATTTTATTGATACAGACCCTTTTGGGAATTATCACGCAACTAGACTCAATACTTATGTCATACATGAGGAAGTGTAGTCTATGCCCAGAGTTATTAAAGAATCTAGAGGTGAAGCACCCTCAAAGTTATGGACTTTGCATTTTGATGGCGCGAGATGCAGAGCCGGAGCTAGAGCAGGCATATGTTTGACATCCCTATCTGAGGAAAAGACCCTGAGGTCTTACCATTTCCAGTTTGCGTGCTCAAACAATGAAGTAGAGTATGAAGGCCTTGTCCATGGTTTGAGCCTTGCAGAACAAATGGGCGTAAAGCAGATAAGTGTATTCCAAGATTCGGAGTTGGTGGTCAACCAGATCTGAGGAATTTCTCCTACAAAAAATATTCGTATGCGATCCTACCGACATAGAGTTTGGGATCTAATTGACAACTTTGAGGCATTTAATATTCAGGCTATACAAAGAGAGAAGAACTCTGAAGCCGACCGAATGGCGACTATTGGAGCTCAGTTTGAGCCGGCCTTTGAGTTATTGAAAAATAAGCATGTGGTGATAGTAATTGTAAGGCCTACTATTCCAAACAACAATCAAGATTGGCAAGTGTTCAATAGCGATGCCCATATTGCATCATTTCTTCAGTCATCTAGAGAATTAGTTGATTAGCTGCAACCAAAAATCACCGAAGCTTATGGGGATCAAGTTATCCAGCTAAAATCCAACAAGCTTCCGAGAGGCCTAGTCACTCTGGAGAGCCTATTTGATTTCGATGATGCAACAAGAGACAAAAGAAGGCTCATAGTTGACAAGGGTGACTATACCGATTTATATATAAGAGAAGAAAGAAAACTCAAGGTCGGGAAAGAAGTTTCTCAAAAGAATATGGATAGACTAAGGCACTTTTGTGAAGAGTATCCAAGTGTTGTAGCTTGGTCATATGATGATCTTAAGGGATATGATCCCGGGATCATTGAGCATACAATTAAGCTATCGGAAGGGGCGAAGCCGGTTCGTCAAAAATAGAGGCCTGTGAATCCAAAGATAGAATCTCTCATGTCACAGGAACTGAATAAATTGATTGCATCTCGAATAGTGTTTTCGATCAAACACAACACTTGGGTGTCAAACCTAGTACCAATTCGGAAGAAGAATGGAAACAAACGACTGTGTGTATACTTCTGAGACTCGAATAGAGCGTCCTTAAAGGATCATTACCCTCTACCTTCAATGGAGGTAATTCTACAGACTGTAGTTGGTTCATAAATGTTTTCAATGTTGGATTGCTTTTTGGGCTACAATCAGATTCGGGCAACAGAAGAAGACCAACACAAAACAACGTTCACCATAAAGTGGGGAACATATGCATATGCCAAGATGTCTTTTGGACTCTTGAATGCCAGAGCCACCTTTCAGAGAGCCATGGATATTGCCTTCAAAAATCTAATCCATAAAATTATACTCATCTATCTGGATGATTTAATAGTATTTTTAAAATATGTCGATGATCACTTCGATCATTTAGAGCTTGTCTTCTAGAAGTGCCAGGAATTCAGGATTTCTTTAAACCCGAAGAAATATGTGTTCGGAATTCCCCAACGAAAGCTATTGGGGTATGTTGTCTCGAAGGAGGGCATTGCCATTGATCCTGAAAGAGTTGATGCGATCTGGGACCTTCCGTTACCTGTAAATAAGAAGGGAGTGCAATCATTTCTAGGTAAAGTCAACTTCATTAGCCGGTTCATTGCAGATTTCGCAGGGACTGTTTGGCCTATTACCTTGATGCTTAAAAAAGACCAGACTTTTAAATGGATGATGGAAGCCAGAAAAGCTTTTGAGCTTATAAAGGAGGCTATTTCTTCCACCCCTGTATTGGTTAACCCAGACCTATCAAAAGACTTTATTATGTATGTTTTTGGTGGTGGCAATAGTATTGCCACTGTACCTATGCAAAAAGATGATGAAGATAAAAGGGAGTCTCTTGTTGCTTTCTACTCATTAACCTTAAAAGAGTATGAGGTGAAGTATAATTTTGTAGAAAAGCAGGCCTTTGCCATTGTGAAAGGATTTAAGAAGTTTTAGCACTTTATATCATATAATAAGGTGATTGTTTGTGTACCGCATCCTAGTGTGTGGGAGTATATCATGGAGAGAGAAATCGCAAAGAAAAGAGCTAATTAGATCACTAAGATCCTAGAGTATGATATTGAAGTCAGACCTATCAAGACTATCAAAGGAAAGGGACTGTGTGAGTACCTCACTGAAAATAATAAACCAGCGACAGAGTTTGAAGTTTTGGAAATTGTATTACTGAACGAAGAAATCTCTCAAGGTGACTGGCTGGAGGATAGACTGAACTTCATGTAGACGGGAAGGTATCTGATCAATCTCCCTTCTTTTAAAAGGCATTTCTATCGCTTACAAAATAGCAATTATGTTCTCTTGGAGGTTGTCCTATTCAAAAGAAATTTTAATGGCATCCTACTAAGGTGTGTAAATGAAGAACAGGCGAAGAGAATATTGGATCAATACCACAGTGGCCTAGCTGAAGGAAATTTTTTTATAAAGACTACAACAATTAAAATTATTTGTGCTGATTATTTTTGGCCGACACTTTTCAATGATGCATTTTCATTAATTAAATCTTGCAATGAATGTCAGTTTTATGTCGGAAGGAGAAAGAATGTTGCTATGCCATTAAGGCCTCTAGTAGTAGAGGAACCTTTTGCTCAATGGGGTCTAGAATTCATTGGAATGATTAACCCTTTCTTCTCAACTGGACATAGGTGGATATTGACGGAAACGGACTACTTCACTAGATGGGTAGAAGCAGTGCCATTGAAGAACGCAACAGAATTAGAGATTGTTAACTTCCTGGAGGAGTTGGTGGCCAGATTTGGCCCACCAAAAACAATCATCTTCGACAATGCCAAAGCTTTCCTTGGCTCTAAGATGAGCTAGTTTGCACTAAAGTATGGAGTTTTCCTGAAAACCTCTTCCAACTATTATCCCCAAGGGAATGGCCTCATGGAGTCTACAAATAAAAACCTCATTAGGTTAATAAAGAGGATAGGCTCGGAACACCAAAGAGAATGGCATAAGAACCTCCAAACAGCGTTGTGGGAAGATCGAATCATGCCCAAGTAGATACTAAAGACATCTCCTTATGAGATGGTGTACGGGAAGGAGACATTGCTACCTATCACCATGGAGATCTTTGCCCTGCAATTGCTTAAATCCTTGGATATTGAACAAAACGAAGCAATGGAGGTACGTTTTTCTGAGCTACTCGAGGTTCAGGAGAAGAGCACGCCCTTGAGGCGATGAACAGCTGCTAGCAGGTGGTAAAGAAATTGTTTGATAAAAAGGCATCAGATCAAGAGCTACAACGCGAGGACTTGGTGCTCAAGTTCAACGAGCACAGAGCAAAGCCTGGTCAACACAGGAAATTCGACAACCTCTGGGAAGGGCCTTTCAAAATTGTCCAGTGTAAGCAGTTCAACTCCTTCGAGTTGGAAGACATGGAAGGTAATGCCTTAAGTATTCCAATTAATGGAATACATCTTAAAAAATTTAATTAATTCTACCTATGTGATGGCTTTGTAAATTGTAAATATGTAATTATTTTTCCCCTGTTTTAAGTTTTGGGTCTTCTTAGTGCTTTATGAAATAACAACCATAAGTGCAAGAAATTGATAAAACATTGTAAATGAGTCAAGATTTGTGAAAAACATATATTATATATTTTGGCCGGAAGTTTACATTATATAAGATAGGGGCCAGTGGCCTTGTATCGAATTTATACATATATTCGCTATGGAGCAGAGGCTACTAAAGGAAAAAAAAAACCAAATTGGGGACTATTTTTATTCTCAGATTATCAGGCATTTGATGGACCAACGATGGTAGCAACCGACAGCGTGAGATCAGGGAACACCATTCTTTTGAATTCCTCGTACCACTGGAGGTTTTAGAATGGTTCGATGTAATGCACCCGCATGAGGAAGTAGCAGCCGACATGCGCCTTGGCGTGATGCTCCTCATGAGTATCCAACTCAAAACCAAAGAGGAAAGGCCTGGTTGGCACGGGTCCTCCATGCAGCTATAGCAGACGAAGGTTGCGAACCGAGGGGACCCGACGATCAAATTCAGCAGCACACACTATTTGCTCCAGTCCTCCGAGGTAGCGCCGCGAAAACACTCGCTTCGTCAACTTCAAGACCTTGTGTTTGGAGACACTGATATCCATCAGCGAGGTGACGAAGTGAGAGAAAATGCTAGTGTTGACCCGGTATTGTTCCTCATACACCACACAGTCCTTTCCAAGAACCCATTTAATCGCTTTCATGTATAACAGGTTTTTCATGCCTGTCATACACTTTAAGCGCCTACCCCTAATTTTTTCTAAGAAAGCAGCTTGAGTCTTTTTACAGACAAGTCTTATTGGCATCTCCATACTTCTTGTTACTAGTACTAGAAAATGAAAATTGCTAAGGTAACTAAAGCTTGCTAAGCTAAGAATTCTTGGAATAATTATGATTTGCAATGCTGCTAATGGCCCTATTTATAGAATGGCTAGGGTTCACTTGATGAGGCAAGCCATAATTACGACAAAGGAAAAGTGTGTTGCCAAGCCTCAATTTTCAGTGTTGCGGCGTGTGAAGTGAAGGGAATAATCAGGTAAAGTTGCAACTTGCTCTGTTCAAGTTACCCAATTCAATAAAAATTGGCCAGGTGTCAGCACAAGGAGCCGTCATCCTATCTAAATCAAGGCAAATCACAAAAGTGGGTTGTTGGGTGATGCGCCCAAGTACAATCACGAAAAAATTAGTAAATGCAAAAAGCTTGCGAAAATATTTTGCAAGGTTGTCTTGGTCAGTTCAATAAAAAAGGGTGTCACCTCACGCGAAATCATGTCTCTTAAATGTGGAGAGCAATTTGGTAGGTTGGTGATCTTTTCATGCGCATGAAAGGCTGGTGATGCATATAGCAACTAAATGTGAAAGGCTGGCATGTACACTCACTCGACCGTTTTTCACAAAGATCAAAAAGTAGGTTGAGCATGCAAAGTGCATTTATTGCAAGAGTTATCAAAAGATAAAACAACTAAGTTATTTGCAAGAGAGAAAGAGTTTTTCAGAAGCCAAGTCATTTGTGAAAGTTTGCAAAAGTTCCTTACAAATACATAGAAATGGTTGAAATTGTAGAGAATCCAACACAGGCCCTAGCCCCAGCGAGTATAGACGAGCAAATGAAGAAGGCACCCTGTGTACAAATCTATGGCCTGGAGTCTTACGCTACCCCAGGCATCCCAACAAAGTCATGTTGGCCCTTCACTAGTCAGGTGGACCAGAGAATACTAAACACAATTCCTCAAACAAACCAGGTTTTGGTTTCAGAAGATTGGGATAATGTCTTTAATCCTGAGTTATCCCAAAATCCTAAGAGCCTCCGGGAAGGTGTGTACGAGAGAATGAAGAAATTATTGGACCCTTTCTGCAAGTGTTTATGGGACTGTGGGCTTCCCCAATATATGGTTCCCCTGGTGCATTTTTGCCTAGAAATTGTAGCAGCTTGCACGGCAGTCTTCGACCTGAACACCAAAGTAATAAGTGACACTAATTTAAGGGTAATCATCAGCCCTGAAGCTATTCAGGATATGTTATGCATCTCGCTTCCCTTGACATCGGATGTTGATATTTTTGACACGAAAAGGATGCATGATAAGTGGGGAGGGCTCAGGTTGGCACCGCAGTTTTACCACACTGAAACTGCTCAGCCAACAAATGTCTCAGCGCCACCCAAATTTCCATTTGGTCTGGGTGCTTTGGAAGGTGGGCCTTCCTCTATATGTTTTATGCTGGCACTGGTGTGTGATCTAGATACAGACAAACAGGTTTTTGAGTTTCAAATGTGTCTCAGCTTTATGTTGAGGAAGAACAACGTGGTTCCGCTTCTAAATTTTGCGAGAGTTATTAGTAATGGAATTTGGCAGCAGCTGCAAGACTTCCAGGTCGGTTCTAGGTTCAAGTATCTCTCTTTCCTGACCTACTTAATATTACACCAGAATCTAGACTATTTCATGACATTTATGTCTCTTGTTGTTTTCGACGAAAGCATCCTAAGGAAGCCAGTCTCGACATGGACTCTTGTTATGTCAAACAAAATTGATTACTATGCATTTTCAGATTTGTTCTTAGCCCCAACTTTGCAGGCTTTGGATAGAGTCGGGATCAACATGTTCGCGCGCCTGTCGCCAAGACAGAAATCCTGGTTGGAAAAGCTTGTGCCACCCTACGACTGGTTCTTTGGCACAGATTTCACCATGCTCCGTATGCGAGGGTTCACCCGGGAACCTTTTCGGCTTCCACACTTTCTTTCTGACAGAGTGTTGGCTCTGGAAGCGATGAGGCAGCTGTATAATATTGACAATGATTATTGGGGAGGAAAGCATTTAACCTCCTATTTGACACTGTCGGTCATGTTTGGTTCCATGTCGCTGATCAAGAAAAGGACTTTGAAGATTGACACTTCAGAAATTATGTTTTCAAAGTTGGGTCATCTTGGATTGGTGGTGATAAATGACACCTGGCAATACAATCCCGAAAATTATTTGTCGGAGATTGGCATAAGAATTTCACATCAGTCGCGGTTATTTTGGGACCCTCGAAGAAATGTTGAAGAGGGGAATTTAAGGTTATATGTAGGCCTTGAATATCTGCCTACTGAGGACATGCGACCGCCATGGATGAACTTCTACTACATAAAGGGGAAGGCGAATTTGAATCAGAAGATCAACCAGGCCCTGTGCACCCAATTACAATAGCTCGAATGGTGTCCTGAAAAGATTCGAGACTTTTAGGTTTATCGGTAGGAGATTAAAGCAACCACCAAGCTTCACGAAGAGGTGGCTCTTGATGAAAAATTTGATGACATATGGGAGAATGCCCACCCGGATGTAGAGAAGTCTCTAAACCCTTCAACGTCAGAGCAACAATTTGCCACGGAGCCCGGAGAAGAAGTAACTCAAAATCCCCCCGTCGTTGATGAGAATCCAATGCATAAAGAAGATGTTGGTAAACAGCCCACACAGTAGTAGGATTCATCAAACGTGCAATTGTCGGAGCCATCCAGCTCCTCTAAATCTACAAGGAAGCAGGTAAGGACTACCAATAGTAGAAGACGAGTCATTGTGGACCTTGAGAATTCTCCGGATGGAAAGCGGACACGGACAAGAGAATCTGACGGAGAGGAAAAACAGCAGCTGGAGGAAGCGGTTGTATCGTATGTAGCTCCTCACGAGCCTCAAGTATCATTTCTTCCCTCTTCTCTTTCTACTATGTCTCTAGTCTCTTCTTCGTTTGCCCCAACTTTTTTATCTATGCCAGTTTTCTGTGTCGTTGGACATCCCGGGCATTCGAGTCTTGCCCCTCCTGGTTTCCCACTTTCATCCTCTGCTTTCCATCCCTTACCCGAAACACAATTTGGTGTAAGTATTGGGCTCATGAGCCAACAATTCTTATCCCCGAGGCCCATCCCTTCAGTTGGCGCCTCCCCAGCCTTTCCTTTTACTACACTATCTTCCCCTCCGAGCGGCCAATTCATTCCACCATTCTCCCCGGCCATTATAACAAGGCCTAGCAAAACCACCAATGCGCTAAGTAGGCTATCTTTCCCGCTAGCAGTCCCTCAAGAGTTTCCTTTTGCTGGTGGCCTGGGTATCCCTTCCCATAAATATTTCTCATAGGTGGAAGCAAACAAAAGCACCCGAGCTAGCCAAATGCAAAAGAGGAGACAAAAGGATGCGGGCAAGCAGGCAAAGCCTCTCTTGCAAACTATGTTCAATGAGAGCCAGAATTCATTAATTTTTGCAAAGATCACTCCCGACGTGATTAAACTGGTAGGAGAAATGTTACCAAATGATTACTCTGTCAACGCCATTGGGCTAGACTTGCAGCAGACTCGTCTGTGAGATAAGGTTGAGATAATGGAGGAAACTCAAAATATTGTAACCATTGATTACCTCAAGCTCAATCGCCAAGCAAGGAAAAGAGAGGAGCAAATCTTGGAGCTAAAGGGAAATGTTGATATCTGGGTGAAAAAGTACAAGGCCCAAAAAAATAAAATAAGTCATCCGGAGAAGGAGGAGTGCCTTTGAAAGCCACATCAAGGAGCTACAAGTTATGAGCACAGAAATCATCCCGACCCTCCAGCATGAGGTTGAGCAGAGCCAAGCAAATGAAGAAAAACTCTACGTTGAGTCCGCGCAACTAAGTGAAGGAATTAAGGAGCTCTGACAGAGCACGGATGATAAAATAAATGAAAGGAATGCCACTTTAGAGTTGGAGATTCAGAAAACAAAGCAGGCCGAATTGGCCCTAGAAGAAAAAGAAAAAGAAATCTCCACTCTGAGAGAACAAGTGTCCGCATTAGACAGGGGCCTATCGGAGCTAAAGGCGAACTTAAGCAGCAAAGAAGTGGAGTTGAGTATCTTGAGGACCCAACCTCTTGCACCTCAGATAAGCTCATTGGAGATTTCCAAGGAGTTGTATACGTCATACTGGGATAAAGTCAAGGCATTATGCCTTACTCTATAGTCCACCCTAAAATTTATGGCGCAGGCAGCCAGCCTATGCGAAACGGTAGGTGAAACGATCCAGCAGATTCAGGAGGTAACTTCTAATGAGGTTCCGAAGGCTAGAATTTTGTTGGAAAAATTGTACAAAGCTTCTGATGAGGCTCTGAGTAGCGTGGGTATTGAAGATCAAACAATAATAGTCATGGGCGTAAGTATCCTCAATTCTATGTATGAGTTTGTCCAGCAGGTGGCAGAATGCAGGGCTAGGTTGAACCAGGTTACCAATGATATGCAAGCAAAGTTTTCCTGCTTAACTCAAAAAGGCCTCCCTTCGCCCTTCATTGCAGATCAGGCAATTGCTGGTGTTGAACATATTGTTGCAAAGATCGAAGAGAAGAAGCAGGACCTTTCTATCTTCCAATATTTTGATCAGTCTCCGACCGCCGAGAAGATTGAAGGGATCGTGCATCATTTGGCGCAGCTCTTCTTCTAGTTGGAATTAGAGATGAAAGTATTTGGCAGATTACCTTTCAAGGCAATTATCGATCTCAAATTGGCATATGAAAAACTATGAGCTCTCTCTGCACCATCAAATGAGGTCTGGACCAGTCTGCAAGCTGCCCTCTCGAGGTTGTGAGCAATTTTTGGGATGTCGAACCAAGGTTTTCTGGGGTTCTTCATTTCGTGAGCGAAATGTCCCTGTGAATCGCCAAACTGTTTCACAAAAAATCACCAACCTTAGTGGTTTTTAAATTATCTTCGCAACTGTTCCTTACCATTAAATTGCTCAAATTGTTGGGCGTGCTCCATGTGGCTTCCTCTCGAAGCTTTTTTCTTTTCATATCACTTCACTCTTGCCAGTCTCCGTCTGCGCAACACATGGCCTTCTTTGGCTGCTTTCTGAACTGGACCCGCCTTGCAGTTTCTTTCGCTCGACGTTGCCCAGGTGGCTCCCTCTCGGAGCTTTTCGCTGGGCATCCCTTCATCTTTTTTCCAAACCCCGTCTGCGTGACATGTGGCAGTTCTTTATGCGCTGGTTACCTTGGAATTGCTGCTACACCTTTTGTACTCACTTGTTGTCGCATTTTCTTTTGTTGCGTCGCGTGTTCATTTATGCTGCTATGTGGTTTTTTGTTCCCTACAATGGCTTTGCTAGCATGCTCTTGGGCTATCAATGTTTTTTGTGGCGGCTCGAGGTGATCTGAGGTGTCGATCCTTGCTTGTGGTTTTCTTTCTCTGTGGTGTTTCAGGCGGTGGACTGGCCTATTTATGCAGCCATGTTTCTCTTTTATTAAGTTGTTAAGTTGCAAAAAACTCCTGAGCACTGGGAAAAAGCCTTTGTAATAATTTTATTAAATTTGAAGACTCCAGACTGTGCCAAATCAATTCGGCCTTTCTGTTTTTCTTGCATTTAGTAAGACTGTTAGTCTGTGTTGTTATCTTCTTATATTGTATGAATCCTTGTTCTTCAGCTTTTATGATCTTTCATAGCTCAATAAATACAAATCATGTTTTTTCGACTCCTCTGTGTTGGCTAAGGTTATGCTAGATTATGTTATGCAAATTAGAGGGTATTTGTTATGTTTAAAGTGCTTTTGAAAATTTTTACTTGATAAACAACATTTTGGTGGTTCGGGCCTTTACATCCTGCACTGTGCTCTGGTAATTTTGTCTATGATTTTGGCGCATCGCCTGTAGTGTAGATTTTATATTTTGCTTATTTCTAACCTTTTACCTTCCCCACTAAATGAAGAGCAGACTTTGATAAAATCCCGGAGGTCACTTAGTTAGCGCACTATGTCCCACAATAGCTAAGTTTCCCATAAGATTGTTGCTACCTACAAAATCTTGCGTCAACAAATAGATAATAGGTTGATACATTCAGTTAACAGATGGAGGATCATGCATGCACATTGTTTTGCATGAATTGGTGATAGATGTGTTTTAGTTAACAAAGATCAACTTGGGCCCACCTTGGGTGCCCAAGTTGGCATATTTGAGTTACAACTACTGCACTAAAAAGATATTTGTAATGCTGAGTTAAGTGGGACCCAGTTTGAATGCCTTCTTTGAGGATGAGCTTGCAAAAGATATTTTTGACAACTATGAGGTTAACACTTCAGTGTTGGGTGTCAACTTTGAGGGAGACTCATGTTTGATTTATGCATGCATGTTTGAACTCAACTTGGAAACCCTAGGTGTGGATTTTCTCAAGAGGCTTTGTGATATTATATTTGTTAACTCTTATGAGTTTGTAAGCAAGAATATTGTCTATTATTGCAGCAATTATATGAGAGAGTTTTATGAGAAAATATTGCAGGTTGTGAAGAAGATTTGTTGAAGAACAAAGAAGCACATCAAGGAGAATTGAATCAGTATTATTGTAACCCATTCAAAGGTTAAATAATACAAGCAAGAACAATTCTGGTGGAGTTTTTTACCTGAAAGGGTTTTCTCCACATACATGTGGTGTCCTTTCTATTATGTCTTATATTTCTTCTATCAATCTTCTATCTACTTTCTACAACATTAAAATTGATCTAATTCAAGATTAATCATACACAAGAGATTGCGACAAAGAATACTAAAATTGAATCTACAGTTACAAAGGATTTACAAATTTTAAGCTACATTTTTACTATAGTTTTACCTTCATTTTTAACATTTGGTATCAGAGCCACAGGTTGGGTAGAGTTTGGGATGCCTTTCTCTTAAATGTTTCAAGGTTTTTTGGCTGTAGTGGGAGCTTTTAATATTGTGTCAATTGCTGATTTGAAAAATTAGTGTGTTGCAATGGGTTCTCCTTCTCGTTTAGATATTGAAAGGTTCAATGGATCTCGGTATGAGATGTGGAAATTAAAAATGTAAGATCTCCTTGAAGAGAGAGATCAGTGGTCATTTGTAGGTAATAATACAAAAACACCTACATCGATGTCAGATGAGGATTGGGCTCAGTTAGATAAGAAGGCAAGAGGAACCATAAGATTATGTCTTGTTAATGTTGTTCTCTTGAATGTTTCAAATGAAAAGACTGCATTTTATTTTTGGAAGAGGATAGGTGATATCTATCAAACTAAAAGCCATACTAATAAGTTGTATCTGAAAAGACGGTTATATTCTTTAAAGATAAAAGATGGTGATTTTGTTGCACATCATTTAAATGCTTTTAATTTGATTCTGAGTCAATTAGCATCTGTATATGTAAAGCTAGAAGATGAAGATAAATGCATTTTGTTACTTTGTTCTTTACCAAAATATTGGGAAAATCTAATTGTTGCTATCAGTGGTAGTGGTGCAGATCTGAAGATGGACAATATAATTCCTACTCTCCTATCAGAGGAGATGAGGTGGAAGTCTAAAATGGGCTCCCAAGATGCCTTGTTTGTAAGAGGTAGGCCTAAGGAAAATGAATCTAAGGCAGAAAAGAAAGGAAAGGGTAAGTCTAAAGGATGGTCTAAAACTCGTGGTAAGGGTAAGGTAAAGTGTTGGAACTATGGGAAACCAGGACACATAAAGAAGGATTGTAAGAGCAAGAAAATGAATTATGATGCTTCTACTAAAAAATCTTCAAATGATGGTAATCATGCATTGATTATTTCATGTAAGAATGTTAGTGATGACTCTTGGCTTATTGATTCAGGTTGCTCCTATCATATGAATCCTAACAAGGAATGGTTCTTAAAGTATATTGAATATGATGGAGGCAATGTCTTCTTTGGAGACAATAGCACAACAAATATTGTGGGAAAAGGAGAGGTAAAGTTGTGTTTCAGTGATGGTAGGGTTAACACCCTTAATGATGTTTTACATATTCCAGGACTTGCTAGAAATCTACTTTTTATATCAAAGTTTAATGATTCTGGAATGCATGTGACATTTGATAAAAGTGGTTGCAAATTGGTGAAAGGGAATATGGTGGTTGCTAAAGGATCTTGGATTGGGACTTTGTTTAAGCTAAATACCTCCAATTTGAATTAATCAGCCAATGTAACTGAAGCTGAAAATACATGTATGTTGTGGCACCATAGATTGGGCCACATAGGTGAAAAAGGTCTTAGGACCATTCTTAATAAGAAACTGGTTGATGGTATTCCTGATTATAATATTGACAAAAATAATTTTTGTGAGCATTGTGTGTTTGAAAATCAATCTAGATCTTCATTTCCTAAAGGAATAAATAAAGCTAAAAGATTATTAAAGATTATTCACTCAAATATTTTGGGTGTGGATATTGAATCTATTGGAAAATCTAGATATTATATCAATTTTATTGATGATGTATCAAGATACACTTGGCTCTATTTTATGCATAACAAATCTGACGTGTTTAATAAGTTCAAAGAATTTAAAGCTTTAGTTGAGAAACAATCAAATCATAAGATAAAAGTGTTGAGATCAAATAATGGTGGTGAATGTTGTTTTACAAAATTTGATGATTATTGTAAGCATGCAAGAATTATGAGATAGAAAACTACTCCATATACACCACAACAAAATGGAGTAGCAGAGAGGATGAATCGAACCTTAATGGAAAGAGCTAGGAGCATGTTAAGTAGTGCTAAGCTAGATCGGTACCTTTGGGCTAAGGTTGTATGCACTTCTTGTTATTTAATTAATATATCTCCTAGTTCATCTATTGAAGATAAAACCCCTTATGAAATGTGGTTAGGTAGAAAGCCTAGTGTTGCACATTTAAGATTCTTTGGTTGTGAGGCTTTTGTTCATGTGCCTAAAGAAAATTGATCTAAATTGGATCCAAAAGCACAGAAATGCATATTCATAGGTTATGGTGAAAATGTAAAAGGTTACAAGCTTTGGAATCCTCTAACTTGAAAAACTACTTTGTCAAGAGATGTGATTTTCAAAGAATTTAGAGATTATTTAGGAGAAGAACAACCAAAGGAAAAGGATACTTCTTGAATAGTGCATTTTGAGGAAAATATTAAGAAGTAAGAAGATGCACATGTTGAAGAACAATTGGGTGGATCGGATGAGGAGAGTTCGCAAAGTTCTAAGATAGATTCTCATGATGAGCATATTGAGGAAGAGGGAGAAACCCCATTGAGAAGATCCACCAGAAAACATAATCTCGTTGACAGGTATAGCGCACCTGATTTCCATAGTATGTTTGCTTTGTTGAGTATTAATGATGAACCTAGATCTTATAGGGAAGTTGTTTCTTCAGATGAGAACAAGCTTTGGACACAAGCTATGCATGAGGAAATGGTTTCCTTGGATACTTGTGACATATGGGATCTTGAGAGTTTTCCCAAAGGAAGAAAGGACATTGATTGTAAATGGATCTTTAAAAAGAAAATTGGAGCAGATGGTACTATCGAAAGGTACAAGGCTAGATTAGTAGCCAAGGGCTACTCCCAGAGAGAGGGAGTTGAATTTAATGAAATCTTCTCTCCTGTTGCTAAACTAACTTCTATTAGATTCCTTTTATCGATTGTTGCTACTTTTGATTTTGAGATAGAGCAAATGGATGTGAAAATTGCTTTCTTTCATGGGGATCTTGATGAGGAGATTTATATGAGGCAACCTGATGGTTTTGTTGTAAAAGGAAAAGAAGAATTGGTTTGCAGGTTAAAGAGATCTTTATATGGATTGAAACAATCACCAAAAATGTGGTACCAAAATTTAGATGCTTTTGCATTAAAAATTGGTTACGTTAGGAGTGAGGAAGATCATTGTGTTTACATAAAAAATAATTGATGATCAACTTTTAAGTATTATCTTGTATGTTGATGACATGTTGTTTATTGGTAACACCAAGGTAATGATCAAAAAATTGAAAGCACAACTCTCTAGCACATTTGAGATGAAAGATCTAGGGGATGCAAAATATATCTTTGGTATGGAGATTAGCAGAGATGGAGGTAACATAAAGCTTCGCTTAAGTCAAAGCAACTATGTTGATAATATTTTGAAATGGTTTAACATGCATGATAGTAAACCAATTAATATTCCTTTACCAGTTGGCACGAAGTTAAGTTTAGACATGAGTCCTAAATCTGATTTTGATTATGAGGAAATGTCTGAGATTCCATATGCTGGTGTAGTTGGTAGTTTGATGTATGCAATGGTTTGTACAAGACCAGATATAGCCCAAGCTATGGGAGTTCTAAATAGGTTTATGTCTAACTCTAGTAAAGAACATTAGACTTATGTTAAGAGGGTGTTTAGATATTTACAAGGTACTTATTATTACTATTTGGTTTATCATGGTGCTAATGATATTGATATTATGCATATAACATTGGACATACAAGGTTTTGTTGATTCAGATTGGGCAGGAGACTTGGATAGTCTAAGGTCACAAGTGGTTATGTATTTACTATGTTTGTAGTTGCAGTTAGTTGGATGAGTAAGAGATAGCCCATGGTTGCTTTGTCCACCATAGAAGCAGAGTACATGGCTGCTACACATGCCTCCAAAGAGGCAATTTGGTTACAAAGACTAGGGAAAGCTATTAATTTTAATTGCAAGCAAATTAAACTTGAATGTGATAGTCAGAGTGCTATTTGTTTAGCCAAAAATCCTATGTATCATGCTCGTACTAAGAATTTTGATGTGTAGTATCATTTTGTGCAATAAATGATTAAGAGTGGGAAGGTATTGATTGAGAAAGTTTACACTTTGGTCAATGCTACAAATTATCTTATAAAATCGGTTCCTACAAAAAAGTTCTCTTGGTGCAAGAAGGCCATTATCCTTGATTCATATACTTGATTTATATTAAATGATTCATAGTTTAGAATAATTACAATGATAATGTCAAGTAGGATAATGTTGGGAATATGATGCCATTTAATTGCATTCTAAACTTATTTCATGTATCTCCTAAGTCCTTGGAATGGGTTTCACAACTCTAGGATTAGGAAGAGATTAATTTGGAATGAAATAAACATTTAATTTAACATTTGAAGTTATTCTTAAACAATAGGAGCATGTGGGGATGCCTTGGGAGAGATCCTACAAAATAGGAGCACATGGGTGCCTACATGGGAGGTGGGACACACCTTTAGTTCAGTTAACTGATTGGTGAATTGAGTACACTTAAGAAATGCATCCTAGGTTCCTACAAAATAGGGATTTTGATTTATGCATGGGATTGATGTTTACGAGGTTCAGTTCAGTTCAATTTAGTTATGTTTCAGTTATCTTCAGTTGCATGTTAGTTAATCTCAGTTGACTTGAATTACATGGACAAATAACAGGTTGATACATTCAGTTGACAGATGGAGGATCATGCATGCACATTGTTTTGCATGAATCAGTGACAGATGTGTTTCAGTTAACAAAGATAAACTTGGGCCCACCTTTGGCACCCAAGTTGGCATCTTTGAGTTACAACTACTACATGGAAAAGATATTTGTAATGTTGAGTTAAGTGGGACCCAGTTTGGACACCTTCTTTGAGGATGAGCTTGCAGAAGATATTTTTGACAATTATGAGGTTAACACTTCAATGTTGGATGCCAAATTTGAGGGAGACTCATGTTTGACTTATGCATGCATGTTTGAACTCAACTTAGCAATGCTAGGTGTGGATTTTCTCAAGAGGCTTTGTGATATTATATTTGTTAACTCTTATGAGTTTGTAAGCAAGAATATTGTCTATTATTGCAGCAATTGTATGAGGGATTTTTGTGAGAAAATATTACAGGTTGTGAAGAAGATTTGTTGAAGAACAAAGAAGCACATCAAGGAGAATTGAATCATTATTATTGTAACTCATTCAAAGGTTAAATAATACAAGCAAGAAAAATTTTGGTGGAGTTTTTTACCTGAAAGGGTTTCTTCCACGTACATGCAGTGTCCTTTCTATTATGTCTTATATTTCTTCTATCAATCTTCTGTCTACTTTCTACAACATTAAAATTGATCTAATTCAAGATTAATCATACACAAGATATCGTGACAAAGAATACTAAAATTGAATCTACAGTTACACAAGATTTACAAATTTTAAGCTACATTTTTACTACAGTTTTACCTTCATTTCAACAGGGTTACATTCTCATATTCCAATTCCAAACACTTAGCATCTTCATCTAAATTGAAAGGTTTGTCTTCCCATTCTAGTGGACTGATACCTCTCCTTGGGATGTCATCTACCACTATATCAGCATGTTCCTTGAGAAATTTTTGGATCTCTAAAGGCAACTCATCCATCCTAACTACTGTCACAATAGATATAGATCTAATTATAACTGCAAAGCCCATTTCTTCCTTTTCTATAGGTTTAATGAACTCCTCTCCTACCAACATCACACTAGATCCTACTTATGGTTCTTAACCTTCTTATTTTAAAGGTATAAGAGTGTAAGAGACCCCATCCTTCTCTATGAGACAAGTGTTTTTCCTACCATCATGGACTGCCTTCTTATCATATTGCCATGGTCTACCTAGCAACATATGGAAAACATCCATGGGAATTATGTCACACAAGACTTTGTCCTTTTATCTCCCTATTTAGAATTCTACCCAACTTTTCTCATTCACTAAAACTTGTTTCCTTTTTTTTAACCATGATACCTTATATGGAGTGGCATGGGGTAATATTTTTAATTTTAACTTTTCTATCATTTCAACAAAACCAAGTTATCAGTACTACCAGAATCAATGACAATTTGATAACATTTACCTTGGCTTCTACAGGTGGTCCTGAAGAGTGGTCTTCTTTGGGGTGGTTCCTTCTCCATGGGCACTTTGATCAAAGTTCTCCTTATCTAAAAAAAATCTCCAACTTCCATTTCTTCAACTTATGGTGGAGAATTCACACTTTCAGAGTCTTCACCTTGTGCAACTTGATTCCTCCTTTCACTCCCGAAAGAAGTAGATGACTATTCTTTAGGAAATTTCCATGCTTGATGGCATACAAATTTATTACATTTGTAACATTTTCTAGTGAATCCAATTGATCCTCCTCTACTCCCAAATTTTCCCCTAAAACTGCCCCTTGAATCAGAGGTTTTTTCTTGAGAATTACTTGTCTCTCCTTGGCTCTCATGTGACTATACCAAATCAACAACTGATCCTATTCCTATGCTTTGTTTCTCTTGTCTCCTTATCAACTTTTCTTTAGCCTTTATGGCTAGTTGGTAGCATTCTTCTACCGTTCTGGGGCTTGTGAGACTTAGTTCATCTTGTAGACTATATTTTAGTCCATTTAAATACCTTGCAACCTTATAAACATCCTCTTCCATATTGCCTGATCTAATACTTATTTTATAGAATTATTCTATATAGGTCTTTAGATCCATGTCTTTTTGTTTCAAGTTTTTTAGTTGCCTATATAATTGAATGGCATAATCCCTAGGTAGAAATTTACCTTTTAACTTTGCAACCATTCTATCCTAAGAGGTGATCTTTTCTTTTCCTTTCTTCCTTCTCTTTTCTTGCATGTAGTCCCACCAAAGGGATGCATGGCCCTTCAATTTTTTTCTTGCCAACTTCACTTGTTGTTCCTCTGGCACATCTTCAAATTCAAAATATTTATCCAGTTCTTCAACCCATTCATTGTTTAGACTACTTGAATACATCGAGAGTTCCATCTTCAATTTGGAACCTTCACCTCTAATTGATTTCAACAATCTCTCCAACCTCATCTCTTCAACATCTCTTTCTTCATGGGGTTCTTCTTATGGTGGATTGTTTTCATCCATCTCTTCTTCCTAATCACTCAAATCTCCTATGATCACACCTTTTCTCTATTTTGTCTCAATTGTTGTAAGCCTTGCATCAAGACTTACTCTCATCTCTCTCATCTCTTGTGCAAGTTTATCTACCATCTCTTTGGCTAACTTTTCTATTGCTCTTTCAACAACATTCACCCTTGGAGGCATCTTTGCTTATCACAACACACCAAACTAACTTTTTCTTGACTTTATTGGCTTTGATACCAATATGATGCAGAGAAGGGACAAATCCTAACACAACTTAGTTGTCTCAGTACACTTCTTGCAAAGGTTCATTGAAAGAAAGGCCTAAAATTATCTTAGTGCACCTTGTCACCATTGACAGTTTAGACTCTTGGACATTCAAGTAAGTAAAAACACCATGGAGTAGGGGAGTACTGACTTGTGTAGACTTGTTTCAATTGTCTTCATAGGCTTCAATCACTCTGGATCAAAAGCAATAGTTGTTAAGCATCACGCCTCACACTTAACAAGGATTTATGCACACCAATATGAGTGGTTATCAACCCAACCAGAGTAGCAACATAAATGTGGACCCCTTAGCCTCCCTCTAACTTGTCTCAACCTATCTTAATGATTCACAAACATCTATAACCCAACAACCATATGTTGTTGTGTTCACATTCAACAATAAAATATTGACACAAGATGTATTCAAGTACAAACAAATTTTCCCCATTACCTAAAATAACATCCTCTTTGAAACGGTACAAATTAGAAACTAAATCTTCAACCTTGAAATCAACTTCTCTTCTTCTCACATCTGCCCTTTTCTTGCATCTGCTAACTCTACTTTGTAGCTTCTCCCTTCCTGGTTGATGGATTACATGCATTACAATAACAACTTTCTCTCCTTTAGCACCTTGTTTTATTTTTACCTTAGGTCTCTCACTCCGCAATTGTGCAATCTCAATAAAAGCATTTTGTATCCTCTTTCTGTCTCTAGCCATCATGGCATCAAGCATAGGTTCTTGATCAGTTTTGTTGTCCTCTTATAAAAGAAGCAAAGCATGTCTAACTTCCAATATCTCATTTTTGCAATGTGTGCAATTGATGTGAATATTCTTCATCCTCAATGAAAAATAGGAAAGATTTAATTCTCCTTGCTTCTTCAATGCCATTACTTCTCGTATTTTGAAAAGACCCCTGCATTACAACTATGTTATGTCTTCCACACTCATTCAGTGATCCTTTCAACATGTCAATTATTGATTGAAGGGGCTTGATCTAAGAATAAAAAACATAAACTTTATCTCCCAAATCTGCAATGGTCAATGATGCCTTCTCCATTGGATTTGCACAATGATTGGCCTTATCCTTTTCTTTATTTATATCAGTCTGCAAAATAGAAAATTGAACCTCTAGCTTGGGATTGAGCCTCTTAACCCCATATTGTATTGGATTACATTCACCAAACTACTTAAGCAACTAAAAGGTAACTTGGGTTGCATTTGCATATGCCAATTGCAAACACTTAGCATCTTCATCTAAATTGAAAGGTTTGTCTTCCCATTCTAGCGGATTGACACTTCTCCTTGGGATGTCATCTACAACTATATCAGCATCTTCCTTGAGAAAATTTTGGATCTCTAAAGGCAACTCATCCATCCTAACTATTGTCACAAGAGTTCTAGGTCTAATTATAACTGCAAAGCCCATTTCTTTTTTTTCTATAGGTTTAAGGAACTCCTTCTCTCCTACCAACATCACACTAGATCCCACTTTTGGTTCTTGACCTTCTTCTTTCAAAGGTGTGAGAGTGTAAGAGACCTTATCCTTCTCTATGACATAGGTGTTTTTCCTACCATCATGGATTGCCTTCCTATCATATTGTCATGGTCTACCTAGAAACATATTGCAAACATCCATGGGAATGATGTCACACAATACTTTGTCCTTATATCTCCCTATTTAGAATTATACCCAGCTTTTCTCATTCAATAACACTTTTTTTCCCTTTTTTTAACCATGATACCTTATATCGAGTGGCATAGGGTAATCTTTTCAATTTTAACTTTTCTACCATTTCAACAAAAACCAAGTTATCAATACTACCAGTATCAATGACAATTTGATAGCATTTACCTTGGCTTCTGCAGGTAGTCCTAAAGAGTGATCTTCTTTGGGGTGGTTCCTTCTCCATGGGCACTTTGATCAAGGTTCTCCTCATTAGCGAAAAATCTCCAACTTCCAGTTCTTCAACTTATGGTGGAGAATTCACACTTTTAGCATCTTCACCTTGTGCAACTTGATTCCTCCTTTCACTTTCAAAAGAAGTAGACGACTGTTCTTCAAGGAATTTCCATGCTTGATGGCTTACAAATTTATTAATTTTCTAACATTTTCTAGTGAATCCACTTGATCCTCCTCTACTCCCTAATTTTCCCCTAAAATTTGATCTTCTTCCCCTAAAATTGCCCCTTGAATAAGAGGTTTGTTCTTGAGAATTACTTGTCTCTCCTTGACTCTCATTTCAATGTCTTGAATTAGAAAATGATCCTCTTCCTCTAAAATTCCTTCCCCTACCTTTACTTTGTTTCTCTTGTCTCCTTTTCAACTTTTCTTCAACCTTTATGGCTAGTTGGTAGCATTTTTGTACCGTTTTATGGCTTGTGAGACTTAGTTCATCTTGTAGACTATATTTTAGTCCATTCAAATACCTTGCAACCTTATCAACATCCTCTTCCATATGGCCTGATATAATACTTAGTTTATATAATTCTTTTGTATAGGTCTTTACATCCATATCTTTTTGTTTCAAGTTTTGTAGTTGCCTATACAATTGAATGGCATAATCCCTAGGTAGAAATCTACCTTTTAACTTTGCAACCATTATGTCCCAAGAGGTGATCTTTGATTTTCCTTTCTTCCTCCCCTCTTCTTGTACATAGTCCCACCAAAGGGATGCATGGCCCTTCAATTTTGTTCTTTCCAACACCACTTGTTATTCCTCTGGCACATTTCAAATTCAAAATATTTATCTAGTTCTCCAACCCAATCAAGAAGTTCCTCACTGTTCAAACTACCTAAATAATAGGCAGTTCCATCTTCAATTTGGAACCTTCACCTCTGTCTACTTTCAATAATCTCTCCAACCTCGTCTCCTCAACATCTCTTTCTTCATGGGGTTATTCTTGTGGTGGATTGTTTTCATCCATATCTTCTTCCTGATCACTCAAATCTCCTATGATCACACCTCTTCTCTGATTTGTCTCAACTATTGTAAGCCTTGCATCAAGACTTACTCTCATCTCTCTCATCTTTTGGAGAAATTTTATCTCCCATCTCTTTGGATAACTTTTCTATTGATCTTTCAACAGCATTCACCCTTGGAGGCATCCTTGCTTATCACAACACACCAAACTAACTTGTTCTTGACTTTATTGGTTTTGATACCATTATGATGCAGAGCAGGGGTAGATCCTAACACAACTTGGTTGTCTCATCACACTTCTTGCAAAGGGTCATTGAAAGCAAGGCCTAAAATTATCTTAGTACACCTTGTCACCATTGACAATTTAGACTCTTGGACATTCAAGGAAGGTAAAACACCATGGAGCAAGGGAGTATTGACTTGTGTAGACCTATTTCAATCCTCTCCATAGGCTTCAATCACTTTGGATCAAAAGCAACAGTTGTTAAGCATCATGCCTCACACTTAACAAGGATTTATGCACACCAATATGAGTGGTTATCAACCCAACCATGAGTAACAACATAAATGTGGACCCCTTAGGCTCCCTCTGACTTGTCTCGACCTATCTTGATGATTCACAAACATTTATAACCTAACAACCATTGTTGTGTTCACATTCAATAATGAAATGTTGACACAAGATGTATTCAAGTATAAACACCTAATCAATAAGGGAAATGACTTCTCAATGACACCTTTGTCTTTAATAGGATTTCAACAACACTACATAAGGTTTACCAAACTAGACTTTATGAGACAATGCAAAGAATTGATCAAGCAACCATCATGTGGGGTTTTAGAACTGTTCTAATGAGGTTGTGAGGCATGTTGTCACACATATCTTTTGTACACGTAAAAATCATGGACTCCAATCTTGCAGGGATGGATATGATATCAAGACAGAGCATTCCAAAAGTTTTATCATTTTCTCATGATGGAATCTCTGCGCACAACATTTATTCAATGATTGGGAACCCTAGGTAGGGTTTGTGACAATTTTTACAAAAATGACAATATCTCATGAAAAACTCAATGGATTTAGATCAAACAAAAACAATTGTAAAGATAATGAACCCCTAAAACTTTTCCAATCAACTTCCAAATTGTACCAAGAAGTCCAAATTCGTACAAGGCAAAATACAGTCAGCTTTTACAAGGAGAAAATAGTATAGAACATGCAAAATTGAAATCTTCTTCATTCAAACTCCTACCAACCCTGGGGATCATGTTTACAATACATTTTATATGTCTGGTATGAGAAAGAATATTCTTTGTATGTTGAGTCAAAGTCCATGCAATGGATACAAATTCACCTTGTTTATTAATACCCCGGTGCATCATATCTATTTGCTACATCAATTAGGATTGTTCAAAATGCGAAGCCTCCAAGCAAATCAAAAGTAATACTCATCAGTACTAACAACATCAAATTTCTATCCATCATCAAATATTTCTTCTAACTAACATCCATCCTGCATCCACAATATCATCAATACAAATCATGATGATAATAAACCAATGAAAACATCACGTATCATGAATAGATGGAATACATCCATCATATATCATCCATATTGATCATCAATAATAAAACATCATATGAAACAATATATGATCCATCCATCCACATCATATGCATAAAAAAAAGTACAAAAAAACACATACATCGTCATACATCATCATCCATAATCATCTTATAAACACATAGTGAAGCTGAATTGAAGCATGTATATCTCATTTATATCATCATCAAAAAAAGAGAATTTCATATTACATCATCATCATGGAAAGAAGTGTGATAGGATAATACAAAAATATACATATATACGAGGCCTTAGTTGGGCCGATGAATATATATACAAAATAATGTCTACAAAGTCTCTGAATAACAAACATCATAAAGATCAAGTAAAACTATGACATTCCCCAGCAGGAAGAGGAGGACTCTAAGGACCAAGCTATGAACCACCATCTAGATCTGGCTATCTAATAGACTACCCACCTAACTCAACACCACCACCCACAACACTAGTTAGGCTCTACAAATCTTGGGCGTTGTTGGGCTCGAGGAACAAAAGAATCATACAAAGTCTAGTAATATGTAGCCTTCTATAATAACTGATCTCACTCAGCATGAATACTATCAGATTTTGTCCTTAAACTATCCCTCTTTGTGGTAACAACCTGCAACTATGTCTCGAAGATGAGATGACACCCAATATTTATATCTTACTCTGCCCTCAAACCATCTTGCTCTGTAGTGAGAGTGATAATCTATGCCTCTGCGACCTATCGCCACCCTATCTTACTAGCTAACTGAGCACCTCTATCCCCAAGTGGTGGAGGGGGACCTAGAACCTGTCCATGTCCCTGTATTTTATCCCCTTGTCCAACTTGGGTACAATCTTGTCGGGCCCTACCAAGGTGCTCTACTAGAATCTTGAGATGTTATCTCTCTCCCTGTCGACCTATGATACCTGGTCTTCCCACTATGGGATCACCACCAAGATCTATAAATCTCACTGGAACACATCGTGCCCATCACTAATCAAAATCAAGAGTGGTCCCCGAATCCGCTAAACCCACTGACCAACCACATCTAATTGGGGCAAGATCTCTGAACGCAACAATAGTAGCATCTTGGTTACCTTGTAGACCCCATACTCAAACCTCTTTTGTGGTCCAACCAAACCGAGCCTCATAGGTGTCTGGAAAGTGACCCTACCTCTCTTTATACTAACTGCATACCCTATCAAGAAGATACCTCTCCAAAATCAATTTTATTGACGGGATTAGTGATCCTAAATATTTTGACTAAAATCTTATTAAATTCGAAATGGATATGAATTGAAAAGTTAGAAAAAACTGAGTTCAATTAATTGAATTAATGATGACCCTCCATGGATTCACCTATATAAGCTGCGGCTAGAGTTGCAAAGATTAGAGCTTGAATACCACTTGTAAATAATCCTAGGAACATTACAGGTATAGGTACCACTAAAGGTACTAAGGAAACAAGAACGGCAACTACCAATTCGTCAGCTAATATATTTCCAAAAAGTCAAAAACTAAGTGAGAGTGACCAATCAACCATCTGGTCTGTTTTTAGTATACTAGCTACTCCTGATCCTCAAGCTAGGCCTCAAAATCCATATATGGTATCCATATAAAACCTGGCATATCATCAAATACTCGAAGCTAGTACGAAAGCCCCCCAAGCAAGGTATAATGTAGAAAATCTACATAACGATAAGAGTATGGATCACCAGTAGTACGATCCTATATACCATCAGGCTAAGCAACTGCGATGTGCTCCCAAGCCCATACGTGAAGAAGATAGACACCTACAAAAATGGATTTCCCACCATGATATGCAACCTCATGCATATCTCTATATAGGTGGGTGAGAAGACAAGGACACCATGCATATCTAGTCCCATGCTCAAACATCTCCTCAATACATATACCCATCTAATAGGAAACTAACAACCTCTCCTATCAAGAACAACCAATCCTAAAACCAAATCACAAAGAACAAGGGAGACCAGATCGACACTACCAACAAAATCAAATAAATCTATCTTACATTGTTGCACCTCCAATCATCTAACACCAAGCACACACCGCATAGTGCGGGTACCCTGCCAAACATGATAGGTAACAAGCTCCCCATGGATAGGTATGAGGAGGATCCTCCACACATCCTCAAGGGTAATAGTGGCCTCTCTTGTAGGTAAATATAAAGAAGAAGTCTTTGAATGCCACCACTCCATGAGTGTGGTCATCATTGCAGTGTGACATCAGATGGTGGGCATGTAACAAATATGACATAGCCTGACCACATCTAGAAAATCTCGCTCCAATACATTGAAACCAATAATCAAATCAAACAGATCCCGGGGTCATTGTTCCCTTGACTGTAGTGGTTTAAGGACCACCTGGAATCAGTCAACCCACAATGTCAAGGGTTCACTCTGAACACGCAAAATGAAACAAAAATGATGAATAAACTAACTTAGGGTTCCAAAAAGTTAAAATCATTAAATTTGTAGCAAAAGCGATGAAGTTTTTTGCAAAATCGAAGAAAACAAGTAAAAGTGAGGAACTTTCAGGCAAAAGTGATGAGAAATAACAAGAGTGAAAAGAACAAAAGCACAAAATTTTAGCAAGGGTACAAATTTATCACAAAAGCATAAAAAATGAAGCATGGAAATAAAAAGCACAAATTTATAGCAAAAGTGAATTGCAAAAGTGAAAAAGTAGGTCAAAGGCACAAAAGTATATCAAAAGAGAGCTTTTAAAAATGGCAAAAGTGTTGAAACCGAATCAATAGCGCTAAAACCCTAAAACCTATGCTTTTGACTTGTTAGAATTTAAGCAGTAATTATAGGAACATGGAAAGATGAAAACAAGAATCGAGAGGGTACATATTGGGGCACCAATTCCTGCAGGTCGTCCATACTCTCGAACCGCGTCTACATAATGTGGGGCTTCCCAAATCAACACCATAGCTCCTCGACAACTGAAAAAATGAAAAATCCAGAGACAAGAATTTTCTTTAGGCTCAAAGTACAAATGAGGTAATTAGAACCCTGATTACCTATTTTAACTCTCCAAAACCCTAATTTTTACTTAGGAAACCCTAATTTTTACTTAGGGAACCTTCCTACATTCAAATTAAGAGCTCCCAAGAACACTTTAACAAGCAACGAGGGACCTATAGACTTAATTTTTTGTCCTAAATACAACTGAACTGAAATAAAAAAAGTTTGTGAGCCTGACCTCAAAATGAAAATTTTCGGCCAACCTTTTGAGGGGGTAGCACAAAATCCTACCATCATTCCACTGACCGCCGGGGCACATTAGGGCATAATTTTTTTTCAAAATCTAGATCTTAACATCATAGTCTTTGAAGCAAAGCAACTCGTACTTTGTATCAAAGAGGGGCAAAATGTAGACATGTAAAATTGACCTAACACTTATCGCACACTTTAAATAACATTCTCACATCATCGACATCATTATTATCAAATATCACTGCATTTCACATGAAAAGTATCAAAAACCCTAAATTCCTCTATTAATTGAATAATATGACATTATTTAATTAATTCACTTTTTCATCATTTTTGACAAATTAAATAAATTTCATTTATTTAATAAAGTCCTAATCTAACTTTATTTAATTATGTCACTAAATCACTTTATTCCCCTAAGTCGATTAAATTATTAAATCATAATAATTTAATAATATTCACTTTCCCTCCAAATTTGAATAATCGAATAAAACTATTCAAATCATCATAAAAAATCAAATCAAACTAATGCAAATTTGTTTGCAAAAGTCAAACTTGATTTGCACATTCAACTCCAAAAGGAATTAATTAATTAAATCAATTAATGAATCATTCTCAACCACTTTTCTGATTGAGTAAATTATGAAACATTGATTGCTCAATCTCTTTCATAACAGATCGATCTATTCTTCAATCCCATTGATTGCTCAATCTAATTCCCAATTGATCAATCTATTCCTCAATCACACTAATTATGTAATCTATTTTGCACAAATTATGATTGTCGATCAAGATATTCTACTACGTGATCCTAAGCATTCATTTTGAATCACAAATTCTATATAATAAACCTCGTTCCTCACAAAAAAGGATCAGAGAATCAATACAGTTTACACAACGAAGTAATGCCAAATTGACATTGACAAAAACTTCAACCAACATCTTTGATCAACGTGCACGTTCTTCAAAGCTCTCGCAACACAACTATGGAGGCTTCGCATTGATACAAGCAACCACATCTTCATGAATACAATCTGACATGGGATGGTAATGCTATTCTTTTTATGAATTCATGTATGCTTTCATTTTTTATTTCATTTCTTGAATTTAGTAATAGTTTAGTTTCATTTCATGAGTGAATGGGCAAAGATCTAGATTCTTGTTTTGATTAGATTAGTTTCTATTTCATTGCAATTATCTCATTTACACACTCAAATTTCCCCCTCACACAAGACCTATGAATAAAAAGCTCCAACTTTAACTTTGCATGGCTGGGCGTGATTGAGAAGACCCAATGGTTCAGTTGCAACTCCTTGTCTCCTTTTCCTTATGGCAATATATCTACAAATACTCATTTAAATCCTCATGCAAGATCCTTCAAACCTTATTTCCAATGGGAAAAGTACCTTAACTCCTCTTCCATGTGATGTCTTCTTCATATTTCCTCTTTTCCCTTCATGTTGGCACCCAAACATTAAGTTAACTCTTTAATTTTACCATGCAATTTCATGCTTCTCTTGTCTTGGCATGGAAACTTCCTCCCTTTTTCCTTTTTGGTGTGGAAACATGATGTTTGAGGAATAATTTTTTTAAATAAATATCTTTTGCCAAGACTTGGATAAAATATCAACACCCTCCCCTTTTTTATGTAACAAATGACTTGAAACAAACAAAACCATCAAAAATTTGTTTTTAATAATTTTTGAATCATTATTAAAAAATGGACAACAATACCATATACCCTCTTGACTCTAAACCCATATCTTGGGACCTAAGGCCTATATAATAAACCTCAACTATATAAACTCAACCCTAAACCCTAAACCCTAAACCCTATATCATATGCCCTCAATCCTAGGCCCTATATCCTATAGGATGAACTCTCAATCCACCATACACTCAATCCTAAATGTTATACCCTCAACCTTATACCCTATATCATATACCCTCAACCCTACACTCAATCATAGGTTGTAAAGCCTGTACACTCTACCTTAAATCTTATACCTTCAACCTTCAAGGTTCCTATACTCTCAAACCTAAACCTTATCACTTAATCTTATACTCTCAACCCTAAACCCTATATCATCAACTATAAACCTTGAAACCTATGACCTAAACCCTAATACATAAACCTTATACCCTATATGTTAAACCCTAAAACCTAACATTAATATTTTAACACTAAAACCTACATAACTAAATTTAATCCTTGAACCCTCAAATCTCAACTCTCCATCGTCAACCATCAACCCTAAACCCATAAACCATAGTCCCTACACCCTAAATAATGAATAATTTAGAGATATTAAAGGGAGAGAGGAGAGAGATACATGGGAGAGAGATAGAGAGAGGTGTGACAGAGAGAAGAGAGACAGAGAAAGAGAGAGATGTGAGATAGAGAGAAGATATATCTACATAGGAAGGGAGAGGTAGATAAGGAGGTGTGAGGGGAGAGGTAGGAAGGGGAGATATATAAAAATGGTAGTGAGTATGTTATGATATTATAACTACCACATGGCAAGGAACAAAGTGCATGTATATTAATTTATTATTCGTTCAATTTAATTATTTTATGGATCAAATTCTTTCAATTTATTCTTTAAAGCACCACATTCATTAGTAGTATGTCCAAATATTCTATGATATGCACGGTAAGATGTATTTATATTATTTTTTATTATCTTTTGATATCTCTTGTACTTATCTTGAGAATTTATGAATAAAATTGATCAAGGATCTATTATGTTCATCTTTGCAATTTATCTTGTATATGAATGTTTCTCTTACAACATTTACTCAAGTAGTAAATCAAATATGCTTTAAAATAAATGTTGAATGCTTGAGATATTTTAGAGAAAGAGAGAGATGTGAGATAGAGAGAAGAGATATCTCATAGGGAGGGAGGGAGAGGTAGATAAGGAGGGATGAGGGGAGAGGTAGGAAGGGGAGATAGATAGAAAGTTGAGATAGAGAGAGAGGTATATAGTGTAGAGAGAGAGGTTATACAGAGAGAGGTAGATCAGTGGGAGAGAGAGGGAAGTGAGATAGAGAAAAATAGAGATATGGAGGAGAGTAGAGAGGGGGATATGTGAGACTTAACCCTAAACTCTATACCCTATATCATCAACACTAAACCTTATCCTTCAACCCTAGTAACTAAAGCCAATAGGTTAAACCCTTAACCATATACTCAACCATATACCATATACCCTCAACCCTATACCCTATACCTTATATCCTCAACCCTAAACCTTATACCCTATACCCTCAACCCTAAAACCTATCCCTCAACCCTAATCCCTAAAGCCTATAGGCTAAACCCTCAACCCTATACCATATACCCTCTTGACCCTAAACTTTATCCCTCAACCTTGGGCCCTAAGGCCTATAATAAAGCCTCAACCATATGAACTCAACCCTAAACCCTAAATCATATAACCTCAACCTAAACCATATCCCTTAATCTTAGGCCCTAAAGCCTATAGGATAAACCATTGACCCTATAAACTCAATCCTAAATGCTATACCCTCAACCCTATACATTATATGATATAACCTCAACCCTAAAACCCACACTTTTCCCTAGGTCATAAAGCATATACACTCTACCCTAAACCTTATACCTCCAACCCTCAAGGTTCCTATACCCTCAAACCTAAACCTTATCACTTAATCTTATACTCTGAACCCTAAACCCTAAACCCTAAACCCTAAACCTTATATCATCATCCATAAACCCTACACCCTACGACCTAAACCCTAATACATTAACCTTATACCCTAGATGTTAACCCTAAAACCTAGCATTAATAATTTAGAACTAAAGCCTACATAATTAAATTTAATCCCCTGTAAACATGGAAAATGTACAAGTTCGTCTTGGCACACCTGATCCTGATTACTAACAACGTTTCCTCTTAAATCACATTCTCAACATTTCATCACATTCTATCTCTTAATCTAATGAATCATTATTTATTTAATTAAGTCATTCTCACCTCCTTTGATTAAATTAATTAGTTTAATTTAATTAACCCCACATTGCTGTTTAATTAAATAAATCATTTTATTTAATTAAAATCTCTAAAGTCCTCCTATTAAATTAAATAAATTAAACCTTATTTGATTTAATCTAACACATTCCTTCTTTAAATAAATTAAATCATTTATTTAATGAATCATTTCCTCTCAATTTCTGACTTAAATCAATTCATAAATCTAAGTCTAAATTGTCACATCACCTAATTCTTCATTAAATTAATCAAATCCATGATTAACTTAATCCTTCTCACTAAAATCCTCTAGAGAATGCAACTTGCACAATAAATCAATTACTTTGATTTATTAATTCTCCTATTTTCCCTCACAAAGCATCAAAAAGAGAATATTCCTCTTTTGAATTCAAAAAGTCCAAGTGGACTTGGTCCTTCCAATAAGGCATTAAAAGCCTCTTACATGTCCTTGACCTTGAGCCAAGTGACATTAAATTCATTCATTTTCCCTCTTCAACATGTCATTTCTCAAGTTTAAAATGCCACCTAATTGTATTTATTGGCACATTGGCCAAAACTTGCACATTCCTCATCCAATCACATGTGGACAAGTGCACAATGCCATTTGATGATCTTTTATCCCACATTGCTCAATCTTGCTCATTCTTCCAAGATTTGAATCTATAAATTGGAGACGCTTCTCCTCAATCTTCATCCACAACTCATATGCAAAGTTACTCTCTTCAAGTGAGAATTGATTTTGATATTTTCATCCACACATTCACAACATCTCACATTTTGCATCAAGGTTATGCTCAAATCTCTTTGGAGATTTGACCATTTCTCTCATCCAATCAAGCATTTGCAATTAGGAATTGGGAAAGGGCCAATTGAAACATATCATTGGCACCAATTCCCCCATAAGATCTTTAACTTATTTGCTTAATTAGGATTTAATTCAAGTTTCTTGCTTCATGTTCTTCATTTTCCTAATTTTAGCTTAATAGGTGGATTTCATGGGGAATTCCTCAAATCTTTATATGCATATGTGATCTAACACTAACAATGTTTGACTTCTTTGTGCATTTGCAGGTTTAGGGGTTCACATCCCCAAACCCTCAACTCTCAACTCTCCATCATAAACCATCAACCCTAAACCCATAAACCATAGGCCCTACACCCTAAATAATGAATAATTAGAGATATTAAAGGGAGAGAGGAGAGAGAGACATGGGAGAGAGATAGAGAGAGGTGAGATAGAGAAAAGAGAGGTGGAGAAAGATAGATATGTGTGTGAGAGAAGAGAGATCAACATAAGGAGGGAGGGAGATGTAGATAATGAGGGATGAGTGGAGAGGTAGGAAGGGGAGATAGAAAGTTGAGATAGAGAGAGGTAGATAGGGGTAGAGAGAGAGAGGTAGATCTAAGGGAGTGAGACAAGTGAGATAGAGAACAATAGATATGGGGAGGAGAGTAGAGAGGGGGAGATGTGAGATGATATATAAAGAGGTAGGTAGACCCTCAACCCTCTATCATCGACCATAATCCCTACACCCTAAACCCTCAACACTAGGAGATGCACATTGAAACCTATAAACTAAACCTAAGTATTTAAATTAATAATTAGCACTAAAAAATATACCCTCAACCCTAAAGAATATACTCTCAACCATCAACCCTAAACCCTCAACTCTAAATTCTTCATAAAAATGTGAGCGCATTAGAGAGAGATAGATGGAGTGAGAGAGAGAGGGAGGCAAATAAATATAGAGAGAGATACAAAGAGTATTTTTAACTTCATAGGAACATGAGCACATTATAACATACTTTCTCCTATGAAGATGACTTTTTGAGCATGGGGGAGACATTTTCTTCCTAGAAACATGAGTGAACCATAACCAAGATAGAGATGTATTGAGAGATATAGAGAGGTAGAGAGAATTAGGGGGAGAGGGAGGGAGAGGTTTAGATAGGGAGAAAGAAAAATTAGAGATAGGGAGAATTAGGTACATGGAGATAAAGAGATACACGGGAGAAAATGAGTAGAAAAAGGGAGGGAAATAGGGAGAGAGAGAGAGAGAGAGAGAGAGATTTGAGAAAAAGAGTACAAAGGGGAGGAGGGACGGAGGGAGAAGTAGGAAGAGATACAAATATTTGGAGGGAGAGATAGGAATAGAGAGATTTTGGGGGGAGTGATGGAGGCACAAAGAGAGAAACATTGATAGAGAGAGATGTAGAGAGAATTAGAGATAGAGGTGGAGGGAAAGAGTTGGAAAGTTAGATTTAAGAATATGATGCTTTTAGTGTAGGCCAAAACACGGGCATGTTTTGGATTTTACAAAACACGGGCATGTTTTAGCTTTTACAAAACACGAGCTTGTTTTGGCTTTTACAAAACACGAGCGTGTTTTGGCTTTTACAAAACATGAGCGTGTTTTGGCTTTTACAAAACACGAGCGTGCTTTGGCTTGCACAAAACATGAGCATGTTTTGGCTTGCACAAAACACAAGCGTGTTTTGGATTGCATAAAACATGTGTTTTGGTTGCATAAAAAATGTACACATTTTGGGTTGCATAAAAAACATACATGTTTTGGTTGCACAAAAAACATACGTGTTTTGATTTGTACTTAGGCTTGGATGGTTTATTTACCTAATTTTGAGGTGATTTTTTCCTCCATTCTTGTTTCTCAACTTACTTGTCATTAGGTTTAGACAATATAAATCGAATCATAGTAAAATTACCACCATAATTTCACACATCTTCTAAGCTTTCTAATCATATATTTTTTTTAGATTTGAACTACATTAACATATTTAAAAAAATAAAAATTCACTAATATTTCCATAGTTATCAGATACATATGTATTGACTTTTTTAATAACATTTGGCCTAATTGTCCAATTTTTTTTTAAATTATAGAATATTGTTCTACACTTCATTCTTTACACATTGGATTTTTTTGTTTTTGCATTTTTTATTATTTTGGTGCAAGTTATGTGACGCACACACTTGGTGATTTGATTTTTAGGATGCACCCACTTTGAAAAATCATAAGAAAATACTCAATAAAAAATTATAAAAAATATACAACTTCTAGTACTCACTCTTAACTATATTTCTACCAATGGGATTTTGAAAATATAATTGCAACTAAAAAAATTGAGGGGCGCACACCAGACACTATGTTATGTTTTATTGAAAAACAGGAACACTTTTGTGTGCACGAATAATTTTATCCTCTTAATCTTATCTATTTTAAAAAAAAAATAGTAGTTTATAAATTAGATACAAAGTACTACAATTCTTGTTCATTTGGTATCTACAAATTTTTAGTGCATGAATCTCAAATTACTCCTCCAAGTTCTGGTTTAGTTCATTTGAGAAAAAAGTGACCACTTTTGACCCCCTTTTTGTGCACCATCTTGGTGCACTTGCTTGTGTCTAGCTGAATAAATTCTCAAAATTTTGAAGGATAGGAGAGGACATCTACATATCAATGTATTCATTGAATAGTTTCATGAATAGTAAAATTAGAATTTGAAGGATTATGTGCACTCCCAATTTTGAATTTGTATGATTTTAAACCTATCAAAGTTTGAATTTAAAGAATTTTATGATTTACCCTAGTTTGAAATTAAGGGAAAAATGTGTTGCTTTATTAGGATAGCTAGATGAGTAGATAGAATACATTGTGCAAACTTTGCTCATTTTCCTTATCAACATTATTGACAATATGACACAATTTCTTGAGGTAAGTCACTTGCCATGATTTCTATTATTTTTTTTAGAATCTATCATGGTTGGACACTTTTTGTGTGTTTCATTTCATTCTAAAATAATAATATTTTTAATTATAAATAAAGGTGTTGGTTATGTGGGTTTATCTATGGTTGTCTTCATTTATGATTATTGTAGTACCTAGGGCTAGATCTCTATTAGTGTATTCATATAGAGATATTTTATACTATGAAATGAATTAAATTATGTATTAAATAGATACCATCTATAGCTAAATTTATAAAAGTAATGGTTGCCAAAATTATTTTTGCATTGAATGAATAGTAGAGAGTAGACCATCTTACTTGGTAACCCACAACCAAAGGACCATGAACCTACAGCGAAGGAAGAGACACTTTAATTCGAGTCAGTTGTAGAACATTGGACATTAAGACTTTCCACTTACCAATAGAGGACTATGCTACAAGGTCACAAACTATTTTGTCCATTGCCAACACCTTTTCCATTTACTGGTACATGCTTGTGAAAGCGAATTATTTATCTTTGACAGTGGAATCAAATTAGGACTTTACTTTTAAAATTTTCTTTCATGTCTTTATCACAATAATCTTCTTCCTAATATGAAGGAATGCGTTGATAGGTAGTATTTAGATTCCTAGTCATTTAGAGTTAAGTTTATTATATTTCAAAACTTTTTAAATGGAAGGAGACAATAATATTTTCTTAAACTACTGTATTTTCTCTTTTAAAATAGCGAGTGCAAATCATTTTTATTTGAATCATTGAATCAATTGTGTATAAAAAATTATATAGATAATTATCTTAAATGAGTTAAAGAAGAGTGTTGATACCCAAGAAAGGGCCCACTTGAGGTATGATGCTAATTTGTTGTTAAATTAGTGATTAGCTTATTCTCTTTCTATATTGGATTATTAATTGATAAATTTTATCACTCATAGCTATAGATGAATAATATTAATTAATTCGTAGAAATAATACTCACCCATAACATTAAATCAGTAGCAATAGTTTGTTATTTAGTTAATGTATGTTTTCTTAAATAGGTTCCATTTCAATGTAGTAAACTTTCTTATTATGCTAAAACTTCATAGGAACACCTAGAACTTTTCTAGTTGTACATACAATACATGCATCGTCTCAAGAAACACATCCCTGATTAAAATCTAAATCTGAAACTCTTATTTCTAATGATTGCTCAATAAAGGATGATCTAATCCATTGGGTAGATGTGCATGAATTAGTTGCTCCACACCATTAGGTAATAAGGGAGACCATGCATTTTTTGTGTCATTGTTAGGGGTGGTGTCAATCTATGAGATTATCTTGGTTTTTAAAAGTTATTTCATGTTTATATAGATATAGAAACTTTCATTTTCAACATTTGGGATTGTTAGACATCATATCAAATACCAAAATCTCTACTAACACCTTATAAGAAAGGTGGGAAGTGGTACACAATTGTTTCATACAAAGAAGGATCCTCTAGGGAGATGTCTTCTAAATTTGAGTCACAAAAAACATCTACAACAATGGAAAAAATAGGAGTAGGCCAAGTAAGTGGATCCTTAACTCCTAAAATACAACCCAAAGCTAATCCACTAATCACTTCTAGTCAAGACTCTAATAATCTACCACTTCAGCTTAATCTATAAATTCATGATCCTAGTCGCCAACCTATAATGGGAGACTTCAAAAGTGGAGTAGATCAACCTCCTAAAACTAATACTTTTCAATTCCCCCTATCTAATCAAGAAGGGAATATTGCCATGAAAAATATACTTCCCTTTGCTCTTCCAAACTTCCATGACCTAATAATAGAGGATATCGATATGTTCCTATTTAAATTTGATGTCCTTTGTAAAAGCTATGTTTACACCACAAACACACACATTAAAATTGTTTCCAACCACACTAATGGACTCTACTCTAAGATGGTTTATGGGATTGGGAAGAAATGTAGTAATTGATTGGAATATCGTGAAGGAGATTTTATTAAAGAATTACAATGATTAATAGAGAGGAGTAGATATGAGAGGAGATTATATCTTCATAATTACTCAAAAAGAGGATAAGCCACTTTAAGATTATGTAGATAGATTCATGTTTTACCTCTAAAAATCCAAACAAAATCGAGTAATTGGAGATTCCTTGAAATTAATTTTATTACAAGGAGTTAATAAGGAATGCTTAGATGACCTAGACTTAAAAGGTGCAATATACATATCTCAAGTTCCATGGGATAATTTTTTTCAACTCTGTAGGAACTATTCATGTTCCATAATTAAGAACACACACAAATTGCACACAATGACCACCAAAACAGTTGTCGGTCTCTCACGAATGGAGCTTAGTATCTTGTTAAAATACATGAGGCAAGACATAATCAACCATATGGAAATCCTATTGGATAATATACATTCCAAAAAGAAACAAGAGGATGGTGAAGTAATTTTAGCAGAATATTGCCCCCATTGTTGCTAGAAGAAAAGGGATTGAAAATGCAAGTGGGTGTCGAGCATTGAAGATAAATATGAATGACTATATTTTTTTAAGGCATTGGAGGATGAGGATGGGCAAGTATTTTTTCCTAGCATAGCAGAAACCATGGAGTCAAGACCAAGGTACTTCTTAGGTTCCATTATCTTATAATGCTCCTTTTTTGAATTATTTTGCAAATAATTCTCCTTGGTATAATCAACCTTTTCCAATATGGCCAAACTACATGCCACCTGAAGAAACACATCCCAAAGGAGTTTAGCCACAACAAAACTACTAGTCATAATTCTAGAACCAACATTGGAAATCACCCCAATCCTCATGTCAATAACAACAATGGTGGGGACACCAACCTTGGTCTAATTCTAATGTAGGCTACTTGCAACAACCATAAGCATCGCCCCAACAACTAGATATTCTACCAAATCCTACTAATCTTCCTCTTAATCCACCAAGAGCAAAAAAATTACCAACCTAACATGCAACCAATCCTAATAATAAGCTTGTTCAATAGGATTATTCCAATGGCACTATCTAGTGTCTAACCTATATAGTCGAGATCAACAATGTGTAACAACACTCAAGGAAAACACTACCCACTCTTACATTACCACTAATCATGGAAATTTAGTCTAAGGAACCTTACAATGATGCTAACCCACAACCAAACCCTTTAAGTCAACATCTTGAGCAAGACAAAGTTATCAATAAAGAGCCCTCATTTTCATAAAGATATAATACCAAAAAGATTGAAGATCTACTTAAATTTGAATTTTTGGATCATTTGGAAATTATTTACATCAAAATTCCTTTATTTCAAGCTATAAAAGATGTTCCAATCTATAGTAAAATCATGAGGGATTTGTGTTTGAATAAACTATACTACAAAATAAAAGATCCACAAATGGTCCAAGTAATTGGACAACTTGTAGATATCATTCTAGGAAAGGTAATTGTTCCTAGATACACAAACCTTAGTAGTCTACTATAGATGTGTATATTAATGACGTCCTCATATGCAACACCTTAATAAATTTAGGAGCATCCATTCATTTTATGACTAAGGAGGCTATGCAAAACATCCAATTGATAAACCTTTGACCAACCCCAACAATACTACACTTACCAAATAGTTCAACTATCAAGCCCAAAGGAGTTATAAAATATCTTTTCATAACACTTGATTCTTGAGAATACCCTACAAACTTCATAGTACCATAGCCAAGAGATAATTTGGTAGGTTATCCTCTTTTATTGGGACATCCATGGTTGGCAACAATCAATGTTTTTATAGATTGTAGGTTAGGTGACAATTATATCTATTGGAAATGTAATAAAGAAACTTGTTTTGTATCCTCCAACACAACAATTAACCAAAATAGATTAGCAAATTTGGCCTGATCTAAGGGATAATGATTTAAATTCAATATAGAAACTCACGATAATTGAAAAGAGTCCAATTCTTGATTTATAGAATGAGGATATTGTCATTTCAAATATTGTGTAGAATAAATATGGGATGGACTTGTAGCAACACTCTTGTTTAGTATGTTTATCTTTCCCATTGCACAATATCCTTCCTCTAGCATACTCAAAAAAATACACTTCTAATGCACAAATATTCCATGATTTGTAACCCCACAACTAAATTCTTAACATATCTTTCTTGGATTCTATTTCAATGAAATAAATGAATAAACAAGTGGAAGTCTTTCTAGACCAATTTCTCAACACTAGTAATTAGTTGACCACATAGCAAGAGATTGAACCAATCTTTGTATAACAATTTTTTCTTGGGACTATCATGACTTGAAAGGTATTGATCCTAGCTTGTGCACACACTGAATATGTATTAATAAAGGTTCAAACCTATTAGGAAACCACAACAAAGTCTAAACCTTGTTGTCCACTACATTGTGAAAATTGAATTATAAAAGCTATTGGATGTTGGATTCATTTATCCTATATTAAATAGCTAGTGAGGTTTCACCTTTAGTGATAGTACCTAAATAAAGAGAGAAATGATGCGTTTGTGTGGATTTTATAGGGAAATAAAATTAACTACTAGAAAAGATCACTTCCCTCTACCTTTCATTGATCATGTTCTGGATTCCTTGGTAGGGAAGAAATAGTTTTTCTTCCTAGATGGATTTGATGGTTATAACTAGATTAGAATAGTGTCAGAGGATCAGGATAGAATAACTTTCACCTATTTATGGGACACTTATGCTTACTCGATCCTTCTATTTGGGCTTTGTAATGCCCCTACTACATTTCAACTTGTTGTACTAAGAATTTTCTCTAATCTAGCCCATGAATGTATTAAAGTATACATGGATGAATTTACCACATATGGTGACACCTATGAAAATTGAAAAATTTAAGAAGGTGCTACAAAGATGCCAAGACCACAATCTATCCCTCAATAATGTAAAGTGTTATATGATAATGAAAGAAGGGGCAATCCTAAGACATTATGTTTCACAAGGCATTCAAGTGGACAACGATAAAGTTAAAGTAATAACAAGCATACTAATTCCACATAACCAAAAATATGTACAAATATTCCTAAGCTATGTTGGGTACTATAGAAGGTTTATAAATGAGTTTAGTAAGATAGCAACCCCTTTGTTTATCCTCCTTACAAAAGAATTTGAATTCAACTGGGCAATAGCCTACCGAGATGTTTTTTAGACTCTTAAAAATAATTTAAACCAGGCTCTTATGTTAATAGAACCCAATTGGAATATACCTTTTCATATTCATATTGATGCCTCTAAATTTGGAGTAGGATTAGTTTTGGGTCAAAAAGAGGGAACACTGAAATATGCAATCTACTATATCAACAATAATCTTCATGAAGTGATTTAAACTACACCGCCACTAAGAAAGAAATGTTGGTTGTAATATATACTATCAAAAAGTTTCATCATTACATTAAGTGCTACCTAATTTTTATGCATATTGATCATACAACCATTAAGTATCTAATGAACAAACCAGTTGCCAATGGTAGACTAGTTTTGTGGATGTTACTGTTGTAAGAATTTAATATCACAATAGTGGATAAGCCTGGTAAAGCCAATGTAGTAGCTAGTTTTCTCTCTAGATTGACTACTCTTGTAGCTAATTCCATTATTGATGACTCTATCCCTGATGAGCACCGATCGATATTAACTAGGCAAACCCCTTTCTATTCTAGCATAGTCAATTATCTAGTCATTGGCAAAACACCATCCTGGACCTACCACTAAGATACAAATATTATTTAGTGGAGAGGAGCCTTCAATTCTCATAGATAGTTAGGTGCCTTTTATATAATAGACCATACAATGTCATGTGAAGGTGTATACAAGAAGATGAAGTGTGTGATATTTTAGATGCCCGCTAGGATGAGCCATGTGGAGGAAGTTTTACTGCTAAGTGAACTACTTTGAATATATTGACTTCTAGATATTACTAGCCTACTTTGCACTAAGGTGCAATCAAATACACTAAATGATGTGATAGATGCTAGAGCATGGGTTATCCCACACACAATGATGAGATGCCCCTGCAACCAAAATTGGTCATCTTGCCCTTTTATAAGTGGGATATTTATTTTATAGGGCCCATTAATTTTCCTTCCAATTATAAGGAATATATATTGCTTTATATTGATTATCTAACGAAGTGGGTGGAAGTTCATGCTATGAAACATTCCTAAGACAACAAGGTTGCTCAATTTATATATGAAGAAATATTCACCAAATATGGAGTATCAAGCAAATTGTCACAAATCAAGGACCCCATTTTATATCAACTTTAAATCAAGCACTAGTTAATGAGTATAATATTAGGCATAAGAATTCTACTCCTTACCATCAACAATCTAATGGTCGGGTTGAAGTTATAAACAAGGATATGGAGGCAATATTGACTAAGACAACTTCCTTACATTGCAAGGGTTGAGTAGCTTATCTTCTTGAAACAGTTTGGGCATATAAACCCACTTGGAAAATTATAACATATTTAACAACATATGAGATGGTTTATGGAATGAATTTTTTCCTTCCAATTGACTTTGAACACAAGACATTAAAGAAAGTGTACTCCAATTAGGTATGGAATTATTAGAAGTGAAAAAAATAAAGGACAATGCAATTGAAATCTCTCGATGAAATAAGAAGAGAGGCCCTCCATCATACCAAAATAGTTCAAAAGTAGAAAATTAAGTGGCATGACCATTTAATCAAGATAAAAAAATTAAAAAGGAGATTGGGATATTTTGCATGACTCAAGGTACAAGGATCATAAAGGTAAACTGAAAACAAGATGGTTGGGACCCTATGAGATTGATGAAGTCTATTTGAATGGTGGAATTTGTTTATCAACCATTGATATAGTTAGGTTTTCTCTATTGGTCAATGGTCATCACATAAAATAATTCAAGAATCTATTAGATAAAGAAACTTTTATGGAATAATTTAATCAATAAATTCAATTAAGGAACATGCATCATCTGAGAAAGAGCTTAATTGCTTAGATCCTGATGCCTTGTAGGTAATATTTATTACCTTATGCCTCACATCATAATAAATTTTCTTCAACATTAACACACAAATTGTTGGAACCATCCATTACCATAATAATTTTAGTAGTCATAGTGCCTATGAGACCTATACATGTAGCCACTAGCCGAGGGACCTATGCAACCATGCATGCATACATTTGATAAAATATATGTTACAACCATATATATGGTTGTATATTATAACATCGTGCAACCCATGTAGAACCTTCATTTTTGAGACATTTGAACACATGGAAATGAATTGTTACAAGATCTAAAACCTCTCACTCTCCTTGAAACATGTCATGCACAAAAACATCAAGCTCAACTTTATATCTTCAATGAGGTTGGCCTATTCAACAAGTATGGAGATAAACTAACCCTAAAAATTCTCATAAAACCTTGAACTTTTTCAAAATAATATTTCCTCCTTGGTGTGTACATGGTCATTTGAAAAATTAGCATTCATGAAAACTTTTGGAACTCTTTTTTGACCAAATAAACGACCCTAAAATGTTTGCCATAAGAACAATATTTCAAAGAATTAATATATAACCCCTTAAATGTACCTAAAGACCCTTATGACTGATTAGGCCCAAGAAGACTCAAATTAGTTAACAATACCATTGTCATGGAGTAGTTGAATGCGTAAGAACAAAGTCTTGAAACTTGTAGTGTTTCTTTTGAATCCTTGCTTACAAGTTTGTGAGGGAATTTTTCATTTCTTTCCATTCTTGATCAAATTGTGTTGGTGATTGGTAACAACTTATTTTATTGCATCAGAAGGTGAAAAGTTTGGTATGTAACATAATGGACAATTGGTTGAGGGATGGATTATTGTTGGATGGTTGGTTACATGTATAAGAAGGAGTGAAGGTATGAAATGGAATAATGGTGAGATGTTTGAGGTGGATATGAAACAATGAATATATGTGATATTTGGGGGATGTAAGAAGATAGAGCTTAAGGGATGCATGAAGAATATACTCGAGGGATTTAGAAGAGGATGCTTGAAGGATGTAGGAAGAAGATGCTTGAGGGATGTAGGAAGAAGATGCTTGAGGTACGAGGGATGAAACATGGAGGTAATGTGTGGAAAGAGGTTTAGATGGTGGTGTTGTATGTGAAGAAGGTATAGGTGAGATGGAGGATATAAGAGATGAAGTAGTGAAGAAAGGTGGATTTGGAATGTGGGTTATGATAAATGGTGCAGTGGGATGGGTTGAAGTGGATGGTATGTTAAGATGAATTTGAGATGTAGGGTTTGGGCTATGGCCAAAAATCTAGATAGGTGGAGGTAAAGAGAGAGTAGGAAGTATAGTGGCTGCAGGGCTTGCCATCATGATACTACCATGATTTTTCTCTTATGAATAGAGATTACCCCATGGGTTTTTTAAAGCTAACTTGGGAGTCTCTTATCTTACTATGTCTCCCAACTTAGACAAGTTAGAATCAAGGGGAATATTTTTAAAAAATTGAAATTCAATTACCAAAGAAAGGGTTTATTTCAATAAATATATAACCAGGTTCGTTAAAATATTAAATACATAGCATTCCTTAGATCATATCATTTTTCTTTTACATTAGGATCATTCTTGCTTAGCTTATACAAGTCTATCCTAGGAAAAGCTCCTACAAGAGGAGAGACATGTTCTGAACTACCGATATCAAAGTTTTGATGGGTGATTTTCATGTCCCTAATTGTTGCATCCCTTTTGATCTCATATTGATGTAGTTTGGAATAGGCTTTGAAAATCTATGTATTCATTTTGGAATTTGTTCTCCATTTTCCTCAAGGCTTGAGGCCAATAGTTAGCCTCTTGAATTTCATCCTTGAATATTGGAGTAGCACATTCTTCTAGTATTTTCATAAATATGTTCGTAGACATTTTCAATGTTAGAGTTACATGTTCCATAATTATCAAATATGTGAGTTTATAATTAGACTCAATAAGAACCCTCTTCTTGTCTGGGTATATGTGCTCATTTCTTCTCTTCCTAAAAACCAAAAAGCTTCAGTAAACAAGACAGAACAAAACACATTAAACTCAACATTCAATTGCTTAACATAGCCACACAAAATTTCAAACCAAGAGAAATTTTTCTCACTGTCCCGCCCAAGATATTACCCATAAATATGGACCAGATTTCAAAATAAACTTGATACTTAAAAAGGCATGTTCTAAGTCTTCAACATAATTACAAACAAAGCACAACATATTAGAAGGACCACTAAATAACTTCTTCAACCATAACAACCATCTAAAGCATGAATTTTTAGGTTCTATTCTTTTGGACCAATAATTTTTTTAGACCACTCATTGATTTTTAAATCAAGTTTCCAAGATTGATTTTCATGACCAAGATTGATTGGGGTGGGTTAACATCTATATAGTAAAATTACTCAAAACCTTCTTCCTTACTTACATTCTCAATCGAAGAAAAATGAAATCAAAGCCTTTTTTACCATTGAATATGTTCTTTTTTGTGTATCAAGTAAGTCAAATTTATTTTTTAATTGCTCCTAGCTTTTAAGGGAATTATTGTCTAGTATATCACTAAAAGACTCGATCCCTTTGCCATTCCATTTTATTGCAAAGCACCCGCTAGCAAGAGCCAGAGATTTGTTAGAACAATCTAAATTCCACCACACAGATCTAAATCCCATAATGTTGTTGTTCTTTACATTAATAGCATCTTTTTCAACAATTAGAAAATTGCATGACTCCCAAGCCCTCTCGATGCTAGCAAACACTACAAAACCGGCTGATTTTGAATGAAATTTACCAAATAGAATATCATGCATATCAAGGGAATATTTGCAATTTTATTTATGATTTATTTAAGAATGATGTCCTTATTTGATTGTATCTAATGTCTTTAGGTTATTTTTATAAAATCATGAAACCTTAGAGAGAACTCAATTTGTGACACCATGGTTCATTGTTTCTCATGTTTCTCTCGGGGGTTGGGTTGGTTTGATGACCATCCTTTAGTGGAGAAGTCATGATACTTGTACCCTACAATTCCTAAAGTGAAGGGTGGTTGATCCATTTATTTTTTAGCTTGTGAATGTGCGATGGGTATAAAATACTATTACGATTTTTGAATGCATGGTTATAAGGTGATTATATATAGTGTGTTATCTTAAGTTCAATGACTTGGTGATGTTTTTGTGAGGTGTGATTGTGGATGGGTGGGTATATATTACTCTTCAAGATTTAAGTTAAGATCTTAGGTTGAGGTTTGGTTGATATGATCCTTGGTATAGGTTATGTTCCCAAGCAAGGAGATGTAGATTCAAACTATTTATTTGGATCAAGACAAATAACTTGTTTTAAGGATTTCTACCTCGAGATAGGTAAAGTTCTCAAGCGAGTGTTTGCTTAATGTTTATATAGGATTATGATCTCTATATAAGCTTAAGAGGCTAATTTGTGAGTTAGGTGATTGTAATGTGGATTATATGAATATCTCAGAAGGTGTTACCTTATCCTTGTCAAAAGATAGGTGATGTTTGATGAATGATTATGAGTAAAATGGGGAAGCATATATTTTCTATGTTCTAGTGACAAGGTTGATGTGTTCACTAGCTAGTTTTAATGTCTTAAAGCTACAACTTGATTTTGGTTTTAAGATTATTGTTTTTGGTTTTCTATTTCTATGATGGAACCACTAAAACATAGGTTGGAATTGTTGATTTAAAATTAGGTATGCTAAGGGATGAAAATGAATTGGTGATAGCTCTATTGACATAGGGTAAAAGACTGCTAAAGGTGAAGCAAAAATATTAATATGAATTTTGACACTTTTTCTAGATTGATGATTGTGTGGGATACAACCTTTGAATTGGGCAATAGAATTGTTGAACTATAAACATATAAATTGGATTGGAGTTAAACTTGGGGACTATGTTTTAAGGTGATAGGGAAGAATCACTAAAATGGGTGACAAAACTATTGGACAAAGGACAAAAATATGGATTTAAAAGTTGACTCTTAAATCATAGCATGGGCAAATATAATGAAATTATTGAAATATGTGATGAAAATGATAGATTGGGAACATATATGCTAAAGTAGATTTAAAATTTGAGATTATGGTTTAGATTGACAAAATGAAACCGTCAAAACATGTGATAAAATTATTAGGATTATCTCAAATATACTCAATTGAGTGAAATTTTGGCAAACAATTCTACACAAGAAGACATATTTTTGAGACTGAAGGAATTTTGGAACTTTGGAATTCATTGGTATATCATATGAAGACACATTAAACACTTGCACACACCTATAATTATTCAAGTGGGTTTATCACCTAGTGTAGGCTCACAACATAAAGTTGATACCATATACCAAGTGAGGGATATCGAAGGAGTGTTGCATTGCATGACATCACTTACCAAGGACACCCAAGATTAGCTCTATCTGAACACTCATAAGTACATTGTACTTGTAACTTCAAGAGTGATCCATGAAATATACCGAGCCAAATTTTTCAAATTTTCAATAACAGTAAGCAAAGCAACACACATCCGTTAGGGTTAGCACTTAAAACCAAAACAATGCGGAATTCAACTCTAACCAAGAATGCACCGGATGACGACGAGCATATGGTCAGAGGATCTCAAAGCAATGCTTAATAAATAACTCTAACCAAGAATGCGCCGAATGACGACGAGCATATGGTTAGAGGATCCCTATCTTCTATTATGTTGAAAGTAAACTCAACACCCAGAATGTGCTTTCAAACCCGGAGTGGGAATGGAGCTACCATAGGGCAGAGATGTAAGATATTACAATGCAAATCAAAGTAAATAGGCGGCAAGCCAACCTCTTCCACTTATCCAGCGGGTATTACAATGAAATAACAGAGAAAGAATAAGATTACTGATAGTACTACTGTTCAGCTTACAATAATTAGAGATTTGCCTGCCAAATACATAGCATAAGAAAGTCTAACAATGCTGCAATATAGTATAATGTCTCTTCAATGATCACAAAGACTTTCAACCCAAACCCAACTCAAAAGATAGACTTTACGCAAGCTGATATGACAAAACAACAACTTAATATGCATAACCAACAACCCTATAATCCACTAAAATGCTCACAACTCACTCAATACTTGCCAGAATGACATGAGACTTGATGCAAAAGAAAGCTAGGTTGATGACAATGAAGACTAGACAAAGAAACAGCTGAAAAATTGAAGTATTTTTTTTTCTAAACACTTGCCAGGCAAAACAGAATGGTATAGCCTCAAGAAATGTTCTACCAACAAGATAAAATCCAAGATACCTCTAAAAACTTTGCAACTTGGCATAGAGGGGCGCCCAAGGCTAGCAAATGCATGGGTAAACTACCCAAAACCAAAATAAATTCACCCAAAGACTTATGAGTATAAACTTCAATCTGCAATACAAAAATCAGCAACTCTAGATTTGATTAAAATGCAAGAAACTGAACTACAAATGCAAAACAACTTCTACAATGCAAAATATCACTACAAATCTCACTCAACTACAATCTAACTCTCCACTAGTTGTTGTCTTTCAAGCAAGAAGTCGAGCCAAGGCTAGGAGGCATTCATTCCTCGAAGCAATCCAGCACCATTTCGACAACATAACAATATTCCACACATAAGATGAGAAATGAAGACCCAAGGCTCCCTTTTTATAATTTTGAGAAGACCCTCCAGAAGCTTCCAGAAGGTGCGCCCTAACTTCAAGATGCTTTTAGGGTTTTGACCCAGTCTTCCTTCAAAATGGCATCCCTTTTCATGAAGGCAAATTTTCTTTAATTTAAAATCATCTTTTCTCCAAAAGTTGGCGTCCATTTTCCCTTGAGCAATTATTGACTTTTAGAAATATAAAAATATTTCCTTCATGAGAAAATACCCCTCAAGGTCCCCTTCTTTAAAACAAATTTTAAGTTATATCACTAGGCCAAGGGGTATTTATAAAATAAAACATTTTGACTTAAAATAACTTATTTCTCCAAAATGAACCCCTTAAGCCAAAAATGAGAATTACCCAATGAACTGCCAGAAGAGGAAAGTTGACTGAGCTGGTGCTGACTAGACCACTGCTAAATATAGAATTTACTAAAAATAGTAAATTCAAGAAGTTGCTCGGAATGTAATGCATACGACACCATTGCGAAGCCTTCTGAAAACCCAAAAGAGTCTGCAATCCAAACTCCCAAACTCCGAGATGTAGCCATCATAACTTACTAAAAATAGTAAGTTCAGAAAGGTTGCCTGAAGCCGTTGCAAGTCATACCTCTGCGAAGCTCTCTGAAAACCCAGAAGGAATCCAAAATCCAAACATCCAAACTCCAACAAACAAAACCCTGAATCTTCAAGAGAACCCATCAAACAGTCAAAAACCCTAATTCTGCCATTGACTTGTCGACAGCACACTGGGAATAGGTTACCAATCACTAAAAAGTGAAGTGCTAAAAATGAGGACATTACAATCCACTTCCCTTGCACCAACTTAGAGATAGTCAAAATTTCTTAGCTAGGTTTGATAAGATTTTTAGGGGTATCCTTAAATACCACAAGAGTTTTTGAGGCCTAATCTATGAACACTATCCCACCAACAAGCATGGGATGTTTGTGAGAAAAGATTCATTCAACTTGGGTTGCCCCAAATATGTTCCAAACATGATATGTAGCTAGATTGGGTCACAAGTTTCATTCCCCCCCTTTATATTATGCCATCATAATGCATGGTTGAGGTTATCCCTTGGAATGATTAAATCTCCAAGTAGGCCTCCTAAAGGGAAATAAATACTAGGCACTTTTGATGTCCAAGTTCACATGAAGCTTGAGGAAAGAACATATGCGACTCTAATACTCTTAGGTTTTACTCAAAACAAAGGGGAATGTGTAGAACTTTTTATTGCCAAGATCATACAAAGGTACAAGGGGAGAGCATATATTATACAAGCTCCTAAGATAAAGCACATAATTTATTTTCTCACTACAATTAAATTAAGTGCGACTAATTCTACTAGAAAATAAAACTCTGATAAGAAGTGTTGTAAGATAATATGTTAGTAGTTTTTGGTTTATATGGTCTTCAAATTATAATAAAAGCTATTAAAAATATGTTAGGAATAATCATAGTAGCCAAGAAAACAAGTTAGCATACTAAACAAACCAAAATAAAACAAAAAATTTAAGAAAAAGTAGAACTGTTGAAAGGCAGGACGAAGCCACCATTTTAAGGACAAAACCGTTGAACCACCAAAAGTAGGAAAATTATACTTATGATAGATTTGTTGATGTAAGGTATAGGACCCGTTGAAGTATGAATGCTTACATTGAGATAAGGTTCCTACATGAAAGACAAATATTAATTAGTTGCGAGGCTTTTAACCTGATTGCCCTATGATAATTGGTGATTTGGACATCATTTACCTTTGCAAAAATAGTTTTTTCAAAAACCAAAGAGGAAATATTAGTGAAAATTTGGAAAATACATTTTCAACATGCAAGATAACACATACTCAATGAATGATGAAAGCGTCAAAACATAGGATGAAAATATTGTCTTGTAAACACAACTGTTGAATTAAAAGATAATGGCTAAAATGTCTAATCTTACAACAACAATGGTTAATTTTGTAAAGAGAAAATATAAGTTGATTTTGGTAGTATAATGACCTGTGAAATGGATAACATGTCCGAAAACTATATGTTGTCATAAGGAATCACTAGAAAACATGTTAGTGCATGTTAGATGCAATCATCAAAAAATAGGACAAAACTATCAGACCAAGAATTGAATCATTGAATTATAACCTACACACAAAAAACACTTAAAAATAAAAAAATTGGATTTGTAAAAAAGGATGTGGGTCACACTTGACGTACCAAAATTGATGTAATAGAAGCATGTCCCACTAGATGATCCAGAAATGTGTGCAATTGTAAGTGACAATAACGAACAACCTAAGAGAACCTAAATTGATCTATCACAATTAGATTAAAATACTCAAGATTAGACCATTCATATATTAAAACAAATACAAACATCTATGATAACCCATATTAATATCCTAGATGATGTTCATGCTTAATTTTCTAGCATAATATTATATTCAAAAAGTTGGAGATATTTTTCCATGGCGTGTCAAATTATGATATTGCTATTAGGATTCAATTATGTAGTTTTTTGAGTCAAACTCATTGAACCATGTTTCATGAGTAGTGGTTCACAAGAACCCATCTCTCATGATAATGAATGGTCCATTTGGCACTCATTGCATCTAGGTGATGCTCACATAGGTGAAGCATTGGGTCTTCTTAGGAGGTCACCCATCTTGGTTCTACTCTAACTCACGCTTAACCTTGGATATTGCATTTGGGTGATGCTCATAGAGGTGAAGCATTGGACCTTTTTGGGAGGTCATCCATCTCAGTAGTACTCCACCTCAAGCGCCCTTTATTTGGAGTAGTACTGGGATGGGTGACCTCCTCGTAAGGCCCATTGATTCACCTATGCGAGCATCACCTAGATGCAATGAGTGCTAAGTGGACCATTCATTATCATGAGAGACGGGTTCTTGTGAACCACTACTCATGAAACATGGGTCAATGAGTTTGAATTAAAAAAATACATAGTTGAATCTTGATAGCAATATCATAATTCAAAAAGTTGTTGAAAATGTCTTAGGATATCTCCAATTTATTCTTAGATGATTGGATGGAGGGCGAGGATGCAACATAAGGATAAATGAATCACAATAGATGACAACTCTCAAGCAAGGATGATTAAACAAGGATTAGTTGGAGAGTGGCTCCAAGATTATAAAAACATCAATGGTGGGGATTGGACAATGGGAGATGGTGGATGGTGAGGATTTTGTTAGAGTAAAGGTTTTAACTTAATTATGTTGATTAAGTTACCTTTATTCCCTTCTTAAGATTTCACTTTAGTTTGCATAAAGTGACATTTAATAATTATTAAATGTTTTCCTATTAGGGTTTCTTTTAGGGTTTGCATGATCTCCTTTTTATAAGGATTGATCCATTGTATATTTATTATCGAATTCCTTTTTTTTATGATAAGATAATTTCTCCATTTTTCAGAGCTTCAAACCCTTGTTTATTTTCTCCATCCATTCTCTTCCTTGTGACAGGTATCCATTTGCATGCAAGTGTTCTTGGAGTCTGAAGTTGGTTTTGATAACTTCTACATGGTATCATAGCTTTCTTGGTGCATGCTTGTTCTTGTTTGAAGAATTTGGAGCTATTTGGAGCTACAAGGTTGGATCAGACATTCATAGTTTTGGGGTTTGCATTTTTTGATCCAGGGATTCACCTGCAATTTCAAAGCATTTTGAGTCCAAACGGACCTCGCCATTGCATCCGCAGTAGTCAAAAACCCCTAAATTGATTGTTCATTCGTCCATTTTGGACAAAGTTGATTTGAGGGGCAAATTTTTTTTAGTAGGTATGATCGTACGACTGTCCATCTGCGCGCAGATCAGAGAAAAAAATGCCCTGGTAAAAAAAATATTTTCTGCATTTATTTTTCGTCCGATTTAAAAAAAAAAAGATTTGTAAGGTTTTTGATTTTTATTAAAAAAAAAAAATCAAAAAAGAAGGCAAAAAAAGCAAAGCCTTTTAACCCTTGCTTAGGCCTGCCTACGAGCTCCCTGTGCAGGCTTGGTTGCAGGGTACCCTGCTCAGGCAATTGCGCAGGTCCGTACTTGCGTAGACCTGCGCAGTGTACCCGCGCCCTCTGGGGTGCCGGGGGGGGGCGGGTGGGCCCACATGCCTCCCCCACCAATATTTTTTTTCAATATTTAAAAAAAATAAAAATTTCATTGTAATTTTTTCTTTTTAATATATGAAAAAAAACAATTTTTTTACTGTAATAAGCCAATCGCGCTTTTGCGGTGACGGCCGTTTGACTGTCAAATTTCAGCCCGTACTTTTGCTGCGACGGCCATATGACCATCAATTTTAATGTCGCACTGGTTTTTTTCCCCTTTGGAGCTATTTTCTTCCAGAGGTCATAACTTGGGCATACAATATCATTTTTTGGCAAACGAGATATAGTCGGAAAGCTGGTTCTGTCAAATTTATAGTGGTGTGGGTTTCATCACTTCATTTTTTTGTTGGTGCATTCTACAACCAATTGAAGTCAAAGGAGTTGTTTTTAGTCCCGAACTCATAACTTTTGACCAGTTTCTTCGTTTTTCGTGATCTCAACGGCGTTGGAACCATATTTCAGAGCTCTTCAGTTCCATCCATACAATTTTTCCAGATTTCACTCCAGGTATATTTTATTCAATTTTTTGTGTTTTCACATTCTAGTGAATTACTTGGACATATTTGTTCTTGGAAACTTTTCGTTTACATGGGATGCTTCATTTTTGGCTGTTATTCATGTATTTCTAGTTTTTTGTCCTTTGTGGGCATTTTGAGCATCATTTGTAAGCAATTTTTTATGTAAACGCACTGAGATAAAATGCCACACTATTGTACATGCATTTTTGAGGATTTTGCACATAAGGTTGTGCCATATTTTGTACTTGCACTATATTATAAAGTGCCATGGGGGGGTTGTGTAGTTTGCCTTTGTTTGCCATCACACCTTTGCCCGGTGAGTGTCCCTCCACGATGACAGTGGATCCATATGATTCCAGCCTCATGCATGTGTGCTTTGTTTTGCACACCACTTTTTCAGTTGCAGGTGCTTTCTTGTGCACTTTCAAATATTGTTTCTTCTCTTTCATGCACTACAAGGTGTTACACACCATTTCAGTGGACCTGTCAGGCTCTCCCAGTTCAGCATTATGGGGGGGTGTTATACTGTTCGTGCTAATGCTTCCTTGGCTTCGCCTTGGAAGGAATCTTCCATTCTCAGTTGATCAGTGTTTTTCAGACTATTGGTACTTGTGCCATTTGTATCTTCGTTCCAGGGGTTTTCCTTTATTTGCCATCTGATTCGAGTAGTGTCGTTTGGGGCACTCATGCAGATTGTTGTCTTCTTGATCCTGATCATCTTATCTTCAGAGGAGGTTCTTCAACACCATAGCAATCATCTTTCAACAGTTGTTTGCAACTTCTTCTGATTCAGTGATGTTCTTCATGGCTTTCAACATCTCTTTTTGGAGTAGAGTTTTCCCCATGAGGTTTTCTCTATTTTTCCTCTTTACAGAGATTTGGTTGTATTTGGGTACTTGATCTGGCCTAGTTGTTGAGACCCATGTTTGCCTTCTTGCATTGTAGTTACCTTTGCTTTCTTGCATTTGTTTGTAGCTGCACTTTTGCTCATCTTAAGGGGGGTGTTGGATTAAAGATTTTAACTTAATTATGTTGATTAAGTTACCTTTATTCCCTTCTTAAGATTTCACTTTAGTTTACATAAAGTGACATTTAATAATTATATTAATTATTAAATGTTTTTCTATTAGGGTTTTTCCTATTAAGGTTTCTTTTAGGGTTTGCATGATCTCCTTTTTATAAGGATTGATCCATTGTATATTTATTATCAAATTCCCTTTTGTTCTGATAAGATAATTTCTCCATTTTTTAGAGCTTCAAACCCTTGTTTGTTTTCTCCATCCATTCTCTTCCTTGTGACAGGTATCCATTTGCATGCAGGTGTTCTTGGAGTCTGAAGTTGGTTTTGACAACTTCTACAGATTTGATTGGGTACTATAAAGTACTTGGGGGGGTTTTAAAAAGGTAAAATTTTGATTGTCCCATACTTCCAAGTACATGAGGATTTTAAAATTTAGATTTATTGAAAATGGGTAGATTTGCCCCTTATGTCAAGTACCTAAGCCCAATTAAAAATTAAGGAATACAACCTTTGACCATAACCTTGACTACCACTTGTCATGTACATGCTATGACAAGTGGATCCTCATGGGGACTTGGGTGGGTAAAATCCTAAGTTAATCATTATTATAATCCCATGTGCACACAATTAGAGGATGATTGTGTGATAATGGAGGATTAGAGTGGATAACAAAAAGTCAACAAAATAGCTAATTAAATAAATAAAAATATTTATTTATTTTGGGAAGAAGGGGGATAAAGGCTCTAGGCAAATAATTATCAAATAAATATTTACAAAGGGTTGGATCTTATGGATGAATAGAAGAAATTATTTTAAATAAGGAATAGGGATAACCATATTACCAAAAAATATTATTTAATTAATATAGAGATTGGGAAGGGCTAATTGATTAAATATAAATGATCAACTATGGAAGAAATAATAGGGATTGACAAAGTATCAATTTTAGGTGTCTAGAATCCCAACTGATCACTTCTTATACCACAACCTCTTCTTGCTCATTTTAATTAAATCCAATAATCTCACCCTTTCCATGCATATCAATGCAAAAAACTTTTTATGTTATGAAACACCTTGAGCTACTACTTGGTTCTTGTTAGTATCCCAAAATTAAAGGCTAACATGTTGAAGGAACTTGATATTTGTAACTACCCATGAAATTGCATCACCATGAGACTCTCACTTCAATAATAATATCATTGTAATGGAGGATTGATTCTAGATGATGGTTAGATACCCTATCATACAGGTAAGGATCACAAGGTTGTGAAGAAATACCACATTTTCTATTGAAACACAGTCTCACTTTAGGAGATGACCCCAAAGTTGACCTTCACAATCAGTTAATAAAACCATCTACAACACCAGTTAAACAAAAACAAGAAAACAATGAAGAAAATAAGCCAAGAACACCTAGCTAGTACAATCCTCTATCAAACACTTTGATAATAAACTATAGGGCCATGAATTCATTATAAAATTGTCCTTTATCAAATCACCCCTTACACACACTAATCACATGAGCTACCATCAAAGTGAAACAAGAGCAAAAAGTACAATCTAGGATGCCACCATGTTTCAAATTATGAAAATATCCTTTGCAAAGACTATTGATGATGTTAAGAAAGTCACCTTCAACCATAACTTTCTTAAAATCAAAGGAACATGCCAACAAAATGCACACAACCACAAACTCCCATTCTACTTCATTATTTGTTCAATAACCAAGAAAAAAGAACCACTATAAACATATCGTTCTTGCTCATCTTTAGGCATCACAACTACACTAGCAAGACCCTAATTGCCCTTAGATACTCTATCAGAGTTGATCTTCATAAATCCTTATGAGACTTCACCATACAATTTTTTTTTTATAACAAATTATTTGTCTCTTACCCTTTTAATGGGGGACCCTGTAAAACATTTAGTACTAACAGTTGCAAAAATGAAATGCAAAGGATATTTAAGAAATAAATTTATTATAATGTACATCCTACGTGATTTTCATGTGCAATACAACTTCATTCTAGATCACATCAATATCATCATATATATCGACTAATATACAACTCATTCAGAAACAACATTATAAACAAATATACATTTTTTGTATTTAATTTGTAAATTTTTTTTTTACTTAAATATTTAATATAAAACACATTTATTATATACAAAAATTACATAATCCAAAATTACACAAATATAAAAATCAAACTTAACAACCATCACCTTCATCCACTATAAAAATAAAATAAAAATTAAAACCCTAATGAGTCATAATAAGGCTCAACTTTTTCAAAACTACATGACTCCTTCCCAAAATAGTTGAACTTTTTTCAAAACTACATGACTCCTTCCCAACATAAACAAAATGGATGTTTCACTCCATAGTTACATGGAAGTACATACACAAAAAGATCATGAGATTTTAAATTCTCAATGTTAGTTACATTGGGAAGGCAAGTATAAACGTTAGTTTGAGAAGGCGAGAGAACTTAAAAAAGAAAAATAATAAAAATAAAAATCACGGTTTATTTATTTAAATTATAGTTAATAAACTAAACCGTCAAGTGAACCAATAACTGGCCGATTTCTCCACTAATTCTACTGTTATCTCTATTATAAAACAAAGTTGATCCTTAAATTGTTAAGGTTAAAAGCAATTTAGTATAAACAATGTTACGCTTAGTAATTAAAAAATCAATGAATTATATTTGTAGACTCGTACTTCTTCCCTATTCACCTCTCCCTCCTGCGCGAGGATTTGTGTTCGATTTTTTCCCCAATCTGTCCGCCAATCTGAAATAATCGGCCCTTTTCTGTCAATTTCAGAGTCTGGGTCGTCATATTTATGGGGTTTCAAGTTCGAATCCTGGCAAATTAATTTGTTTCGGTCTGTATTTAATATAAAAAGGTATACTGGATTTCGAATTGTGACAGTTGGATGGTTTTTCTTTGCGAATTTTTTTGTTCTTCTTATGGGATTGCGATTATTCTTTATTGGAGATGTTTCTACAACGTCTAGAGGGTTTTAGAAGTCTCTGGACAGAAGGATTTACGGCTCTGTGAAAATTAGGGTCTCTACAGAGGAAATGCAGAGAGAAGAGATGCGATGGACTGAATGTGAGGGTTTTTAAATTTTTTTTAAACCCTCGGATGCGTAAATTTTGAGACAAGTTTGCGAACATTATATCCGGGGGAGTGTTGAGCATGTAAGTTCTCTTTATTGCCTATAAATAAGGATTCTTAGTTTACTTTTGATGCCTATTAAGTATGGGTTTCTAGTTCCATCTTTAATTGACCCAATGAAAGAGAGGTAAACTCAGATTGCTATAAAACATTTATATATGGTGACCGTTTCACTTCAAATATTAATACACGTAATTCTATTTTTATTTCTTTTCTTTTAAAATCGTACGATTTTGATGAAATTTTGGGGTTTCCTGTCATTATAGGGTCCCGTGGGAGGCACAATGCTTTAAAATCAGGGCTTGTTGTTGGGGGAAAGAACGGAGCCAGTTTAGGGTCTGGCAACATGTGTTTTGTTGTAGATTGAATCTGTTGTAAGGGGTAATTGGTTATAAAGCGTTGATTTACCAGGAAACCCGCATCTTCTAGTGAGAATGTTTATATGTCATATAGTCGTAACCTTATTCATTTATTCAAGTACCCTAATTTGAAATGATGTCCCCATCTCCAAACTTGTATCAATATCTTATCTACGGTTGTGACTATATGCTCAGTGTTTAAAATTATTGAAGTATGTGCCAATAGAAGAGTATCCAGTGGGATATTTTTTCAGAAACTATTAGGAAATTTATAGGTTGCCTAGAGAAGTTAAATTGTAGGAGATTCTGGTCCAGATTCCTTGAAGATATTTATAGACGGTGTACATTTCTCAAGTTGAATTAGGCGGTGGCATCCATATTTACAAGAAGACTATTGGACCACGTACCTGTACCTACATCTCCTGATGAATATACGTACTGTATAGATGTCTATATCTCAGGTATCGCTATATTTTGATGTGAAATTGGTACCCCCGTGCCCAGTGTCCTTCGGTGACTATATTTACAGTTTACTTGTTGCAGATTAAGATTAATTTTTAATATTCTCTAGGCAAATTAGTAGAATAGTAACCTAGATTTTCTCTGGTGAATTTGTCGACACCTAAACAAGTTTCTGAGTAAAATTAATTAGAAAGCCATGTTAGGAAATAGTAGGATGGCGACCTAAATGTCTTTTGGTGACTATGCTTACTCCTAAGAAGTCCCTGTGTACAATTAAATATAATTGGTATCTAAGCAAAATAGTAGGCGGCAACCTAGATCAAGGGTGTTGTAACACAGCACATTCATGTGATTAAAAAAATTCACCTTGCATTTGACAAGTGGTGTTCGTTAGCCATTGCTTATGCTATTGCTACCACAAGTTACTTTGTGTAGAGTGTCCCTAGTTATATATTATGGATGGTCAAGAGAACTGGACTCGGTTAAGACATTACAATTAACTTCATCAACAATGCATGTGATGTCAAAGTTACACTTAATTGAGATGCAGCAAAACTTTTGCTAGATTGCTAAAATTATGAATGGTAAACTACAGTGGCAAGATTAAATTTGAGTACTTTCGGAAACTGAGAAAATGGGATTGTGTAAGATTGCATGTGAAAAATGACAATGTGGCTTTATCTTCATCAGAATCTGTAAATTGAACCAAAAAAGTATACTTGATGTCTCTTTCTTTGTCCTTCTGATCCTTGTTTTCTAATTATTAATCGTTACTTTTCTTTTGCTTATGGTTTTATATTTGTTCATCTTTTGAAAATTTGCTACATTTTTTAATTCAGTTTATTGCATCTTAAATTCAGGCAAGAGTTAGACAATGGCTGTGCACAAACAAATACCCTCGAGTGATGCAGCGATACATGCTGGGTCACGTTCTACAATGATGCCTTCTCTTATTCGCAAGGTAAATGAGGAGGCTCATATTGATGCGACAGTGATAAAGGCGGGTGTTCCTACAGAGGAGGGTATAGATATTGATCTTCGGGAAGTGTATTTTCTGATCATGCATTTTCTATCTGGTGGGCCATGCCATAGAACTTGTGGTCAACTCTGGAATGAGCTGTTGGAGCATAAGCTTCTTCCTAGGCGGTATCATGCCTGGTATTCAAGGTCAGCGAAACAGAGTGGGGACGAGGATGATGACGGATTGTCTTTTCCATTAAGTTATGCCCAATTAGTTGAAAGGTAAAGTAGCTACAATGAGAGATTTTTGAATTGTGGTTATTTTCTAAGAATTACATTTTTCATTAACAATTTTTGAATGAAAAGTTTAGAAATGTCATTGCTTTTAGGCAACAGTTGATAACTTGATACCAAGTCGGTCTAAATAACATTCTGATGAGGCATAGTATCTAGAAATAGGATAATATCATGGGTGTTTATTTATAAATATATCTATCTATCTACATATATGTTTGCACATGTGTGTATCTATATTCCATTTAACTAATCTTTCTCTCAACAATGCATGTGCAGCTCTTCTAAATCCCGATTCACTTGCATCTTTTTCGTTTTCTTTAAGGTTTTTAAGAAAAAAGTTGGCATCGTGTGATTTTTAAGGCATCTTGAATGATGAATTTAGTCACCACACCTGCATTTTCTCTTATGTAATGCCCCTGCCTAAAAACAAAAAAGTAAAAAAGTAAAAATAATAAAAATAAAATAATAAAACCTAGCACTTAAATTTAAAAGGGAAGGTACCTGCAATTTCATTTAGGAGTGATTAAGTTATAACAAACTAAAATTAAATTAAAGTTTAATTTAATCAAAAGTCAAGGGGCATTATGAAGAGTTGTGTCTATGAGGAGAAAAAGGTATATAAGAGAAATCAAAAGGGAGAAGGAATAATCATGGTGAATACATTTTATATCTGAATTATTACTTCTTGTAGAGTGTGGACTGTGGTTGAACAACTTGAGGACGAAACTCCTCAAGGTCTGAAATTAGAGGACAAAAACCCTCTAATTTCCATTGTTGAGTTAGTGGATGAAAACACCTGATTCAGTCAGATTTGGAGACAATTTAAAGACATTTTAGTGAAAATAGTTCACTGCAGATTTGGGATAATTGATAGCAGATACAAAGGATAAGTTCCATCTTTTTCGAAACATATTCTAAATATAATATATAAAGTAAATTAAATTGCTAAAACTGCAGTTTCTGAAGTTGATAGCATATTTATAATTAATTGTGCTGCTATAATTCTGAGTTGGATTTTATTATTTAAAGGGAAATAAGGAAAATTTAAAAGGGGACATTACACCATAATTATTGCAGTGATTAGAATTTTTTGGTTTCATTCAGCCTAAGTATCCTTTCATCCTCTCTCCTTGGTAGAGTAAATTTCTTTATGAAGGGCCATAGCTTCTGTTTGTGTATGTCTATATAGAGATAAAAAATCAAGATAGCTTTTCCTTTATTATCTTTAAAATTTTGCGGCCCTTTCAAAGTTCATCATAATTTTGCTAGGTTGTGGCATGTATCTCTCAACACTAGTCACTTTTTGTTCTTTCCATTAAACCCCTTAGTGGGTATGAATAATTGTATATATTAGAAAACTATGGGTGTGAAAAGAGTGAAGAACAAGATTGGCCTTAAACTTATGAACACACAAAATTGGTATGACAGAACCAGGGCAATAGGAGGAAAGGCACAAACATGGTAGAAATAAGTTTCAAGGAGTGGCTGCCCATTTTTGGCCCTTAAACATTCCAGATCTAGGAAAATCTAGTTTGGTTGAGACTCAATCCCTTGGAGGCATACTGAGATGCCTTGATCATGGAGCAAATTAAATTGAAATTTGCTAGGACAGTACTATTGTGTGGATGAAAATGTCATGAATGGAGACTCAAGGCTTTGTGCACACATTTGCATAAGGAAAATCATCTTTGCACCATTGCCAAATTACCTAATGTTAAAATTGGAATTTTAAGTTCAGAAACAATTGATTAAATTGGAAGAATATACTCAGTTTTGCATCAAATGCAAATCCATAAATCATTACACAAAAACTGCACCAAAAAAGTCCAACAAAGCACTTGGAAATGGGTCACAAAAGCTTCCACTCAAGCAAGAAAAATCAGCAAAGACAATATTGAAGAGGAAGATTTGAATTTTGATTTGGTGGGAAAATCATCATATTGGATACTCCCAAGGATTGCCTTTCAAGCGCTATTGAATTTCCTTTCCTTGGCCTTGATTACATAGATCTTGTCTTTGTAGAAGTAATGGCAAGAAGTTTGGCCACTGGGGTCAAGGATCTAGCACTCACAACATGTAATTTAGGTGTGGAATCTGCCATTGAGCTAGAGACGAAGATAGACGAACTTCCTCCCTCACATGAAGTTGAGAAAGAATTGGTGACAAATGAAATACTCATAATCTCACAATAGGAATCACAAAAGACAAAGGCAAATTGCAGCCCCAAAAGCAGGAGTGGGAGAAGATTAGTGGTAGAAGTAACAAATGAGGAAATCAAACCTGTCCACAAACAACTCTCAAATTCAATTTAAGGTTTATGTGGGGTGCGAAATTCTCCTCATTGTCTCTATTCTAACCTAGAATTTTAGGGGCCTTATTACCCTTGACAAATGATGCTTTATCAAGCACCTATTGGATCTACAAAAGAATGAATTTTACTATTGCATGAAACAAAGCTTGGACTCATAGGAGTTGATACTTTGATTCAGAAATGGCACAAATGTAATGGACTTTATCTTTGGGTAGGTGTGTTTGGCAGCATGGTATTTTTTGGTTCGAAAACTCAATCATTGTGGACATTTTGGCTTACGGTCCTGATTGGCAATCATGCCATGTGAAAAGCTTGGCGTCAATATTGAAATTCTTCCTGCTAGAAATCTATAGACCTACGACTCCCCTTCCCAAAAAATTGTTATGGTACCTAGCTACAAATGTCTTGGAATTTGAAATTAATGAACATTCTATTGTCTATGGAGTTTTCAATGCCATATTTTGTTCAAATGATAAACAAGGGGTGTCTAAAAAGCTACTCAATCTTAGCTTGACTTTGACTCTTTTGTAAACTTGAGAGAACAATTGGAAATTGTGCCCAAGAATGGTTCTTTCACTTGGAAAAACTGAAGACTTGGTTTTTGTAACATCACAAAGAGGGTGCATAGAGTATTCCCCTCATTAAATTGGTTGGATCTAGATATTATCTTAGAAAGTGAGATCACTCCTTGCCCAAGCTTTGATCATTTTCCTCTCATACCTTTAATCATTCAAGATTTCCCTAATTTAAGAGTCCCATTCAAAATTGAAAAATATGTGGTTCCAAGATGAGTCACTCTTGAATCTGGTCAATGATTTGTGGTTAGGACTCCCCAAAATGAAGGTTCAAAAATGTACTCCTTTGTTAAAAAAAATTTTGGTTGGGGAAATATTTTAAAGGACTAGAATAGAAAGACATTCAAAAATGTTTTTATTGAAAATGAAAGAATGAAAGGGAACTATTCTCACTCAGTGAAACAACAATAGTAATGGGAATAAATTAGGATCTCCTCCTCAAAGAAAAATCTCTTCTTGTTGAAATGATGGACCGTCAATCTGAAGAAGAAATCTTTTGGTGTTAGAAATCTAGATGAATGTGGCAGTGAGGGTGATAGGAAGACCGAGTTCTTTCATAATTCCACCATGGGTCATTGTAATTAGATTTTTTTTCCTCCATTAAACCTAGCTTTGAGGGCCATTAAATGTGGTATCATTCTTCAAAAATCTTCTTAGATGTGAGGAAGCATCCAATTTCAAAGCTCAAGAAGATTTTCTTATAGTCATTCCAAGTATTGTCTCTAAGGATCATAATTAATTGTTGATGGCTCCATTTATAAAGGATGAAACCAAATTGACATTCTCTTAAATGCATACGAATAAGGCTATAGACTAGATGGATACGTCAGATTACTTCTTAATATGTTGGCATATTATTTTCAAAGAGGCACTAGTGGTTTGCAACTAGGCTAGAAGATATATAAAGTTTGCAAATCTCTCAATTGCACATTTATTGTTCTTATTCCCAAAAACTGCTTTTCCTTTTTCAGAATTCAAGTGAATTGCATTGTGCAACACAATATATAAAAACCTCTCAAAATCAATGGCAAATAAGCTCAAGATCTTGTCCCTTTCCCTCATCTCTCACGAGCAAAGTAACTTTGTTTTGGAAAGGGCCATCATAACTCATGAGATTATTCATTCTATTTCTATCTCTAATTTGAAAAGTATGATTATGAAGCTTGATATAATTAAGGCATGTGATAGAGTCAATTAGAGGTTTTTAATGAAAATATTGGAGATGTTTGGTATTTTCTTAGGGTGGCGGAAGTGGGTCTTTGAGTGTATCTCCATGCCTTAATTTTCCATCCTCTTGAATGGGGACTTGTTGGATTTTTTGAGGCTTCTCCAAGTCTTCATCAAGGTGATCCCATGTCACCATATTTATGCATTCTCATGGTTGAAGCATTGGGTTGTTTCATAGCACACTCTTACTCCAATAGAAGATGTAAAAGAATTGTGGTGATTGATCATGTTGATGCCTTTACCCACCTCAAATTTCCATATGGCTCAATTTAATTCAAAGAGGCTAGTTTGGTGGAGGCCACAACCATGAAGAATGTCATCATTGCCTAATTGATGCTTCTAGCTAGCAAATTAATAAAGATAATCAAAAGTATTTTTCTTCCACTCCTCTCAAAACTAGAATTGTAAGAGTTTTGGGTTTGAGAATAGGTAAACTTCCAAGCAAGTACCTAAAGGTTACATTGTTCTAAGGGGCATGCGCATCTTCATCATGCAACTCATTGATTGAGGCCTTTAGACAATGTCTTTCCTACTTGAGTTGAAAAATAGCTCTCCTTTGTTGGGAGAATCACAATGGTTCGAGTTATATTGTCTACATTTCTAGTTTATCTTTTGTTTGTGCTTTGGGCTCCAACTTACATAATGAAAACAATCAACTAAACAATGAAGGGTTTCCTATGGCAAGGTCTCGAACAAAGGAAAAATATATTGCTAGTGGCATGGGAAAAGGCTTGTTTGCCTCATGCCTTGGGTGATGCTACGGTTAGACAATTTGTAGAACAAAATCTAGTTCTTGGGGCCAAATTAATTTGGAATCTCTTTCCTAATTCGAGTTCTAGATGGTGCATATTCTTTGTGAAAAAAGTACTTGGATTCAATAGAGAGTGACATAATTTTCACAATACCTACCCCACCTTAGGCTTGCACATTTTTAATTTCATTACAAAAGTAATCACTAGCTGTCTCTCTTGGTAGATCAAGAATGGTTGAAAAGCAAAATAATGGGGGAGTCTTGGAATGAATACAAGCCCCTATAGGTCAAGGATGACATATGGGACATATAAAATCTTCTCTGTAATATTTGGGTAACGCATGTGCAGGACTATGCTTCTATTAGATGCTTTGATGGCATGTGGTTGTGCCAATGGAAGTGTCTATCCTTTCTACCTTCTTCTAATAGCCAATTGAGACAAGAAGAGATCCTTCATGCTCAATTTTCTTTCATTAATGAAGATGAATTTTGATGGGTTTGCTTCAAAAATGGCTCCTACTCCATCAAAGTGGGTTATCTCTCCCATTTGGAGCCTTTGGTGATTCATGATTGGCTACCTATAAAATGTTGACTCCAAGATTGTTTAGCTAAGGTTGGTGCGTTTTCTTGGGCTGCCATTCAAACAATGTATTGATTGGAGATAGCTTGATGAAAATGGGCTTTGCAGGTCCATTTAGATGCATAATCTGCAAACAAGATGAGGAATTATTGACTATCTCTTTCAACATTGTTTCCTTGCTATAAATTGCTGGAAATGGATTTGTGCTTGCTTGAATTGGATAGTGAATCTTCCATACACTTTACTCAAGCTGTTTGAGCATTGGCCACGATCAAAACCTTAGGTCATATTCTCTAGGCTTTGGATTCCAAGACCTCTCTTTGATTAATGGCTCATTTTCTAAAACACTTCACTTGCTTGGGACACCTTTCCAACAAAATTGGAAATTGTAATTTCCAAATTTATAATGAGCAGGGCCTGAGCAAAATCACAAAATAAATTCCTCTTCATGGCTTGGGATAGGTACATTTTGAAGAAATGGGAAAAATTGTGTTTGCCTATTTAAGCTGAATTTTGATGTTGCCTCAAGGGGCAACTCAGTGCCATCAAGAGCAGGTTGTGTAACAAGCAACTCCAATGGGATTTTGATAAAGGTAGCATCCAGGAAACTCATTCCCGGGATCAGCAATGAAGCAGAATCCTGGACAATCATCTCAGGCCTCCAATTGGAAGATAAACAACATCCTCTATGAAGCTTGGGCAATTCTCGACTCATAATTTTTTTTCAATCGAACATTGGTACTGTGAAGTTAACAAGGTGGCAAACTTCCTATTGAATCAAGGGATTGATAGTGGGAATGATTTATTTTTTGGTAATGACGTTAAATGTTGGCAGGGCCTTGCCAATGCATGGGATGAAATTTCTCCATACCAATAATATTTCAAAGCTCCCATCATTAATGAATTTAAGTGGGATCCTGCAACTGGTGCCAAGGTTATTTAATGGTTATATCAAGTGGTGCTGGGAGTTCATTCCCATCACCATCTGTTGCTATTGTGTTCTCACAAAATCTAGGTCATTTGGTTGTTCTGAAATTGCTCTTCAAGATAGATGGAGCCTCACATTTGCTTGACTGGGGAGTCAACAGAGGGCTTTTTGGGGGGGTATAATGGATGTGAGGATAAAGAAATTCTTGGGTGGGATATCAGTGAAGATGCAGATTACTGCTGTGTGAACTTTGATATTTTGTCTATGTTTGTCTCCAACATCTTCAAAATCACAAAGGACAGAAATGATGGAGGCATTGGAGAGGTATTACAAATGGGAGAAGCACTATGGAGATTAAGATTTTGTAGTTGATAATGCGGTGCCTGTTTTAAGGGGTACTCTGAGTCTGCCCATAATGGGCAAAGAATTTTTTGGTCTGGCTTCCATTCACACTGTATGGGAGCTGGAGGAGTGTTTGCAAGCTTTGGTCCAGGAGGCGGCAATCGTACAAGGGTTGTTCAGGTCCAAAGTAATCAAGCTTGAAGACGATCTTTAGCTACAAGCAATATAATGTATAGGTAATATATAAAAATTGTATCAATAGGCACAATGTAGATGCTGTGTAGTGATTTGGCTTGCTCTCTTGACTGTTTTGTAATATTCTCAGGTTGTATGCTGAGAAGAAGATATACTTCCCTATCAATAAGGGCATTTACAGAATGTAAGACTTGTTTTGGAAATTAATAATTATATATAGAAAATGGGAGAGGGCCCTTATCCCTCACTGGAATGATTCAAAAAAATTATAGACAAGGGAGAATGAGTTGAGAAAGAATTTAAACTTATGTATGAAGAAAGAAAATGAATGAGGTTATAGAATGATATGATTATAAAATGACCCAGTTTGAGCCTATGAGAATTTTGGGTTTGATTTCCTGTTGTCAATGGCTTATCACACAAAACACATTAGACATCAGATTTTGTATATCTGTATATATGGAATAAATGTTGTACAGTTTCTTTATCTGCATAACAATCATGTCATTGTTATCCAGCTCTCCTCACATAAACTTAAAATTGATTTCATGCCTTTCTGTGGTTTCTTATTGCAAACTCAAGGCATTGATTATTATCAGCTTATGAATTTAAGTTTGGTTTAATCATTGTTATATTGGCTAGTTTTGATTTGCCTACTTGCTTCCTGTTACTGAATTAGATGTCTTCTTTGTTGTCTCATTCTTTATTAGTCCGTTACTCCTTTTTGTTTTGTTATCTTTGTTACCACTGATTCCGACTAGCTTTCAACATGTTTTATGATTATCAGTTTTTGACCTACAGCCAATTTCTCAATTGTTATTTCTTTTCACTTTTCATTTCTTATCTGCTTTTAGGTTTTTTGCTTTTCCTTCACTACTGTCAAAAATTGAAGAATTAGCCTTATTTCTATTATTTCTCCAAGTTTTGTTGACAGAAAAATATTCTAGATGTTGGGGATGCTGGGGGACAGTTATTGAAGTAATATATAAAAAAATAATATATGAATTTTTAATATAGAAATAAATAAAAAAAACCTTTTTGAATAGAAATAAATTAAAAATACCTTAAAAATAATTTAAACAAACTATAAAAAGCTGAATTTTTTAAAAATTTGAAAATTTAAATATATCTACTAAAAATGTGAACGCAAGCCATACAAAGTATTTAACCATTGAAACTTCTATATTTGTGAAAGGGAGCGACTGCATAGGTGTGTGGGTCAACTTCAGTCTGAAACACATTCATTCTGATGTTGATAAATTTAACTTGCTTGATTTTGGTCTGTCTAGTCTCATAGGCACATTAAAGACATCATTTAACCAAAACAGTTTAATGTACTTCCTTCAGAAAGTATATGGTAAGGGTCTTTTAGCTGACAATTGAATAAACCTCTGATTGCCACCAATAAGATGAGATCTGAGATGGCTGTCTAGGATCCAACAATGCATCCCCAGGAAACACTGCTTATTTCTAGCTTTTTGTGTTTGACCACAATGACTCTCAATTTGATCTTCCTTTCTATAAAGTCATGTTGTTGAGCCATCAATCTGAAAAAGCTAGCCTTTGCTATTAAGTAACTAATATTAAAGTAGATGTAAAAATACAGATCAAGGTTTTTGTCCACTATTATTGCACAACAACGTTGAACTTGGTTAAATTACCAAGAATTAATTTGTTGAGTTTAAGAATGAAATAAAACCCCTTTTTATATCTGAAGAATTTACATTAATTTTGAAATTGTCTATGGTGAGGTCATGATGATTTTTTTTTTTGATACGTAAGATTTAGTTTTTTATATTATAGATTAAAAGGAAAATACAAACATCTGCTATTGCAGGAGATTAACCAGATTATGTTCCAAAAATCCTACTGCAACACCAACCATGAAAATTCCATCCAAAACCACCAGGCAACGAGCCACAGACCATCAACCCTGCTCCCCGACTACATCCACCACTGCTACCAGCTATCTATTCCCCACTACTATCATCTACAGAAAAAAACTATCCATAAAGTATTACTAACCAGCTACATCCACAGACTAAACAGCCGCAGCCAAACTATACCCGAGCATAGACTAAGCAAAAAACAAACCCTACACTAGCCCAAGCTCACATAAAGCCGTTGGCTCTTGCAAAGGCCTCAAAATCCACAATCGAGTCAAAGTCTTTCACAGGCATGAGGCCAAAAAATTTCTTCATCCACTCCACAACCACCGCAACAATCCTTCTGTGCCTCATGAGGGCCAGACCTTTTAAATCTTATAGGAAAGGAAAGAACTTTACTGCTTCATCCGTTGACCACAATAGCTCCATGTCGCCTTGGCGGGGAATGCCCTTCCCCACTATAGCCGCCTTCAGCACCTCTTCAACACCCAGTAGCAATTCCTTCAAGAATATCTTTTCCAACAACATCATGGCCTCCGCCTTCGACACCCGGTTATCCAGAAGAGACGCCAGAAATCTGGAGGTGACATAGGTGTTATCCCTTCCATATTCGTATCTGGCCAAATGCCCATCTCCTAGCACCATCTTAACCACCGCGACCAACAAAGAATCAATATTTAGCATAATTCTCTTGAGACGCTGGTCCGTAATTTCCCTGAAGGTCGTTTGATGCTTCTTGGCCTTCAGAGAAATCAGCGTATCAACACCGAGCCACACTAAACCCTCGGCCGAGACTTCAATTATGAAGCGCGAGCGCCCAGCCATTTCTGCAACCAAACTCTCACCCAACACAACAAACACTACTAGAAACACAAGCAAATTTCCAACGCCAAACCAGGAGCCTTGCAAACAATGCCTTCTACAGACACCACCTCTTCTTTTAAACCAAAGATTGCTGGGAGGCCATCATTAAAATGACCACAGCTGGGAAGAAGTAATTGTAATGACGCCTCGCATGGAGGAGGCTGTCCTCTTCCTCGAGAACCATCAAGCAATCTGCAGATTATCTAATCAAAACAAAGGCTCGTACTCAACAACCGCCACCCAAACGCCATGCCATGTCTGGTAATGAGTGCCTGAAATGGGCGCCACCTTGTCAAAACCTCCACGGGAGCTCTGCTGCCAAGGTTTAACTTACGTGGCAACTAAGGCCACCACCTCAATACTATAAAGACCTTCCACCAAGGCCACTACCGTCCAAACCCTGGCCTCATCAGCCTCCACATGCCTTCCTCCACATGTGAAAGGCTGCCCGCCCAACCACCCAAGGTGAGGTCATGATGAATTAGTCACATATGAATCATACTCTTTATTAAGAAGTCACCTTACAGAATTTGAAAATAACTTGAACTAAGTGAGAAAAAGGCATTTGTTCTTTACTTGTCAGCTACCTTTTATATTTTATGCCTTGGTATTTTTGTTCTTGCTTCATAGCTTGAAGAATAGGAATGACTGTGAATTCCATCACATGATGCTAACTGTTGCTTTGACATTTTATATGCTTCAGTATATGATTAGCACTTTTTTTTGGGCCTTTGCTTTACCGGAGGATTTGTTTGCCAATTTTAGTCTTATGTTGCAAGCTGTTTGAACAGAATAGCAACTTTAGATTTTACTACTTGCTGGAATATATGTTTTTATCCTATCAATAGTAAAACTCAAGAAATTGTCTGAAGATAAGATAAGCTTTATCCTATATTTAAATTTTTTTCTCTTCTTTAGGACTATGTAGTTTTAATTTAGGAATGGAATTTTACTAAGTGACTTTTTTGGGTTGGCTTGTCAACTTATTATTGTTGCAAACCCTTCCAACTATAATGGACATTTTGAAAATTCCTTTGTCAATTTATATTGTACCTTTGATGATCTTGAAAATGAATTTGTTAAATCCACTTTATTTTGCGGCCTTCTGCAAAGCTGATTGATGGTGAAGTAGTTTGTTTGTCGATGTGGACTGAATTTTTTGAGGCTTATGAACAAGTATGTGAAAGTTGAGTAATTTATTGAGCAGGTACGTTGGTATGCATTGCTCTACTCTTTTTTTCTCTATGCAGATATCCTCATATTGAAAAGAACCACCTTGTAAAGCTTTTGCAACAATTGCTTTTGAAGAGCAATTCAGTTTCTCTTGGAGCATCTGATGCAAAAATTGTAACTGGAGCGGATGTACCCACACTTCTAGGATCAGGATCTTTTTCTCTTCTAGAATGTAAGTTTTATTGGATTTATTTGTTTTAGTTCATTCCCAAGAAATAGTCTTTAAATTAGATTTCTGTACATAAAAGGAATCTCATCTTGATTTGTTTAAACAATGAAATCTTATGTAACATAAGATTTATAGTTTGTTGTTTTTAATTTTTTTCACTGCAAATCTTTTGATACTTTCATTATGAGGATACAATTAAAACTGCTATATTCAACTGTATCTTTTCATTTGGTATTCATGTCTCAGGGTTTTGTACCTATTCATTGGTAGTTCATAATATGGCTGTTTTACCTACTGTTCTAACTTGACAATGGGCATATGCCATGTGGAATGACAGCTGAGAAGGTAAGAGATATTAGACCTGCTCACCAAGGTGAAACTTATCTCCGTTGGCCACACTTGCAAGCAAATCAAGTTCATGGCCTGAGCTTAAGAGAAATTGGAGGTGGTTTTGGAAAGCATCATCGCGCTCCATCTGTTCGTGCAGCATGTTATGCCATAGCAAAGCCATCTGCTTTGTTAGAAAAAATACAGATTACAAAGAAGCTGAGGGGCCATCAAAATGCTGTTTACTGTGGTACATTTTACAACATTTTCCTATATTAATTTTCATTTGAGCATTTTATGATATGATATCTTGGGGTTAACTAACGGTTAGATTTAATATTTCTCATGATGGTAATTTTCCTACAGAAACAAAGGCTGCAGAATCCTAGTTAGAAACTGAATGGAGTTGCTAGTAATCTTTTTCTTTTCATTGTTTGTTTTGCATTAAAAAAAAAAGCAAAATATTTGTACCTAGATAGGCATACAGAAGACTCAATTACATCCTAGTCTCATATTAAAGTGGCTAGAAATTGTTTTCAAAGCACCTAAATAATATAATGTCACAGTCACACAGAGTTTGAAAAGGGCTATAATAAAAAAAGCAAATCTAATCTCAATCTTGCACAACAATAAAATATCCTTCACAGGACATTCTTACTTCAAAACTTGTCTTCCTAACTGTTAACAGAGTATCCCAATCTCTACTATTCACTGGATCAGTCCCAGTGTGGAAGATCTCAGCTTGAGAAGCATCCGTGTCTACTACCTCAGTGACAACATATTTTTCCCATGTCTGGTATGAATCTAACAGTCTACTTATAAAATTTCCTTAACAAGCTAAGTAGCTTGACCCAGTTCGTTTAAACAATAATTTTACCTTTATATACTGAAAGTTTATCTTCCCCAAGTAGCTCCTGAAAATTGATTTCATTTTTATGAGAGCAAAAATTACCAGGAGGAATAAACACAGGGTCTCTTGAAGACAATTTCTGGAATGAATTACCTCATAAGGCTGGTAAAGACATCACAACACATTCAAAAGATCTGGCCAAAGTAAGAAGAGCAAGCTGGTCACTTATACATAAGATCAGTAAGTTGGTTTTTCAAACAGTTCCCTCTATTTGAATACATACATATGGCAGTAGTGTGGTGCCTGACAGAACCGAGGTCCCTTTATTATTGCTTCCATTGATACTCCCACAATTAGTTCCAAAACCTACTTGAGTGGCCAACTGATTCAGAATGTAACAAATCAGCAGCCTTAGGGATAGAAAATACAAAATTTGTATGGTTGATGCTTGAAAAAATAGGATAAGAAGAGTTGTTGACTGGTTAGAGCCAGCTATTCACTGTGTCTAGGATAGTTGTAGCCAGGCCATGCATGATGTTGATCCATTCTCATGTCAAGTCAACATCAGTTTGCATTTTGTTAGCATTGAGTTCGAAAAATCAGTGGCAGCTAGCATTCAGTTAGGACTTCATGCATGTAGTTAAGTAAGTAGATTCAGGGTGGTTAATTAATCAAGGGGTAACTGCCAGTGAATTCTTTTATCTATTCTCTCCTCACTTGCTATAAGAAAGCTGATAGTAATCATCGGTAGTATCAAAGGCTTTTGTTTCCTTGTGGGAGAGGGCACAGCAATGGCAGAGTTTTTTACAGACGTGGTGAGTCAGTCAGCCCGAATTGGTCAATATCTAGGTTGTGGAAAACATACAATAATGTGTTTCCAAAATACATCTTTTTCAGAATATGCTGATGTTTAGGATGGAGATCAAAGGAACTTATGGTCACAGTTTGAAAAAGTTGCCAAGAGGACTATGAGCAAGGATAAAAATAATTAAATCCACAAGCTTAGCATAGATCTGAACCTTTGTAAAGGATTTTAAATGTATGGGGTTGGAAATAAAGAGTTAGTCAAAACCTTGTTCTATCCTTCTGTTTAGCATTTTCTGAGAAAAGCTTTTGTTGGAAGGGTCTTAAGTAAAGATGATCCAACAAATAAAGGGCTTCTTGCAACTTACCTGATGAAACTTTTGTCACTGGTTGACCATATTTGAATGACAAAGAAGGAACATGTGGAGTTGCTGTGTTTAGATCTTGTATTTATTTTGTAACTTAGGTTTCAGCATCTGGAAAACATTCTTGCCACATTTATGGGACTTCTATGGCCTTAAGCTATATGCCTAAGGTTTGTCTTGAATTTACATGGCTAGTTCGAAAGGCAACGAGCAAATTTACCAGCTGTTCTAAACCGAAAATCCTTGCAATATTGCACTTTTTGCTCGATGCAATTGCTCAATACCAAACTTTTCTCATGGTTAATTTGACTTTGGAGTTTGAAATCAGCAGTGTCATTGTGAATGAGGTTAGTGATGTTAAATCTGCAGTGGATGCAAAAGGTATTATACTGCTGACTGATGTGCTTGCAATATCTTCAATAAAGTTTCTCCATAAATAGCACCTATAATCCAAAAGGGTTTGCCTGAGAAGAGCTCCATAAGCAAGGAAATTGCTTTCATCTGAGTAGTTTTGGTTTTCAAGAGGCTTCACGTTATAGCTTTGTCATGTTGCAGTTACTCAGCAATACAATATGTGATTGGGGACTAATCAAATTCAGAAGGTTGGACTCATAATGAACAGTAGCCTTAAGAATAGAAAATATTAAAATTTGTACATTGAAAATATAACGCAGTGCTGATCACATGAAGAAATAGGATAAGAGGAATTCATTGTCAAAGCTAGCATGTGTGCACAAGTCAAGCAACAAACTTCAGGAATGCATCCAATGGGTTTTTACCTGTCCTCAGAAACTGGGGTTTTTCTGGAGCTTGGGGATATGGACAAAGTGTACCTGTATCATCCCAAAGTCTTGCATAAAATGGCGGATGTTTTAGTGGATGTTCCCCAGTTTGGAATGCTCCACGATTGTCCTGTGGATGTCAGGGTGTCCCTTGTGACCTGCTGTTGAAAAATAACTTGAAAAAAAATCTAAAGTGATTAATGGGGGTACTCGAATTTTGGATGATTGTTTGGCAAGATCTGAGAGTCTTTTGTCTATAAAGTTGGCTGGTTAAGTTAATAGCCAGAGTTTTCTTTGATGCATCATTCTAGAGATTTCATTCATCTTATATAAATATTGGTTGAATTCAATTGTGTTTGAGCAAGATCAGTGGTTCTGACCATGTTATGATGCTATTGAATGGAAGGCTTTATTATAGGTTGGCATCTCAGGGATGTCTAGACAGGGATACAATGCCCTCTCTGACTGGATGCTTCGGCCCTGAAGGTGCCTCTGAGAGGGGACATTCTCAAGGACATCCCTATTTTTAGGGATGTTTGGGGATGCCATGCTGTTGTTATGATGGCTCGAAGGATACTCAATTGTCTCTCATTCTCTTAACTCTTGAGGATGCTTGGATGTATTCAGTGGCTCAAAAAATGTCAATTTAATTCAATTTTTGTTTTAAACGTCAACTTTTGGGAATCCATTTTGCTATATAAAAAAACGAATGTATACAAGAGGGCATCACTAGTTGGATGCAAGGAATAAATTATAAAACATATAGACTAATGAAAGTTTGGGAGTGCGTTAAATGGAAGGAAAACTTGTGATCTCAAGTATTTGGTGACTAAAAGTTTATTCAAATGCCCGCTAAGAGCCTTGATCTGGTTGGAGGTTAGGGCAACATTATACTACTATAGTGTGGGTAGCTGCCCACAAGTGTCAAGAAGAGATACTTAGCCACGTTTTTTGGAGGGAAAACTTTGAACAATTGAAATTTAATTTCTTGTTAAACAATGTCTTCAATGTGTCTGCTAGAGTAGGCAAACTTACACCAAGTGAGTTAATGTCTTCAATGTTTATATTTTTATTAGATATATTTAAATGCTCATGTTTTTAAAATTTCAGCCTCTTTTAGTTCTCTCTATGTTATTTTTGGTTTTCTTAATTTATTTGTATTTTGAAAATCCATTATTAGTTTGATACTATTAGAGAGGGATCAATAGGGCCCCTCACTTATTAATATAAAAAAAATGATAATGAAAGATGCTAATGTTAACAGTAACTACATATAGAAAAGGCATAAATCCACATCAGAAAAAACAGAAATACAAACAATTATCCAATAAGATGTAATGCTCCCTTTTTGCATTTTCTGGTTTACTTTTTGTATTTTCTGAATTTTGACAACCAAAATAAACTGGAACAGCAAATTAAAATTTGAAACAATAGCTGGAACACTTGATCAAACCCGCAAATAGTGAAATTATATTTCATATGATGAATCTGAATCAAATTTTAACAATTGTAATTGCTGGTATGTCTGGTATAAACTATAGGTTACAATATAATCTCAGATCTGAGTTGTTTTGGTGATCATGGACACCAATATAAACTCGATTCTGTCAACCCAGCTTGTGGAGTAATAAGAAAAGCAAATGACTACAGCAAAAATAACAATTTGGAACTCCTCATATCATGGTATTCATATTTGATATCTTCAGCACATCGATAAACGATGTTATATGACAGCAACTGAGCTGACAACCCTCTTATTTCCTATAAAGTAGAATCTGAACACTTACATTTTATATGAGGAACTACTAAGAATCACAGTTGATATGCTTGGAACCCAAGGCACCACCTTAGATAATTAGTACATATAGATTTTTGAGAACCAAATACAAATCCTTACAGAAGGATTTGAGATTTTAAAGCTCACAATTTACTACATAAAATTCCTTGTTCAGAACACGCATATCCCCAATAAAAGCCAGAGTTCAAAGGTTCTTATTCTCCACTCCTCCACTGCCAAACAAAGTTTGAGCTTCCACTTTCTTAGAAGACTTTCCTTCAGTCACATGAAGAAAACCTATCAACCATCACCTCCTCAGATGTTGAAGCCTTGGACATCTTGGAATGAATCAATGAATTTATAATCCGTTCATGAACATCCTTCGAGACAATCACCTTATCTAACTTAGCACAAAAATTTGCAAAAGTAATTGCCTTGAATGTAGATGGTCATTAACTTCCAAACTCCTCAGACTTGGAATTAACTTAACAAGAGTAAGAGAAGAAGAATCTAGACAGTGAAAAATAACACAGAGACAATGATTGGAAACCCTGCTATGTAAGAACAGATCTTTGGAGCCACCAGATTGACGCCTTTTGGTCATAATCTACCCAACTCAAATAAACTCCACTCTGTTGTGCTAGAACCAGGTAGAGGTGAAAATAGACTGGACCCTTGAGAGAACACTGCATTCCAATTAGAAAATCAAAAGTTTTCCAATCACCTTCATTATAGAAATAGAAGGGAAGCAGTTATCCACAGAGTGACAAAAAACTTGCATCAAATAACACACTCTGGCTTGAAAAGCCAAATGCAGACGACAGTGAAAAGAAATCGTGAGAGGTTAAGTAGATGTGACAAACTGATGGTAGAGAAGACGGGCATGAGGAGCCCACCACAAGGCACCTAAGAAAGGTGATCATCATGCAAGAATTTCTTAATATGGCCATGTGTCAGAGAAGGGAGCTTGCTCAACAAGCCACTTTGTTCCTTAAATAGTAGCAATGTACAAATGAGAGTGAGTTGCCTTCCACAACATTTTGCTAACAACTAAAATTTAAAGCCATGTTAATTCCATATATAGTTGCCATCCAGTCTGCTTCATTTTTGGTTTGACAAACAACCCCTCCACCAGCCTGACTTGGGTTCCCTCTAGCAGCTCCATCAAGATTTGGTTTAAGGGAACCTGTTGGAGGTGGCTTCTGGAGGACTTTTTCTTTATCACATTTTTTAACACCTTACACCTTTAATGGGGGTATTTTAAAAATCAAATATTAATTTAAATATTATTTTAATAGCTGCTCCTTGCTGGCCCCATGATTCCAAAAAAAAATTGCCATCCCTGAAACCTGTCGCTCTGTCCCTAAAACTGAGAGAAACATTGGTTCATTGCAGAACTGGTGTAATGACTGTGAAGTCCTAGAGAAAAAGAAATAGTCCCTTTGAATGAAATGAAAATCATATTGTAATTAGCAGATGGATTAGTGGATAAAGGGATTGTCATTACAAATTTAGCCCATTATAATCAACTTCTCAAAATTTGGGATTTCAGCTTCGTTAAGTTTGTTTTAGTTATTTTTATTTTTTATTTTTCTTGTTTATTTTTTCCTTAAAAATTCAAAGATATTTTTTTATATTTTATTTTAATAGCTGTTCCTCCACTGTCCCCTAAATCTGTAAACTTGTTTGGTATTCCTGAAGCTGTGTCCCCACATCACATGGTCCTAAAAACAACGCAGAAACATTGAAGCCATGTTAATATTAGCTAGCATTCAACCCTTGAAACTAAGGTCAGGTAGAATTTTATTAGGATTCCATTCATTTAGTTAAGTCTAACAGATTGAAGATGATTGATAAATCAAGAAAGATACTGCCATTATACTTCCTCATCTCTCACCTATCCTCCTATATTATCTGAAAGTTGACGGCAATCATTTCTCATGATGCATTTTTGGATGAATAAAAAGTAACCTGGTTTACTTTGGAGAAATTGTTGGTTTTTCTTTGCGAGAGTGGTGTGCTGGTCTATGGTATGTAGAATAGATTAAACCATAATTTTGCAAAGCTTGCTTATGTTTTATATTGTCATACAAATGGTTGAAAATTGTTATGCTAAGATTCAGCCACACTACTGATTCTGCATGCAATTTTTGCACTAAATATGTACCGGTGTAATGGAGTCATATTTTGTGGTTTGAAGTTTTGAATTGCTCTGATTTCCCTGTCTTTTACCATTGGATTTTCAGATTTGTCCTGCTAGATTATCCAGCCCCAACTGCTGATTTTTCCCGAATCTAACTTGTAGCATTTGCCTGCAATAATTCTGATTTTTAGCCTGCTGAATTTAGGTTATCTTGAAGCAACTTTTCACAAGTTCAATTCTACAACCGAAGCTTCATATTATAGACCAGAAATACTTTGTTGAAGGTCCTGCTACAACTCTACAATTAATTGATGTGTAGACTGTTCTGTGCTTGTAGCACCTGAGCAACAACATCAAATTCCATATTGTCATGTGAACCAAGGTTGCATTGAAATCAGCAACCTGAACAATTGGTGCCATGCTGACAGGATGGATTATGATCTCTTACAAAAATGTCAGGTGATGCTACATCATTGCTTGCCTTTCTCTCCTGATGGCTGACCCACTACCCAAGCGGTCTATGCTGATTTTATTCCTCAGCTTGCTCTTCATTCAACTAACTTGCATTCCAATCTCCAGAGAAAACTGCTAAATTGGAACATCTATACATCTACTAGCATTCATCTCTGTATCCTGTTGAGTCTGGGAGACATTATCCTTAAACTGTCCATTAGTAGAACTCTTAGATTAAATGCAGTAAAGAACCTGTTTATTGTGCTTCCATCCACCTGCATTGTGGGCTTCTTGGACAACCTGCTGCTAATTGTCTTATTCCTACTTATTTGTCTTCTGGTATGTGAATGAACTTTATATCAATATCTGTCTCCAGATATGTTCGGGAACGGGCTTCGGTATAATGTTCTGTCTAAAATGTGGAACCCAATCTGCAGCATCCCTCACAATATAATTATTTATGTTTCACAGCCCTGGCAATTTGGGGCATGAGTCTGTTGAGTCTTGGGTCCAATTGAACCAGCATATTCCAAATTCTCTGCAATTAGGAGGAGGCCCATGAATTCTACCTTTATTGCTCCCATAAAATTCTCTATTATTAGACTAACAACTCTGAAAAATGTCCTTAAGCCCTCTTTCTGGGTTTCAAGCTACACTTAAACCTGCACAGTAACGAACAATAATATGATTTCACTGGTGAACGTGGTAGGGTTCGTGTGTTCATTTTGGAAAGGGTACACATTCCAGTTATCAAACAGAATCCATAAGACTTAAGTAAATGGAGAAATCCACGGTACTGCATAGACATTACTAATTGAACCAGACCAAATGTCTTCACATATATGGTTTAATTTGCAAAACAAATCATCCATTGCAAATTTCTTTCCATAATATGAGACAAAAAGACAGTAAAATTAAATGCTTCATAGTTTCTTGATGAACCTAATACATCAGTATTGAAAACATTCATGCCAGCTTTCTTCAAGACTGTGGATGGACTACATAACCTGATAGGTAGGGACCTTGACACACATAACCTGTGATAAAAGTTGTAAATTCACATTTTTTCACAGGCATATTGTATACATTGAGTCCACACTTTCTTGTCTTGGATTCTGACATATAAGTTCCAGATTTAACAAAGAATCTCTTGGTAGATGTTTCCTTACGATTCCCTTTCTGTCTTGTATAAGTTCACTTGTGTCTCTACTTCTCCCACCACCCCATCGCTCTTGAAGCTTCCTTTGCTCTAGTCTTTCAGCATTTAGAAACAACTTTGCTCTTGAAGCTTCCTTTGCTCTAGTCCTGATCATCATTCCTGTTGCATGCCATTGATACTACAAATCTTGTCATTGCCATAGTTATAATTTTAGCAGAGAAGAGAAAAAGCATGTTAAATGATGTCGTAGTGAACCTCATAACTCTTCTAAATATTTGAGGTCCATTGCCACACCTTTTAGTAATCACTAAACTGACTAATTTTTAACAAAAAATCATGTATTATTTGCTTTATTTTATATAGAATATTTAGTGGTTAGTGGTAAAGTCTCACATCCCGCAATCTTCTTGGGAAATTAGGAGGGGAAGGGGAACACATGTAGAAATATCGGGTATCGAGGATTGACCTATTGTAATGTCCCCTCCTAGCCTTTGAGCAGTGTGTATGACCTTTAGCCTATTCCTGAGTTTCTGTAGGCTAAAACAGTTCTGGTAAGGGAACTCAACTCCAGTTCTTATTGTTGGGTTTTCGGAGTTCGGGAGGACTTTCTATTTTTAGTAGGGGACCAGTCCAATGCTTACTGTTTATAGTAAGCCCATCGGCATATCAGTTTTCTTTCCAGTTTGAGTTTTTGGGGTATTTACTATTTTTAGTACTTACTAAAAGTAGTAAGTCTATCTTTAGAAGTTGCAAAAGGTTAGACTCTCTCAACAACATTATTTCAGTGAGGCTCTTGGTTGCTAAGGTTGGAATATTTAAATATTTGCTTTCCTATTCGAAAATGAATTAAAATAAAGTTACTTTATAATTTAAAGTTGAGGGTTGGAGGGGACATTAAAAAGTACCTTGGTGCCTAAGTGATTACTTTAAATTGTTTTAGAAGGCTACAAAAGTGCAACTCCTTATGAGCACGACGCCTAGGAGTAAAATGAAGTTTTAAAATGAAATTTAAAATAAAGTTAAGGCAAAAAGGCGTCGTTTTTCGAGTAGCTCATGTTCAAACCTAATTTCACCCTAATTTCTCATTGAGAGATTATAACCTCATTTTAGAGCCTCATTTTGGAGGATGTTGATTTTGGTTGCATAAGGAGATGCTGCTGGATTTCTTCTAGAAGGCTGAGAACGAGTTTTGAGGACGAAAACCTTTGACATTGAGAGCTGGTTTCGGTAGTGAAACACTTGCCCTAGCTGGTGGTGGCGTGGTTCCATCCAGGGATCGCATTCTGAGTATCATTGTTGCAGTTCAGTCGTTCGGAATGAAGATCTTTGAGTATTTTTGAAGTGTGGACAGTTGGGTTTTGATTGGTGTTTGCTTAGTTGCATTTTGGTGTGATTTCCAGTGTGTTTGGAGGTGGTTTCAGTATTTTCTGGGCATATTTTCTTCTGGACCTGAACCTGGTTATTTGCATTTATCTTCCAAATGGCTTAGGATCTCATTGTGGGTACTGGCTCTAAGGAGAGCCCTCATCTTGGTGCCAACAACAAGTATTTATTTGCATTTTTGAAGGTGGTTTGGATTTTCTAGGCCAAGTCGATCTGCTGCTGCTAGCGCCACATTCTTGGTGGTTTCTTCTATTTCTGGTCGGCCCTGTGAGGAGTTCTAACTGCCTTTGCTGGGAGATTTATGAAGGGTGTTTGGCGTTGCTTTTGCAAGGGGTTTGAGGCCAAACTCATTGGTGATGAACATGCCCAAGAAGAAGTTTGTAATCTGCTGTTTGGTGCTTATTCACAGGTCTGCAAATTGCTTATATTCTATGTTTGAAACTGCATTGCAATGGATTGTAATTTTCTGTCATTAAAATCTGAATATTGGAAGTTCTGAAAGGTTCTCTTTCTTTGTGCATTTGCTTCTATTTTGTGTACTTTGCATTCTTTACCTTACGCAATGTCAAAACATGAATGGCACATGAAACTCAATGCATAAAACTCTCTCAAACAAACACAATCAGAAAGAAAGAAAACAGAAAAAAATTCAGGCATCACTCATTACACCTATACTCTAGACACATTCTATAGGTCGGGGTGTTAGGAGTTGAGCAACAACATGTTGGTAAGGGTAAGTTTGAAAATCGATAGGAATAAGGAGAGAGCGAAATTGGAAGAAAAGGCATACTCGGGAAGGGAAAACACATAATAGATGGAAACAGGGAAGACACAAGTACATACCTAATATGTATAGACATAGATTGATAGGGAAATTGGGCATGACAAGTCCGCGCCACTCAAAATTGCTTGTCCTCAAGCAATTGCAAGTTTGGACGTTCCTATACTTGTGGGCCTTCCCATGTTGCATCCTCCATTGAAAGATCTTTCCATCGAATAAGGTACTCCATGCTTTTGCTTCTTAGCTTCCTTACCCTTATGTCCATGATTGCTTTGGGAATCAAAACTAGTTCGCCATCCTCATCAATTGGAGGCAACTCATTCAAGGGTTTTATATGCTCGCATAGCGCCTTTTTGACGCAAGACCTGCAAAAAACATTGTGTATCTTGCTTTCCTTTGGCAGCTCCAACTCATATGCCACTTTGCCAATTCTTCTCAAAATTTTGTAAGGCCTGTAGAAATGTGGTTTGAGCTTTTTTGACCCACTTGTCTTCAAAGAAGATTGCTTGTATGGTTGCAATCTCACAAAAACCATGTCTTTGATCTCAAATTTTCTCTTTATTTTATGATGGTCTACAAACATCTTCTATTGGTTTTGAGCTTTTAGGAGAATATTCTTGAGTGACTTTAGAATGTCTTGGTTTTGTTTGATCACATCACTTGTTCCCAATACCCTACTATCTGCTAGGATGAGATCAATGAAACTTTGGGCTTCATACCAATATAGGGCCATGAACGATGTCATCTTGATTGACATGTGGTAGTTGGTGTTGTCATAGTGCTTCCCCAAGTGTAGAGCCATTTGATCCATGTCTTTTGCTGATTAGCAACATAATTTCTCAAATAGCCTTCCAACCATTTGTTCACAATCTCAGTTTGGCCATTTGTTTTTGGGTGGTAGTTGGTGTTGGGGGTGAGCTTAGTTCCTGCAAAAAGGAAGAGCTCTTGCGGAAACAAATTCAAGAAGCAATTGTTTCTATCACTTATGATGCTCTTGGGTAGTCCATGGAGTTTCAATTACTTCCTTAAAGAGTTGATCAATCACTTATGGCGTCTTAAACTTTCAAGAGATGGCAAAGACTTGTGAGGAATGTCTATTTTGTTTTATTCTTTTGGTAAACAATGCATTCTTTGATATCGTTGAGGACATCATTCTTGAGTCCCTCCCACGTGAACATTTCTTTGATCTCTTTGTATGTCTTGAAGTACCTAGGGTGGCTTGCCAAGGGTGTTTCACGCATTGCCTACAAAATCTTTCCCTTCATCTTTGATTCCAACACCAAGTAGACTCTTCCCTTGTAGAGAATGATATAATTACAAATTTTGTACTTGTAGCTCAGTAGCTTCCCTACCAATACATTAGCTCCAAACATGTTCTTCGCATACTCTGTTTTGATTTCTTTCTTTCAATCCATTGAGATATGAAACATGAAACATAGATTTGACTTTTTGGACAAATCATTAGAAACAACATACTTATTCCCTTTATCATACTGAATATCAAAATCATAGGTTTGAAATTTGCTCACCCACTTTTGCTGTCACTCATTAAGATCCTCCTGATTGAGAAAATACTTGTAGTTGTTGTTGTTAGTTTTAATCACAAATCAGCCATTAACCAAGTATTGTCAGAATTTGACCAATGCATGCCTTTCCATATCATAGATGGAGAATCACTTTTCCACCTTTGTTAGTTGACTCTCAAAAGCAATTAGGTGCTTGTTATGCATGAACATGGCTCTAGTTCCTTCTCCCGATGCATCACATTCTAGTGCGAAAGGAAAGGTGAAATTTGGAATTGCTAACATATGACACGATCTCATTACCAAAAATTCCAACACTTCATCAATGTGCTATAATTGTTCCCACGTCTTGTTGTAGATCAAAATGTTATCAAAGAGGGCAAGGATGAACTTCCTCATTTGCTTGTGAAAAACTTGATTCATGCATGAGTGGAAGGATATTGGGGCATTTGTCAAACCAAATGGCATGACTAGAAATTCATAGTGTGTGTAGTGACATCAAAAAACTGTCTTATAAATATCCTCCTCTTGGACTTTGATTTGATGGTAGCTCGACCTAAAATCTGTTTTTGAGAAATAGATTGCTTTGTGGAGCTCATTTATCAATTCCTTGATCTTGGGAATGGGGTATAGGTTCTTGATAGTTTTCTTGTATGGTGCCTTATAGTCAATGCACATTCGCATTGTGCCATCTTTATTCTTCACCAAAACTATCGAGGAGGCGAAGGGACTTGAGTTGGGTATAATGGGCTCCATTTCTAACAGTTCCTTAATTGCCTTTTCGTTTTCCTTCTTATGTTGCCTAGGGTGGCGGTAGGGAGTGGTGATGACAGGCTTAGCATCCTCCTCTAGCTCAAGGATGTGGTCAAAGCCTCTGTCCGACGGTCTCCTTGAAGGAATGTTGCTAAACATTTTACTATGCTTGTCCAAGATACTTTGCACATCCACATGATATGCCTTCTTTCCTTTGATGGGTTTTGTGACAATCACCAAACACTTAGTTGCCTATGCTGCTTGCCTTCTTTCTCTTAGCCAATACGATCCTTGGTGCTTTATTTGTCATTCATCATAGTATCACCTCATTTACTTTTGATTGAAATTGAAGTTCCAAGGTGTGGGAATTTTGTGCAATCTCTTTTAATGAGTGTAGCCATTGGATAATTAGGACCATATCCATGTCTCTTGCACTGATAACATAGAAGTCATCCTTCATATCATAACCCCCTAAGTTAAGATTGAGCTGAGAGATCTTTTTATTGCATTGGATGGTGAAATTGTCGGCTAGTACCATAACACTAAGCTCTTCAGAGCCCTTCGTCTTGAGGCCTCGATTGGCTACAAATCCCTCATTAATGAAGTTACGAGTGGCACTAGTGTCAATGAGTGCAATCACTCTTTGTCTTTGAAACACCTAACAAATGCAAAAGGGGTTGTACCTTGGAAAAGCAGAGAGTGTGGCAAGAGTGCCTCCTAATATGTCTCATTTGTCTTTTGGTTGGTCTTCTTCTTCACCAATCTCTTGTTTGATTTCTTCTTCACTTTGTGGTTTAGGTTCCTTAGATCTCAATCCATCATTAGATCTCACCTCAATGTAGTGCACTTATACTTTCCCAAGACATCTATGTCTATGTGATCATGATTCCTTGCAGTTCAAGCATAGTTTCTTCCTCAATTTTATTCTTCACTTCAGTGATTGGTCTTGATGGTAAACCCTTGGTTTGCTATACATTTTTGTGAAAAGTCTTCTTTGGAACAAATGGTTTGGTTTGGAGCTTATTCTTTGGCTTGGAAGTCTCAAGGGCCAAGGCTTGCTTGATGGCCTCTTGTAGGGTAGGTGGTTCAAAGGTTTTGACCAATTCTTTGAGAGATTCAATTAACCTTTCAATGAAAAGCATAATTAATCTTCTCTCAGTATTATTGATTTTATAAATTTGTTACATTGTTCTCAATTGAACCACATTGTTCAAGTTGAGTCAAATCTTTGAAACATTGAAGGATCCTTGTGATTAAACCTCTCAATCAAAAAAGTTTGCAGAATTCATCATTTGAGGCGAGGGATCAGTGACCTTGAGTGATCAAACCATGGTACTACCACTCGTGTAGTAACCTGCAAATACAAGGTGGCAAACTTGATTCCATCATCTTTGGCCATCGAAATCTTGAATGATATTATAAATGAGCTAAGGTCACCATTCATAAAGACAGGTCTTGGTTATGAAGCAAAGGAAGATCAAGTTTTCAAAGAGTCATCAAAGAAGACAAATGAGGAAAAACCAAAGAGTTATGTTGATGCCCTCAAAAGTCCCATCAAAATTGGAAGCAGCAAAAAGAAAGAGAGTCAAGTTCCATAGAAATCAGGCACTCCTTTAAAACTTGACAAGGAAAAATTTAGAAACTCTTTTCCTTGAAGGCAAGCACACATGACCAGGTTCCAACACTCTTTCTTTGGTTATTGTTTCTTGTTTAATCATTTTGGTCATAAAGCAATTTATTGTAGGACTCATGCAAGAAATATTGGTTGGAATAAGAATAGAAGTCCTTATGGGTTTACAAATAGAAACTATAACTCCTTTACTATGGCGAAGCAAAAGGAGGAAAATACCAAAATATGGAAAGAAAAGGAGAAAGAAAAGAAGGAAAGGTGTAGGCTTGTGCAAATTGTCCTACATGCTCAAAACAAGAGAGACCAATGGTATATTGATAGTGGTTGCTCAAGCCACATGATTGGTGACAAGAGTAAATTACTCACCTTAAAGGAAGTGAATGAAGGGACAATGAAATTTGGGGACAATGCTATGACAAAGATAACAAGAAAAGGTACTCTTAGTCTGGATAATGTAAGAACAAAAACTGAAAATGTACTATATGTTGAAGGGCTGAAGCATAATCTCTTAAGTGTGAGTCAAATGTGTGACCAAGGACATACTCACATTTCATGCGGAAGGATGTGAAATCAAGAAGGAAGGAAAATTGATTGTAGATGCGAGTTGAACTGCCAATAATATTAACATCCTTAGTGAGAGTTACTTTATGTAATTAATTGATGATTATTCCAAAATGACTTGAGTTACAATTTTGAAAGAAAAATATAAAGCTTTTGAAAAGTTTAAGGCATTCAAAGCCTTAGTTGAGAATGAAACCGGTCTAAAAATCAAATGCCTAATATTGGATACAGGAGAGTTCACTTCAAATGAATTTGAAGAATTCTGTGAACAACTTGGTATAAGGAGACATTTTTTTGCTGCGAGGACTCCACAACAAAATGGAGTTGTGGAAAGGAAAAATAAAACTGTTCAAGAAATGGCAAGGACCATGTTAAATGAATCCAAACTATCATACACTTTTTTGAGATAAGTGGTTCATATGTCTGTCTTTATTCTGAACTGAGGACAAATCAGAGTAAACAATTCCAAAACACTATATGAATTATGGAAGGGTAGGTCTGCAACAACGAAGTATTTAAAGGTACTTGGGAGGAAATGTTATATAAGAAGAGATGAAGATTTGGGAAAATTTGAGTCTAGGATAGATGAAGGTATTGTCCTTGGTTACTCTTCAAGGAGCAAATCCTATAGGTGTTGCAATAAGAGATTGCATAAACTTATTGAGAGTGCAAATGTTTGAGTGGATGATGAAAAGCATCAAAGAGAAATGGCACAAGAAGTTGATTGTCAAGAGGACGAACGTTGCAAAGAAGAAGTGGAGGAATAAATTGAACATGAGGTAGTTGAGTGAAGAGACACAAAGGCCCTAAGACACTATCTAGATTTGTTCAAAGGAATCATCTAGAAGATCTAAAATTTGGTGACAAAAATACATAAATTCAGACAAGGAGGAGGTTAGCTAGTACATCGAAACATGCAAACTTGTCCTTGCTTTCTAAATTAGACCCCAAGAATTTTACAAAAGCTCGAGAAGACAAATACTGGGTAAATGCTATGGAAGAGGAGTTGAATCAAATAAAAAAGAATGTAACTTGGGAACTTGTCTCAAGACCTAAGGATAAGAATGTAATTGACACTAAGTGGGTATTCAAAAACAAACTAAATAAGGATGACCAAGTTATGAGAAATAAAGCAAGTTTAGTATGCAAGGGATATGCTGAAGTCGAAGGTATTGATTTTGAAGAAACATTTGCCTTTGTTGCTCGTGTAGAGGCTATACGGATGTTCTTAGCATTTGCTATTTTTAAGAATTTCAATGTCTACTAGATGGATGTGAAATCAACATTTAGAATGGAAACTTAGAAGAAGAGGTGTAATTGAACGGCCTAAAGGGTTCATCCTATAAAAAATGAGGGCTATGTATGTAGGTTAAAGAAAGCACTTTATGGATTGAAACAAGCCCCCAGGGCTTGGTACTCAAGATTGGACCAGTATCTACAACAACAAAGCTTTAGAAGAGGTATTGCTGATAGCAATTTATACATTAAAATTGAAGGTGATCATCAATTGATTTTTGCTGTTTATGTGAATGATTTATCTTTGGAGGTAGCAATGATAAAATGTGCCAAGAGGTTGCCATGAACTTGCAAAAGGAGTTTGAAATGTCTATGTTGTGAGAAAAAATGGGCATAAATTATTAAAGCTAAATAAAGATTTTCACACAATAATATTATTCTTCTATTCCACACCCTTTCGTCAATGATACAAATTACATATATATATATATGAAATTCTTTCTAACTCCTATAACAACTCCACCAAACTCTCACACTAAATCTAGGTGGGTTGTTTAACCACCTTTATTCTCTCCCTCCTATTTTCACTCCTATATCCCTACGTGAGTTGTGTTAATAACTCACATTTTTATGCTCATATGCTATAATATAATATTAATTTATTTTTGAATACAATCCCAACCGATTCTTCTCATACCTAGAATAGCTATGTGAGTTGTTAGTATAACTCACTTTTATTTTAACATAACAATTATTATTATTCTAACCTATTTGAATGCTAACATGATTTCCTAACACCCCCCTTTAGTATGAACATGGGAAGAAAGTGCATCACATGAACTGAAAATAGAATCGTATGCCTATGGATACTTTTAGGTTTGCATACCGCTATCTGGATCTTGCTACACATGGTCACCTACATACGAGAACTATCTCGCTTTCACTTCCAATGAACTCATCACCGGCCGACCGCACTTCCAAGAAGTTTAACAGTCAGACGATCTCTTTAGTCAGCTGCTTTCCTATACAGTTGTTTACAATATTGATGATGCCTACATTCTCCTCTTTTCAAACTTCACACTTTCAACTGTAGTAAGCCCAACTGTTGTGGCTCATGATCTTGATTCAAACGAAAGGCACCTCTCATCATGCTTTCATGGTTTTCACACAGGTTTAACATAAACCTGGACATGAACAAGAACACACTCATTTGTTCATGTCACATGGTTTTCTAGATTACCACTAACCATTTCAAGATCTATGAACTTCATTACATTGGTGCTTTTGTTCGATACAATATTTTACACCTGTAGGTTACATAAGGAAATAACTCACAAAAATAGAAATAAGAGGAAATGCCACTAATACAGAAGGCAACCTCATTGTTAGTGGCTAACGAGAGGCACTATTGTCCTCCAACCTCCATTGTCTTTTGCCTCCAATATGATATGTTACACTTTATTCACTTGACCTTTTGAGAGCCCAAATAGATTTCACATGGATGGCTTTGAAAGCACAAACAAAACTTTCAAACATATTTGTAAAACCCATGAGATAATAGTATGTCGGATTCAACCGAAAATGCATCCTTTACAATAAAATTTTCAAATAAATTATCCAAAAATAAAAGATTTTAATTTTCAACTTCAAATCTCCTAAAAAAATTCCTTATACCTCCAATTACAAAATCTGAAGAAAACACTTATTTCTCCACAACTATAATCACCTTAAACAAATTCATCTGGATACTTTAACACAAAAATAAATGTAGTATTTACTCTTATTTCACCATAATTCCCTTATTTCCCCCTATTCATCTATTCTGAAATGATTTTTTTTTGCTCATGGCAAAGTAATAATCTTTCAATGCCATAAAAAACACACAAAACTTACAAAGTTTTCAAATAAACTATCCACTGAGAAGCAAACATATGAAACTTTGGCCAATCAATCTCAAACCACCAAATCATTGTATCAAAAAATGCTTTCATCAAACAAGCAACAAATCACGTCCATCATTTTGTTGCTCTTCTTCTACAATAAACTGCTTGCTGAATTGTAAATATCTCATCAAACATTTCTGGGTTTTGTTCTACTCTTCATCAGATTTTCAAAATATTTTTAATTTTTAATTTCCATTTAGTATTGAGGGAGATATTGCGATTTTGCTGAACCAATAGTGAAAGAAAATTTTGGATGTCCAACTCTAATACCTTGTGAGAATGTAATACCCAAAATTAAAAATTTTTGCTTCATTAAGGCATTTTGTAAAAGTGGTTAAAATCTTGTAAAAATTGTTGTCAAAAGTCAAGAAAGGGTCAAAATTTCTAAAAAATAAACGGACCATAGGGTTTTTCTGGGTTTGTTGTCAAAAGGATGCTAGCAAAATTTTCTAAAAATAGAAATTTGCATGTTGGCCCCTATTTTTTAGGGTATCACGCGTGTTTTGGAAATCCTTAGATTTTTCAAAATTTGATGATCTAGGTCTCTTTAGAACGAAATTGTCTACAAAACCTAGACCTCAATTTTTCGACCCTACTTTTTAGAAAAATGTCTAAACATAGAATCTTTGCATAGAAGGCTCAAATTGATTTTGATTGGTAAAAACTACGTCTCGATCCAACTGGTCTATTTCTCTTTTTTCAGAAGATAATTCAGATCTCCAAGGTCATCAATGGAGGATGGCCAGCTGCCAGGGGTCTCATTCAAAGTCTCAAATGTTGCACAGATTGATCTACGATGAAAGATGCTCGAAAAATGGTGAATGGAGGAGGGGAATTCGAAAAGTTGAAAATTGTAAAAAATATTCAATATTGGAAAAGAAAGGTGCCTTATTTCAAGGGTGGGCGCCTAGAGATTCATGCCTTAGTTTATTTTTTCTGTTATTGGAAAACATGCAATTTGACTCTTTAGCCCAGTTCAGATCCAGTCAAATGCAGTCAAAAGTAGTTTTTAGGGTTGAGTAAAAGTCGGAGATCATCAAATATGTTCAAGCTCTTCAACGAATCCATCATCCAGTTTAGAAGACCTATCAGATGCTAGGAAATGCAGATCGAACGAAGGCGAAAACACAAAAAATGAAGAAAGTCAGCAAAAGCTGAAAATCATCAAATTTTGACTGACACTAGGATGCTTAGGCGCCTTATTTCAAGGAGGGCACCTCTATTGCCATGCCTTAGAATATTTTTCGTTCGTTCAAAAATTTGTCACAATGTCTTTGTCAGCTTGGTCTCGGCTTTTGCAGAATCAGTCAGATGCACCATCATAGGTTGGTAGAAGGTACCATTCAACTCATATATGACCAGGCTTGCCAGAATGACTGATTTTCAGTCTTTGCCATTCACCAGCCGACAAGAAACAACGTTCGAATTGTTAGTGTTTCTTAGATCAGATTATATAACTGAAAGCACTTAAATATTGCAACACATAAGATAATAAACACAACAAGATACCCTGGGAAAAACCCTCCTCTTGAGGGAGAAAAACCCAGCAAATAATCCTCTTATCTAATATAGGAACAAGAGCAGAAATCTGCTTACAACTCAGGCCCAACAATGGCCGAAATAGATACAATGAATAGTCACACCTCTCCTAGATGCAAAAGATACAAATGAATATGTTCTTCCTTGAAATCGGACTGCTGCTACACAAGTGCGAACTTCTTCTAGGCTGTGAATTATGATGAATGAACTTGAATGTAAAATGACAAGGAATGACCTTGTATTTATACAAATGAGGCACCTCCTCAATTAGGTCGGTTCCCTTGGGAGAATAATATAAATACATTAAATACAAAGGAGGTCGGCCCAATATAAACAAAACATGCGAACCTAAATAGGGTCGACCCTTTATGTTTATTACTTATTAGCAATATAAATTAAATAGCCGGAAGGCTATCATTTAATTTATGCTTTCTCCTTGAAGTGTGTGCATTGGAAGTGCAGCCCTAAGTTGCTTATAACATCAACACTCCCTCTCAGCTAGGGATGATACTTTCAGCAGCACAAAACACATCATCTCAATGTGAATACAAATAAGATATCACCTCATCGTGATATCAACCATCATGGCTACCTCCATAGATGGTATGTACAAGTGCTCATCACTTAATGTGATGTTGTCACCTCAATGTGACTTTCACCATGGCTCCTCTAGAGGGTGAAACACAAGTACAAGTAAATCATCACGGATTCCCTCACGTGATGCTGTCATGGAGTCACACACATGACATCCACCATGGCTCTCCTAGAGGGTGGAAACAAGGGCTTTCACCTCAAATCTCAAAGAGAAATGCAGTACCAAGGGCTTGCACCTCAAATCTCTCTCAATAGAGAAATGCATTACCAAGGGCTTACACCTCAAATCTCTCTCAATAGAGAAATGCATTATCAATTTTAAAGATCATTGATACTGAGACTCCTTCTCAGTCAAGGTTGCATTCTCCACCATACCAAGCTTTTCTCGAAAGTACACAAACTTGATCCTAGAGAGAGGCTTGGTGAGAATGTCTGCCGTCTGCTCGTCAATGCTGATATACCTCAACTGTATAGCTTTCCTCAGTACCATATCTCTAATATAATGGTACTTGATCTCAACATGCTTTGTTCTGTCATGAAACACGAGATTGACAGAAAGCTTTAAACAGCTCTGGTTATCACAGTGTATAATGGTAGGCTCCATTGATTGTCCAAACAGTTCTGCAAGGAGCTTACGAAGCCACACTGCCTCACGAGCTGCCACACAAGCTGCAATGTACTCTGCCTCGGTTGTACTCAAAGCCACTGAAGACTATTTCCTGCTACACCAAGATATCATAGCAGTACCCAAACTGAAGCAACAACCAGAGGTACTCTTCCGATCTGAGACACATCCTGCCCAATCAGAATCGGTAAATCCATGCAGCTCCAAATCCACACCTGAAGAATATCTCAACCCATATTCAATTGTGCCACACAAGTATCTTAGGATATGTTTAGCTGCAACAAGATGTATCTGCTTTGGTTCACACATAAACTGACTAAGTGCACTTACTGCATAGCAGATATCTGGTCTAGTGTTAACTAGATACATTAATGAACCAATCAACTGCCTATACATTGTAGAATCCACCAGTTCGGAACTGGCTGCAGCCTCCTTCAACTTATCTAAGTTAGTCTCCATGGGTGTAGACATAGGTTTGCAGTCAATCATACCAAACCTTTTTAGAATGTCAATAGTGTACTTGCCTCGACTTAGAATCATCTCATTTGGTTTTTGCCAAACTTCTAAGCCAAGAAAGTATTGCATGAGACCAAGATTCTTCATCTGAAACTGAGAAGCTAATTCCTTCTTATATTTTAGAATTAGGTGTTCTCCTCCAGTGATAATCAAATCATCAACATACAATACCAAGATCAAGGCTTCACCATTTATTACCTTGAAGTAGAGATTAGAATCTGCATCATTCTTTGAGAAACCCAGACTCAACAGATAACGATCAATCCTTCCGTACCAAGCACGAGGAGCCTGCTTAAGACTATGCAAGGCCTTCTTCAGCTTGCAAACATAAGACTCCTTCCCATGTACCTCAAATCCATCGGGTTGCTCAATGTAAACCTCTTCTTCTATTACACCATTCAGAAAAGCTGTCTTTACATCCATTTGGTGAATCTTCCATCCTCTAAATGCAACAATAGCAATGATGGTTCTGACATACGTATATCGAGCCACAGGAGCAAAGGTTTCTTCATAGTCAACTCCCTCTTTTTGTGAGAACCCTCTAGCCACGAATCTTGCCTTGTGCTTCTCAATGCTCCCATCAGCTGCATGCTTGATTTTGAAGAGCCATTTAGAAGACACCACAAATTTGCCTTTGGGTCTAGGAACTATATCCCAAACATCGTTCTTAAGTATGGACTCATACTCCTCAGTCATGGCATCTTTCCATACTTGTTGACTAGAAGCTTCTTCAACACTTGAAGGCTCTGACTCATCAAGGCAACATAACTAGAGAACTTACAAGGTCTCTTGCTTTCTCTAAAAGGTCCTGTTGGGGCTGCAAAACTTTTTGCCTCCTGCATTGTCCTTCAAGCCCAAAGAGGTCTTTTCTTTCCAATCACAATATCTAAAGGCCCATCAGTAGGATCCAAGGGTTCAACTGGATCATCATCTTCTTTAGGTTCTGGAACCTCCTTCTAATTTTCTGGAATATGGTCAACTTCCATATCTTGAGGAGGTTCTTCTTCATCGATCTCCATAGGAGTGCCCTTGGATCTTCTGAAAGCAACATCTTCCTCAAATGTGACATCTCTACTAATCTCAATAGACTTCTGACCTGGAATGTAGATTCTGTAGGCTTTTGATGTCTCACTGTAGCCCACCAAAATTCCCTTCTTCCCAGAAGGTTCTAACTTTGTTCTCTTTTCCTTTGGAATATGAACATATACTGGACAACCAAAGATCCTCAAATGACTGACTTCTGGTTTCACCCTTGAGAATGCTTCTTCAGGAGTTTTATTCTCCAAGATCCTGTGGGGACTCCTGTTCTGAACATAGACGGCTGTCCTAGATGCCTCAGCCTAGAGAGAGATTTGCAGATCTTGATCATGAATCATAGCTTTTACTGCTTCCACAATAGACCTATTCTTCCTTTCAGCAATACCATTTTGTTGTGGATTATAGGGAACACTGAACTCCCTCTTAATCCCTGCTTCAATACAAAAATCACGAAAGGTACTAAAGGTGTACTCTCCACCATTATCGGATCTCAAAACCTTGATCCTTTTCCCAGACAGGTTTTCAACCTGTGCTTTGAATTCTCTGAATCTTTCTAATACCTCTTCAGATTCTTTAGATCTCAAGAAATAAATCCAAGTCTTTCTAGAGTAATCATCAATAAAAATAATGTAATACAAGAAACCACTAGAAGATGCAATAGACATTGGACCACATAAATCAGAATGAATGAGATCAAGAATACATTTAGATCTACTTTCACTAGAATGAAATGTACCTTTTGTATTCTTGCCTAGGGCGCATCCTTTGCATGTACCTTCATGTTACTGGTTGAATTTTGGAAGGCCGGTGACCATCTTCTCCATGATAGGTAATGCTTGAAAGTGTATGTGGGCCAATCTTCGATGCCAAAGATCACATATACTGGAAGAGTTATGCACAAGAGCTTGAAGGGGACGAGTGCATAGCCTGTAAAGACATTCATGTCTAACTCCAATTACTTGAGCAGTTTTGAAGTTGGAGTTCTTTGCCCATATAAGAACTTTGCCTTTAGAAAATGCAACTTGATAACCCTTGTCTTCTAATGCTGAAATGGAGACAAGATTCCTCTTTATGCCTGGAACAAATAGTACATCATTCAACTCCAATGAAATGCCGGAATCCAAGTGAAGAGAAGAGTTCCCAACTCCTTTCACAGAATATCTAGCATCGTCTCCAATAACAACTTGTTTACTAGAGTCACTCTCCACTAAATTTGATAGATGCCCCCTGAATCCGGTGATGTGCCGAGAGGCACCACTATCAATCAGCCAAGTGTTGGTGTCGGTGGATACATTGCTTGACAGGGCTGAATAGAACAAATAATCACTTGAGTCCTTCTGTGGAGCAACTTCTTCAACATTTGCAGTGGCAAACTACTGCTTAGGTCTGAGAGGACATTCTTTCGCAAAGTGGCCATACTTGTCACAACGAAAGCATTGAACCTTGGATAAGTCTCGTTTCCTTTTGAAGGCAGGAGCACCATCATTTCCATTCTCTCGATTCCTCTTGAAGAACCCTTTCTTTCAACCTTTTCCTTTCTTCGACGAATGAGAGGCGAGAACATGTATCTCTTCATTCTTTGAACTTTGGCCAATGCCTCTAGCCGCTTGTCTTGACTCTTCTTGAATGCAGTCGATCCTCAACTGATCAAACTTGGGAAGTTTAGATCTTGCACTAATTCCTTGAATAAACGACTCCCAAGATAGCGGAAGACCATTGAGAGCAAGCATAGTCAAGTCTTTGTCATCAATCATGTGACCAATTGTAGAGAGCTGATCTCTTATCTCTGAAATCCTCATGAAATAAGTAATTACAGATTCTCCTTTCGCAATTTTCACATGATGGAGTTGTTGCTTCAGTGCAAGTGCTCGACTGGTGTTGTTGATTTCATACATCTCTTCCAAAGTTGTAAACATCTCCCTTGCTGTATCCAACTTGAAGACAATCGGTACAACATGATCCTTGATGGAATCAACCAACACTTTCTTTGCCCTAGTATCTTTCTTCCTCCACTGCAACTTCTCTTCTTCCTCCTCAGGTTCGGGAACTTTTGTTTTCACAAACTCAGCCAAATCATTCTCTTCTAATGTGAGCATGATCCTGAACCTCCATGAAGTGTAGTTAAAAACTCCTTCGAGTCTATCTTCGATTTTCAGACCATCCACCATCTTGAAATTTGAAATAGGAAATAGACTGAAAAAGATTAAAGTGAGTGCTGCAAAATAAATCTGATCACGATCTTTTCAAACCCGCTCTGATACCATGTTAGTGTTTCTTAGATCAAATTATATAACTGAAAGCACTTAAATATTGCAACACATAAGATAATAAACACAGCAAGATACCCTGGGAAAAATCCTCCTTTTGAGGGAGAAAAACCCAGCAAATAATCCTCTTATCTAATATAGGAACAAGACCAGAAATCTGCTTACAACTCAGGCCCAGCAATGGCGGAAATAGATACAATGAATAGTCGCACTTCTCCTAGATGCAAAAGATACAAATGAATATGTTCTTCCTTGAAATTGGACTGCTGCTACACAAGTGCGAACTTCTTCTAGGCTGCGAATTATGATGAATGAACTTGAATGTAAAATGACAAGGAATGACCTTGTATTTATACAAATGAGGCACCTCCTCAATTAGGTCGGCAACTTTGGGAGAATAATATAAATACATTAAATACAAAGGAGGTCGGCCCAATATAAACAAAACATGCGAACCTAAATAGGGTCGGCCCTTTATGTTTATTACTTATTAGCAATATAAATTAAATAGCCGGAAGGCAATCATTTAATTTATGCTTTCTCCTTGAAGTGTGTGCGTTGGAAGTGCAGCCCTAAGTTGCTTATAACATCAACAGGAATAGGGGTTGTCGGCTTCATGCGAAACGGAGAAAGCAAAATTTGAAAATCTTAGAAAAATGGCCGACACTTTTGAGGTTTTACGTGTTTGATGATGTCATCGGATGCGTTGTTGAAAAATGGAGAAAAATGCCTAACACTTTTGAGGTTTTACGTGTTTAATGCTGTCATCGGATGTGTAGTTGAAAAATGGAGAAAAATGGCAAACACTTTTGAGGTTTTATGTGTTTGATGATGTCATCGGATGCGTATGTTTTTGCATGCATGCTTTTTGCAGCTATAAAAGAGGAATTCATTGTTTGATGCAAACGAAGTCAAATTTTTGCATGCATAGCTTCTATCTTCATGGATAGACTCGAAAATAATAGGATTTTGCATGCAAAGTGCTTTATCATCTCCAAACTCTACTCAAGAAAGCTTTGAGAATTCATTCTTCATAATTTGCAAGTTAGCTTTCAAAGAAACATAAAATTTTCTTCTCGTCAAGATTTGGAGGCTCAAATGAGGTGCTTTTTCAGTGTTCTTCATGGATTCGAGATTGGGAAGCATAGAAGCACGCAGTTGCATGGTTTGATTTTCTAGGGTGTCACGTTTTAGAAACAGGTGGTCAAAATTTTCAAGTTTCATCGTTTTGGGTCTACTTGTTCTTCGCTCCTCTTGAAGATTGGAAAATTTTTAAATTTGCATGTTGACCCCTATTTTCGAGAAAATCACGCATGTTCGGGAAATCCTCAGATTTTTCAAACTCTGACGATTTGGGTCTCTTCAAAACGACATTATCTACAAAACCCAGACTTCAACTTTTTCCAAAATATTGCCTTTTTCTAGAGAAAAATCAGCGATCTATTTTCAGCTCTTGTGCAAAACTTTTCTGAACATAGGCGTGTTCATAGTCAAACTTCATGGTTTTCATCATACAATACTTTTCCATTGAAAAAATCAAGAGAAGCGTCAGAAGCATAAAGCTGCAAAAGAAACAGAGGTCATCACTCCAGTTGTAGAGCCGCATAAATTATCAATAAATGAGCCACCTGTTGAAGCATGCAAAGATTTCTAGGAATAGAACTCAAGTAAAGGCAGTAGTTAACTTGATGCCTTTTTCAAGTTAAATTGGCTGTTCTCATTCATGCTTATCTATTATTTGAAAATATCAAATGTATAGTTGGAGCTTTTCTTCTTGTTAAATCAGTTAACTGATGTTAGCATTTAGTTATCTGTTTAGTTATCTTTTGTTTAGTTTTAGAAATAAAAGCTTGCATGATTGGCAAGACTAGTTGTTAAAAACAAGGAGATTTTAGGGTTCTCTACTCCTTGTTTGTGTATAAATAAGGGCAGCCTTGCCTATTTATTTTTTAACCGTTGTTGTGATAACAAATTTGCTGAGCCTATTTTTCTTGCAACTTTGCTATTCAGTTTCTGTTCACTTTTGTCTCTAGTGTAATCTGGTTTAATTGCATATTGTAAGCCTACTTTGCTACAATCTCCTGTCCCAAAAGTGTATTTGTTGTTAGAATTTGACGAAATAAATCTCATGCCTACTTTGCTTCGATCTACGGTCTCAATATCTTTCAATGTTTTGTTTATATGTTTGGCTTGCATAATCTTTATTTCAGCATACATCTCGAAAGTACAATGAGTCTTCAAGTGTGTTTTGGAAGTGAGTTTATTTAAGTATTTGTGCTAAATCAAATCATTCCCTGTTTACTTCTGATTCTCAGTCTTTGAATTTACTTGAGTTGTTAGAAGCATTAGTAGTTTAGGCCTAGTTGTAGTTGAAGTTACGAAACCAGAGAAAACCTGAGCTACGACGCAAAGAGTTTTATAACCTTGTGTTCTTAAGCTGAGAATAAAAAGATTGGCAGTAGTTTAGTATTTCTTTTTAAGCATAATCAGCGAAGAGGGAGCTTCCCCTCCTAATTTGAAGAGTAGTCTAACTGTGCATAGCTGTCTGTTTCCAATCCACATTCCAAAGGTGCGAATTGAAATGCCAACAGAGAAAAAATGGGCAGAAATCATTGAAGCTAAATAAAGATTTTCACACACATAATAATATTATTCTTCTATTCCATACCCTTTTGTCAATGATACGAATTACATATATATGAAATTCTTTCTAACTCCTATAACAACTCCACCAAACTCTCACACTAAATCTAGGTGGGTTGTTTAACCACCTTTATTCTCTCCCTCCTATTTTCACTCCTAAATCTCTACGTGAGTTGTACTTACATATTTATGCTCACATACTATAATATAATATTAATTTGTTTTGAATACAATCCCAACCAATTCTTCTCATACCTAGAGTAGCTATGTGATTTGTTAGTATAACTCACTTTCATTTTAACATAACAATTATTATTATACTAACCTATGTGAACACTGACATGATTTCTTATCATATGCTTGGTGAGTCGTCTTTCTTCTTTGGGTTGCAAATTTCTCAATTAGATAAAGGAATATTTATTTCACAAAACAAGTATATTAAGGAGATGTTGAAGAAATTAAGGATTTAGGACTGCAAACTTGTGAGTACACCCATGGTCAGAGGGTGCAAGGTGAGTAAAGATGATGAATCCCTTGACGCTAATCAAAATCTTTGTAGACCTCGTTTTATGCTAGCCAACTCTCCTCATGTTGGTCCCCTCATTGGGTTTCTAAAATAAATAATTAAATAAATTATTATTTTTGAATTTTGGCCGACCCCCTTGATAGTGGCACCTAAATTGTGAAATTAAATTTAAATAAATTTATATTATTTATAGTGGCCGATCCCTTATGGTGTGCCGAAGTTTGTTTCAAAAGGTGCATTGAAAAGGTATAAAATAATGAAGAGTTGCCTCCTTTGTCAAGCATTGTATCCCTCCAAAAGGTTGCCTATCTTGGTGAAGATATAAGAGGAATTTGTGGAATGTGGAGAAGAGTGAGTGTGGAAAATAAATTGATAAATCAAATGTACACCAGCAGAATTGTGAGAAGAGAAAGTAATTGAAGATTATTTAGAGGCAGATTTTTGAAGGAGGATTAGGAAGAAGAATAATACTTTGTTTATCAAGAGGTTGGTGCCTCATATTAAAAGAGATTGGTGTGTCATACTGAGCTGGTGCTCAAGTGTTGGGGATTGGTGTCTTCAGTAGGTTTGTGCCTACAAAGTTTGTAAGAGATTTTTATATAAGCAATATTTTGTTGTGGTTTTCGGTTGAAAGGGTTTCCACATAAATCTTCTGTTCCTCTTGTGTTCTTATTTGTTGATGTTGCTTATTTAAAGTTATTGTGATTGTTAAGCTGAAAAAGAAAAATAGTCACATATTGATTCACCCCCTTGTTGATGTTATTGGCAGCCGCAGGCCTCTTACTTCCAGGCACGAGTTTCTATAAAGGCAATAAATTAATGTAGCCTAATGGCTATTTAATTTATATGAGATCAAAATGAAGAGGCACTTCACAAATAATAAAATATTATTTATTAATTATAAATTAATTATGGCCGACTTGGGGAGGCGCGAGTTCTTGAGGCTGACTTAATGTTTTTGAAGAGACACGTCCTCTTTGGAGGTCGACCTCTTGCCTTGAGGAGACGTGACCTCACTCCCTTAGCGTGTATTTATGTGAGTGATGATCACTCATTTGATCATCAAGTTCATTCTTCATAATTCGTGTTTCAAGAAGAAGTTCGCGCCTGGGCAGCAGATCATCAATTTGTAACAGCAGATCGATTTTAAGTAGAAACATATTCATTTGTATTTGCATCTAGGAGAGGTGTGATTATTGATTGTATCAAAATCGGCATTGTGTTGTGCCTGAGTTGTAAGCAGAATTCTGCTCTTATTACTTCAATATATAAGAGAAATATTTGCTGGGTTTTTCTCCTTCAAGTTGGAGGGTTTTCCCAGGGTATCTTGTTGTGTTCATTGTCTTAAGTGCTGCATTTCTGAATTTGAATATCTGATCTTAAAAACTAACATGGTATCCGAGCGGGTCTAAGGAAAGATCTGATCAGATTTATATAATCAGCGCATTCATCCATTATTGTTCTCATCTTTGATTGCATCTATCCTTTTATCAAGATGGTGAACGGGCTCAAGATTGAAGATAGACTTGAGGGTGCATCAAACTTCACCTCCTGGAAGTTTAGAGTGATGCTCGCCTTGGAGGAAAATGAGTTAGCTGAGTTCGTGGAGGGCGAAGTTCCCGAACCAACCGAAGAGAATGAGAAGCCTCGATGGAAAAGAAATGGCACTAAGGCGAAAAAGATGCTGGTTGATTCTGTGAAAGATCACATTGTGCCAATTATCTCCAAGTTGAAGACAACAAGAGAAATGTTCAAAACTTTGGAGGAAATGTATGAGTTCAATAACACAAGCAGAGCACTTGCATTGAAGCAACAACTTCATCATGTCAAGATGGCAAAAGGAGATTTTGTCATGTCCTACTTCATGAAGATCATTGAATTGAGAGATTAGTTCTCTACCATCGGGCATATGGTTGATGATAAGGATTTGGCCATGTTGGCCCTTAATGGTCTACCTAAATCTTGGGAACCATATATCCAAGGTATTAGTACAAGATCAAAGGTACCTAGGTTTGATCGCTTGAGGGCAGATTGCATTCAAGAAGAATCAAGGTTGGCTGCAAGAGGCATTGGTCAAAGTTTTACCAATGAGGAGATTCATGTTCTTACCACTCAATCTTTGAAAAAGAAAGGAAGAGAAGGAAAGAAAGGCTACTTCAAGAGGAATAAAGATAGAAGATCTGATGGTGCTCCTCCATTTAAGAAGAAGAAGGATCTCTCCCACCTATAGTGCTTCAGATGTGACAAGTTTGGTCACTATGCAAAGGATTGCCCTACTAGACCAAAACAACATGTTTCATTTGCGGATGTGGATGAGATCTCTCCTCAAAATGATTCAAGGGAATTTCTATTCTATTTTGCCTTATCAAGCAATGTTTCTACAAATAACAACACTTGGTTGATTGATAGTGGTGCCTCTCGTCACATCACTGGATTCAGAGAACATCTTTTAGATTTGGTTCTGATGAGAGATTTAAATGTTCAAGTCATAATTGGAGATGATGCATGTTATTTTGTGAAAGGCGTTGGGACCTCCACTATCCACTTAGATTCCGACATCTCCTTTCAGTTAAGTGATGTACTATTTGTACTAAGCATCAAGAGGAACCTTGTCTCTATTTCAGCCTTGGAAGATAAGGGATATCAAGTAGCATTCTCTGAAGGAAAAGTTGTTGCATGGCCAAAGAACTCTAACATCAAGTCAGCCAGTATGATTGGTGTTTGACAAGAATGTCTCTACAAACTTTCCACCTGTCCTCTATAGGCCTTGTTGCATGATACATCAAGTTCATGTGAGCGTTGGCATAGAAGACTTGCTCACATTCACTTCCGAGCGCTTCCAATCATGGAGAAGATGGTCACCGACATTCCTAAACTCAGCCAGGAGCATGAAGGTACTTGCCGAGGATGCGCATTGGAAAGACTTGGATTTATTTCTTAAAGACTAAAGAATCTGAGGAAGTACTTGAGAGATTCAAGGAATTCAAAGCTCAAGTAGAAAACTTGTTCGGGAAGAGGATCAAAGTTTTGAGATCTAACAACGGAGGAGAATACATCTTTGGAAGTTTTCGTAACTTTTGTGTTGAAGCAGGAATTAAGAGGGAGTTTTGTGTTCTCTACAATCCACAACAAAACAGTGTAGTAGAAAGGAAGAACAGATCTATTGTAGAAGCAGCTAAGGCCATGATTCATGATCAGGATCTACAAATCTTCCTTTGGGCCGAAGCATCTAGGACAGTTGTGTATGTTTTGAATAGAAGCCCTCATCGTATCTTGGAGAACATGACTCCTGAAGAAGCTTTCACAGGTGTGAAGCCTGAAGTCAGCCATTTGAGAATATTTGGTTGTCCTGTGTATGTTCATGTCCCTAAAGACAAAAGGACAAAGTTGGAACCATCTGGCAAGAAGGGAATATTTGTGGGCTATAGTGAGTCTTCAAAAGCCTATAGGATTTACATTCCAGGCCAGAAACTGATTGAGCAGAGATGTTACATTTGAAGATGTTGCATTAAGGAGATCTAAAGGCTCTCACACAAAGATAGACTATGAAGACCAAGAGTCTCCTCAGGATATGGAAGTTGACCATCCTGAGATTCAGAGGGAGGCTACTAATTCTAAAGAAGATGATGATCCAGTTGAGCCTTTGGAACCTACTGATGGGCCTACAGACATTGTTATTGGTCGAAAGCTACCTCTATGGGCTAGGAAAATAATGCAAGAGGTAGAGAAGTTTGCAGCCCCTAGAGGAACATTCAAAGAAAGAAAAAGACCTCAGAAGTTTTCAAACTATGTTGCATTAATGAGTCAAATGATTGAATCTGAGCCTTCCAGTGTTGAGGAAGCTTCAAGTCAGCAAGTATGGAAAGATGCTATGGCTGAAGAGTATCAATCTATCCTCAAGAACGATGTTTGGGACATTGTACCTAGACGAGAAGGCAAATTTGTTGTATCTTCTAAGTGGCTTTTCAAGATCAAGCATGCGGTTGATGGAAGCATTGAGAAGTACAAGGCTAGATTTGTGGCTAGGGGATTCTCTCAGAAAGAGGGGATAGACTATGAGGAAACATTTGCTCCAGTTGCTCGTTATACCTCTATCAGAACTATCATTGCCATTGTAGCAGCTAAAGGCTGGAAGTTACACCAGATGGTTGTGAATACAACATTTCTAAATGGTGTAATTGAAGAAGAGGTATACATTGAGCAACCTGATGGATTTGAGGTTCATGGGAAAGAGTCTCATGTTTGCAGATTGAAGAAGCATTGTATGGCCTTAAGCAGGCTCCTCGTGCTTGGTATGAGAGGATTGATTGATACTTGTTGAGTTTGGGCTTCTCCAAGAATGATGCAGATTCTAATCTATATTTCAAGGTAATTAATGGTGAGGCCTTGATATTGGTTCTCTATGTTGATGATCTATTTCTTACTGGAGAAGAACACCTCATTATCAAATGCAAGAAAGAGTTGGCTTCTGAATTTGAAATGAAGGATCTTAAGTACATGCATTACTTCCTTGGTTTAGAAGTGTGGCAGAGGCCTAATGAGATCATTCTAAGTCAAGGGAAGTATACAATAGACATCTTGAAGAGATTTGGTATGATGGATTGCAAATCCATGTCTACACCTATGGAAACCAATTTTCAGAAGTTAAGGGAAGCTGCAACTAATTTAGATTTGGTGGACCCCACCATGTACAGGCAGTTGATTGGATTGTTGATGTATCTAGTCAATACTAGACCAAATATTTGCTATGCAGTGAGTCCACTTAGTCAGCTCATGTGTGAACCAAGGCAAATACATCTAGTTGCAGTGAAGCATATCCTAAGATACTTGCGTGGCACAGTTGGGTATGGCTTGAGATATTCTTCTGGTGTGGACTTGAAGTTGCATGGTTATACAGATTCTGATTGGGTAGGTTGTGTTGCTGATCGAAAGAGCACCTCTGGATGTTGTTTCAGTTTGGGGTCTGCGATGATCTCCTGGTGTAGCAAGAAGCAGTCTTCAGTGGCACTGAGTACCACAGAGGCAGAGTATATTGCAGCATGTGTGGCAGCTCGAGAAGCAGTGTGGCTTCAGAAGCTCCTTGTAGGATTGTTTGGACAATCATTGGAGCCAACTATCATTCATTGTGATAATCAAAGTTGTGTAAAGCTTTTTGTCAATCCAGTGTTCCATGATAGAACCAAACATGTTGAGATCAAATACCACTATATCAGATATATGGTATTGAGAAAAGCAATTCAGTTAAGATACATTAGCATTGATGAGCAAACAAGAGACATTCTCACCAAGCCCCTCTCCAGAATAAAGTTTGTGTACTTCCGAGACAAGCTTGGTATTGTGGAGAATGAAGCCCTAGCTGAGAGGGAGACTCAGCTTCATGGATCTTCTATGATTTGCTTTAATGCATTTCCCTCTGTGAGAGAGATTTGTGGTGCAAGCCCTTGTTTCCACCCTCTGGGAGTAGCCAAGGTGGATGTCATGTGTGTGACTCCATGACAACATCACGTGAGAGAGTCCATGATGATTTTCTTGTACTTGTGCTTTTCACCCTCTGGGAGTAGCCATGGTGAACATCATGATGAGATGATATCACGTTGAGTGATAGGCACTTGCACATATATACCATTCATGGGAGTAGCCATGATGGTTGATATCACGATGAGGTGATATGCTCTTTTCCACACATGGGTGTAGCCATGGTGGTTGACATCACGATGAGGTGATATGTCTTGCACAGCTGGAAGTATTCCTCCCTAGCTGAGAGGGAGTGTTGATGTTATTGGCAGCCGCGAGCCTCTTACTTCTAGGCACGAGTTCCTATAAAGGCAATAAATTAAATGTAGCCTAACGGCTATTTAATTTATATGAGATCGAAATGAAGAGGCACTTCACAAATAATAAAGTATTATTTATTAATTATAAATTAATTATGGCCGACTTGGTGAGGCACGAATTTTGGAGGCTGATTTAATGTTTTTGAAGAGACACGTCCTCTTTGGAGGCCGACTTCTTGCCTTGAGGAGACACGATCTCTCTCCCTTGGCGCGTATTCATGTGAGTGATGATTACTCATTTGATCATCAAGTTCATTCATCATAATTCGTGTTTCAAGAAGAAGTTCACGCTTGAGCAGCAGATCATCAATTTGTAACTGCAGATCGATTTCAAGTAGAAACATATTTATTTGTATTTGCATCTAGGAGAGGTGCGATTATTCATTGTATCAAAATCAGCATTGTGTTGTGCCTGAGTTGTAAGCAGAATTTTGCTCTTATTACTTCAATATATAAGAGAAATATTTGCTGGGTTTTTCTCCCTCAAGTTGGAGGGTTTTCCCAGGGTATCTTGTTGTGTTCATTGTCTTAAGTGCTGCATTTCTGAATTTGAATATCTGATCTTAAAAACTAACACCCCTATCTCAATATAAGCTTGTGCTCATCAAATGAATTGTAGCTCCATGCTCCAAATGAATTGTAGCTGCATACTTCAAAGGAGTAATATCTTTTTCCTTCAATAATCATGATTCTTCGCATGCTCGTTGACTTTTGATAAAATTAAACTATAATTTTATGTTATTTTTATTTATTATTATTATTATCCCATTTTGAAAAGGATATATTATAGTCTGCCCTTTCCAAGATTGCTTGTCCTCAAGCAATCACAGACTAGGATACTCTTAGAATTTCTTCTTCACTTGATTGAATCTTTTTGAAGATACCAGAATCCCAAATTGATCTTGGAAGTTTGTAATTCCTAATCCTTGATCCAAAAGTAAGACCTTTACGCTCAATTTAAGGAACTTGAAGATAACATGTTGACCATCTTGAACATTTATCTCTTTTAACTTTTTTATGCAATTTTCTAGTTGTGTCTTCTATCTTCACACAATTTGATGCTGGAGAAGGTAATCTACTGACCTTAAAAACACTAGTATTAATAGTGGATGTATCTATTATTCTTTGACTAATGCTTGCAATCTGATTTGTTGATTTTGGCTTCCATTTTTGGTTATGCCCAATTGCTTTGTGAGGACCAACAAACTGCTGAGATATGATATTATGATGATTAGCATGGTAGAAGACCTGCCCATAGAAGATATTAATATAGAATTGGATGCCTAGGGTTGTTCTTTTGATAAATGATGATCCTCATCCACCATTTGAGATTTACCAACGAGCAGATTGTGAGAAAAGGAATGTACAGTTGCAGAGGGAGTACATTGCAATTGAGTTGGAACTTGTTGTGCATTATTTGACTTAAAAACATCAGTTGTAATGCTATTTTTAGTGGCAATACTCCAACCTCTTTATGGAGCTTGAACTTGTGGAGTGCATACACTTGTTTAGTTCTTATTAGGTATAACAGGAGCCCTAGTCATAGTCATTGGCACATAAATTTTGCTAGGAACAATTGTCTCAGACTGTGCATTTTCTGATATTGTACAGGGAGGATTGGTAGAATTCGAGTTAACCCTATTTACACCCTTTATACTCAAGAAATTTGTGAAAGACATGGCCTTTTGGATTTTGGTGGGAAGATTTTTATAATCTACATACATGGTGTAAATATCATCTTGTATTGGGCTTTGTGATTTCCTCACTTGAACTTCGTTTTTTCTTTGATTTTTTGAAGCATTTATATTATTTTGTTTCATGTGGAGCTTCTGTCTCAAACATATTCACTTCTTTTGTCATTTAAATGAAATCATTTCTCTTTGATAATCTTTGTTGGCTCTATTACTAAATTGCATATGAAAGAAGACTCATAGGCTGGCAAGATTCAGCTTTGATACTGTTTGTAATGTCCTGTTTGAATTCTTAATATCTTAGAGGGAATATTTCGTAATATCCAGTCATGTTTAATTTAAATAATTTCTATATGATAATATATTCACTGGAAACAATTAAATATCTCTTTTAAAGATAGTAGTCAAATTTGTTTATAAACAAACAAATGTTATTAACTTGAAATTTTGATAATGTCTACTTGAAGATTAATCAGCTTAGCACAATGGTAATTTCTGTGTGAAGTCACTCTTGAGAAATTGTGGGTTTTTGTCCTTCAATTCTTGCCATGAGGGGTTTTGTCCTCAAATTAAATGAACCATAGTTCCATGCCCCATAAGAGTAATATCAGATAATAAAATACACATTCTTTATATGGCGGTTAGTTCTCCTTGTTTGGTGTCTCTTATATATCTTTTTCCTTCAAGAGTCACAATTTTCACATACCCCTTGACTTTTGATAAAATTAAACTTTAATTTTATATTTTATTTTATTTTTTCATATTTTAATTTATTATTATTATTATTATTCCATTTTGAAAAGGAGATATTACAAAAAGGTGTACTGATGAAAGGAAAGCACACTGTAGATGGAAACAATTAAGACACGAGTACAAACCTAATACGTATAGACTTGGATTGATTGGGAAACAGGACGTGACACTTTAGCCTCCCTATTGAATCTTATTTTCACGTGGATGTTAGTCTATTTCTCATTTACCTTTGGAACTTGATCGGTTCCTTCTCGAGGATTATTGCTAGTGGTGTTTTGATTTGGGCTTTGTTTGAAATGTAGGCTGGCCTTTGAGCAATTTGAAAGCAAAGAAAATGCTCGTTTTAAGAATTTGCAAGATCTGCTCTATATAAAGAGATTCAAACTATTATGATATGAAGTTGCTAAAATAATTTCTTTTTTGTGCTTTCTTTTATATTGCATTTGGATTGATCTCTTTGAGAAATGCTAAATTTGGCAATACCGGTATTGGTTCTGTTAGGTTGCTTGAAAAAATGGACTGAGGCAGGGGTCAAGGATATCATGGTATAAATGATCAATAGTTAGGAGCATGAAGTATAAACACTAGAACTATGCATGTCAAATATAGATTAATAATGAAGAGTATCGTAGTAGCTTTTCCTTGCCAGTCGTGCAGGTTTACCTGATGCGTAAACGGGGTAGTCATACCACACACTGCTATTAGGAAACAGATATGCTATGTATGAAGAACACAAAACAAACATAAATTTCCCACCACGAACACCACTTAACACATATTAGCAATTGTATAAGGAACTAGCAGAGATCTTAACGCACAAATTTGGAATTAAACACAATAAACAAGGGCAAACTGAACAAACTGAGATTTAAACTGAAGAAAACTCAGTTTCTCCAGCCTAAGGATCAACTACTACCCATTCCACTATGTAAAAGGAAAGTATGAGTGGTTTTGGAAGCCAACTTGGCTTCAACAAGCTTTAATAGAGACATTTTGGCTCTGAAAACATTGACTATACACACCCCTGACATACATGCTCGCATTCACTTGCTTGGTCCCAAAAGAATGGCTTTACATGAGAACTAAGTGTCTCCCAAATGTGGATTAAGTATCTTATAACCTTCCCTCACCTCCCCAAAGGCAAGAAGATGGAAGATCAAATGTCCTAACTGAAGATGAAATGCCAAAAATTCCAAATCTCAACTCACTGACCACACAAAGACGTGTTTGCTGCTTCATGATGTGTCTGTTGTGGCATTTGCTGAGTTCTCTGCCTACTGCAACTGGCAAACTTGCCAAACTCTGTTTTCTTGGTCTTAATGGATGCTTCTCAAAGGTGTCCCACCCTGATCCATACCAGTCCTTTCCATATCCCTTTACGTTGGTTTTAATGATGAAGGCTCACTTTAGGCTTCTTGGAGACACTCCAATGAGCCAGGACAACTAAGACCCCAATGGTCTTGCATACTTAAGACCTGACTTTTCTGATCATTACCTCTCCTCATCACTTTCAATGCAGTTTGTACAACTGCTGAGATGTGGAGAAACACTATTTATTTTAACAATGAAATAGTTGCTAAAACTTACAATCATTTATACATCATTTTTTCACCTGATAATGGTTCAAATGTTTATTGAATTGCACTCTTGGCGTCCAGATGTAAGCTGTATTTTCAAATCATTCCTTATGATAAACTCACATGCAGAAATGTTAGTTGTTTTGTTTTGAGCTAGTATGAAGTGCATTTGTTTAAGGTAATCCCAGCTGACATGGTATTTGCAATACATCTGTGAGCAGTGGTTTTGGCTTGAAGCTAATAATTTGATATTTTTGTTTCTTGATATTTGCAGCAATTTTTGATCGATCAGGGCAGTATGTCATTACTGGTTCTGATGACCGCCTTGTCAAAATTTGGTCTATGGAAACAGGCTTTTGCTTGGCTAGTTGCCGGGGACACGAGGTGCCTTATTCGTGTTAAGTTTTGATTAATAGTTTGTAAATACATATGTTGTTTTAAACATGCACTGACAATCCTTTTTCAGGGAGATATTACTGATTTGGCAGTGAGTTCAAACAATGCCTTGGTGGCATCAGCTTCAAATGATTGCATCATTCGAGTTGTGAGATTTTTTTTTCTCTTTTTCCTTTATTTAGCACAGAAAAAAATGTGTAAAGTAGTTGAACTCTGCTTCATTTGTGATTTCTTTGTTTTTTCTAGTTGTTAAAATAAGTTTTATTTTCTCTATTGGTTGTAGTGGCGTTTGCCAGATGGCCTACCAATATCTGTTTTACGAGGTCATACAGGAGCTGTTACTGCAATTGCTTTCAGTCCTCGGATGGGTTGTGAGCATCATCTCTTATCGTAAGTGTCTTGCTATAATTTGTTAAGTTTATGATATAATTTGTTTGCTATTCAACATCTCACAATAAATTTGTGAGTTGCTTTTCCTTAACACCACTTAAATGTAATCATATAGAAAAAGTTAATTTAATTATGTTGCATATAAATAAAGCTAATTTGTGTAAAATGTGCAAATTTAAAAGCTAATTTGTGTAAAATGTTCAAACTTCTGAAGTCTATGGAATATCTAATGCTTTAAAATACCCATTGCAAACTTTTAGAATTGTATGTTCACTTATTTGTGTAACTTTTATCTTGAAATCTCCACACTTAAAAATGATTATTAAATGTCTTATCTTTTTATAACTATTTACTGTACATATTCGTTTCAATGAGGAGATCAATTTAGTATCAAATTTGGAAATCTTGGCATTTCTATAATTTCGATTGTAATTTTTTCATTAATTATTTATACACTTATATTCTGAATAGAGGTAAATTACCTCTAAAATTTTAAAGTAATTCAAAATATAGAAATCTTGACATTTCTATGCTTGTAAGATCAATGTTTCTATCTAAATGTGGAAACTTTGTGAAACATTGGATTTATTTCTGCATTGGGTTTGTGTTTATTACAAGTGCTTTTGTGAAAATTATATCTAGCTTTGCCTGCCCCTGTTTACATATTGGCAATACCTACTTGTTCTTTCTGGAAATATAGCTACCAAGCAGTAGCACATTAGTAGTGTTAATCTTACTCTTTGAAATTGTGGATCAACTTATTTTGTGTCTAGAATTATTCTTGTAATCCGAGTGCAACTTCTATCATGGATGATTGGATGTTCAATCATGTTCTTGATGTGTCCTAGGTTTTGAGTCATTTTCTGTCAGGATAGATTTTGGTTATCTTGCTAAGAAGTTTGTGGCATGCATTCATGGTAGTGTAATTTTAAAATTTGAATTTATTCTGATATTATTATAATGGAAGCTATCTTTCAACCCAAGTAATATATGGTATTCTCCCATGTGGTCTGTTTAAGGTCCTCTGATGATGGAACATGTCGGATCTGGGATGCTCGTGATTTTAATATCAATCCACGAGTTTATGTTGCAAGACCTGTGGAAAACACGGCAGGTGAGTTGACATGTGTTGATTTACATACATTTCCTTTTTTTGTCAATTTAATTAAATAACGATCTGGGTGTCTGTTTGCAGGTGCAAGAACTAATGGTTTAAAGAGCAATGACCCCTCTCAGTATGCAAGCCAACGTGGAAGTCAGATCCTCTGCTGTGCCTTCAATGCAAATGGAACTATCTTTGTAACTGGCAGTTCTGACACAATAGCAAGGGTAAGGCATGTTTTATATATTGCTAAATATTTACAAATATTTTCGCTCATATGAGCATTCAACATGAGACCAATACAAGCTCTTGCAAGCACAACAGTGAGACTAATACCAGCTCCTTTAAAGCAACCACATTAGAAACCACCTATGGAAGACTAAGAGTTACAACTTAGAAATCCATCTATTTAGAAACCATCTCCACACTAGAAGCCGACTATGGAAGACCAAGAGTCACAACTTAGTATTCCATATTAGATGTCCCTTTGGGATTTGAACTTGGGTCTCCACAGTGAGAACTCAATGCTTTAATCAATTAAGCTCAACCCCTTGGACAGGGTAGGGCATTTGATTATTGAGGGTAGTAATTTAAAGATAGGATAATGTTTGTATGTTTGCAGTTGGCATTATCAAGGGTTATGCGGAATCAAATCAGGGAACATGAATATATTATATGTGGTATTTGAATCAGGTTTGGAGTGCTTGCAGGTGGAGTGATGAGGTTGGCAATCAAGTTAATCATGAACTGGATGTTTTGGCAGGTCATGAGAATGATGTCAACTATGTACAGTTCAGGTAACTTGTGCTTGCAGTTTTTATCATTTTTATTAGTTTTTTAAGAAACTTCTCTATCTAATGAATTGCATATTGTTTTTCCATTTTCCATCTCCAAGTGGTTCTGCAGTCACAGCCAGATCATTTTCAGCTGACAGCACAAAGGAGGAAAAATTGCCAAAGTTTAAAAATTCATGGTTCGTCAAATTCCTTTGTATATAACTTGATGTTCATTTTAAAGAATATCTGAGGTCAAGATTGAATCATCTTTTATATTTCATATTTTTCTTGGTCACTTTGTGTAGTAGAAATGAGCATAACTGTCTAGCTAGGTTTACTACTCTTGACATGATTACATGCATTCCTAGGTGAACTTTGCTATTTGTTGTGTTTGTATCAATTCTTGAATTTAATTATTAAACTCAGAAATAAATGTGTTTTATATTGGAGTTACGTAAGCCAGTTCATTTATTCTATGTGCTTCAGCTTTTTCCTATCAATGGCTTTTGGTGTGCAATTTATGCAATTTTTCTTGACAGGTTCCCTCATGATAATATTGTTACATGCTCTCGGGATGGCAGCGCTATAATTTGGATCCCCAAATCACGTAGAGCCCATGTGAGTTTGTTGTGCTTTTGTTATAAATCTGTTGCATGTTAATATAATTTATTACCTTTGTTTTTATTTCTTCTGTGTCTTGTACAAATAGTGGACAGTGAATATTTGATCACTTTTACTAATTTTCAACATTGACTCTATTCATATGGTTGCAGTGCAGAGTAGGCCGTTGGATAAGAGCATATCACTTGAAAGTTCCACCCCCGCCAATGCCTCCTCAGCAGCCTCGAGGGGGACCCAGGCAGAGAATGCTTCCTACTCCTCGAGGTGTAAATATGATAGTGTGGAGTTTAGATAATCGATTTGTGCTTGCTGCAATAATGGGTAAGATTTCATGGTTATGCATCCTTTAATTTGCAAAGACAAGTAGTTTACATTTGAAACCCTAGAAAATATTATATTGCAAGGGATCTTTTATCATACACATTAATTTACTTAGTATTTTTGGTTCAGACACCTTCCTCACTATAATTAATATTGTGGCCTAACACTAATTTAAAACATTAAATCTAAAATTTTGGTGGTTATCTGTATCTGAGACATAAGCGTTCCAGGGGGATGGAAATGGTTACAATAACTTTGGAAATCAATACCAATCATTGAGGCGAATCTCTTCTTTAGCCCTTTTCATAAAAAATGTTTTTCCTTGAGGACTTTCCTCAAACTAAGGTCTACACAATTGTCCTATAATATCACAACTGAAATTCTATGCTATGTCAGTTCCCTTACCATGATATGTTGCCATCCATAATTCCAACGAGGAATTTTGCAATCATGCATTGCTGTCATTGAATGTCTTTTATTTGGGCTGCTAATTTCAATGACACTGCTTGACTCGAGTTTGTCTTGTTTATGTACATCTTTCATTGTGAAATTTATGTCTGGTGCAAGACACTGTAAAAGGTTGTATCTGACTTCACTGGTTTGTTAAACCTCCATTAGTTGATATGAATAAAAGATGATCTTATTTCATCTGATGATGGGTCCATTTGCGACGTGAAATGTTGTACATAAACTTACATACACTGTTGATTTCTGAAGAATTTACATTGTGAACAGATTTATAGAAAATCTAAATGATGATCTCTAAAGATATAAGCACTGCTTAGAGGAAGGTTTTCCCACAGGATCTTGTTCAATTTCCACAAAACTTTATTTGATTGGCTTTTGTTCTGTCAATGCATTGAAAAGTTATAATATTGTTTTTTATTGCTTTTCTTGATCGATTCCATTTGCTATCTTATGAAATACAGCACAATATCCATGTGATATATAACTGCATTCTAATGTTTACAATTCTCAAATGTGCTTTAGAATCCAGGTATTTACCATAAGAATGTTTTCTTTTATCTTTTTCTCTCTATATGTTCTGCATTACATTCAAAATGGTCTCATGATTCAACATAGCAGGATAAGGTTTTGATTTGTTTCAATTTGGTGGAATTTTCTGTGTCTTTGCCTTAAGTCAAATTTTCATTTTATTTTGGAGCTTGTAAGGCTCAGATTTTAAATGCATGCCCATTTTTTGATAAAGATAGGGGATGAAGTTATATTTGCGGCATTTACAATTGTTATTATGCTGTATGTCTATCTCTGTGAGCTAGTTCTCAACATGATAGTATACCCAGTATAGTAATTTAACATGTACGCTTTTTGTATTGTGAGTATCTCCTTTACTATGATTTAAAGAATCTCAATATCAATTGTGCAGTGTTATTGTAAGGTTTTAACTTTTATTACTATCAGATTGTGAACAGTACTAAATATTTCTATATGAAATTGAGGGCTGGATTAGATCTATTTACTAATGTATTTTTTGTTTCCACAGCCATAGGGTGCATTTCTTTTTTTCTGCATGGATCATGTTTTTTATTTTTATTTGCCTGTGCAGATTGCAGGATATGTGTGTGGAATGCTGTTGATGGTAGCCTAGTCCATTCTTTAACCGGTCACACTGAATCGGTTAGTTTTTGGCATTTTGCCCATCTTAAGATTTCAATTTGTATTCAAGTTCTTGAAATTTCAAGTGTTTCATTCAGATCTTTACCATCCTTTATTTGGATTTTTTAATCTTACAGGTCTTTCGACATTCTTCCCTTTCTGAATTGAATTTCCCTTTGTGAACCATTAATGTGGGCTTGACTGAATCTTTCCTTTTATTTGTCAATTTATATCACAGTGTAAGGCTAAATTGAATATATTACATGCCAGAACATTTGTATTATTTAAGACATGCAAATAGAATTAGGAGTTAACAACATAAAGAGTTTAAGATTAACAAAGTTTTTGACGCTAGTTAGATTACTAAATAATCACTGCTACCTCCCTTCAAACAGATATTGTGGAACCAAATATTTTGGATTATGCTTTCTAGAATTCACCACTGTTGAATTTATCCAAGTTTGATTATTTTTCTTTTAAATTTTTATTAAAAATGTGAGAAGATAACTTCATTTTGTGATGATTTGAGATGGCTTATGGCACTATATAAAGTTTCCGAGACTTTAGAATTTTTTTTAAACTTTGTGTGGAAGCTGTGGCTTTTGGTGGTATGAAGCTTTATACAGTAAATCATTTAGCAAGCAGATTGAAGTGTAAAGACAATACTCTGATTGAAGATAATGATAAAATTGTTCTTGAACTGTGTAATAATGAAATGCATGGTTTTGTGACAGCATCCAATGCTTTGAAAGGGCTTTGTCAAACATAAATTTGTGTATTCTGTTTAATGGCACAATGGAGGAGCGATTTCTCATATCACAAGAACTGTGATTGGAGTGAATAATAGCTCCATAAAAGAGTTAAAATACAACTCCTTTCATCAAAGGAGGTATTTTATTGCTTCTATTGGAGTACATCTGGATTCAATCTGGATTAGTATTCATTCAGAATCTTATACAAAATAAAGCAAGGTGAAAAGTTGAAATGTACATGTACCAAAACCAGTTTATATGAGCATGATCGTTATATTATACCAAAGCTGCATGTACACGGATACGGTATCAGACACGGATATGGCCATTTTTTAAGACCCTAATATGGATACGACATTCATAAAAAACGCATACACGTATATTTTCTAAGTTATTAGAGGAGATTTTCATTACTTTAAAAGAAAATAAGTAAATATAATTTAAATAATATTAAAATTTAAACATTAATAAATTGCTTTTCCACTGTTTTGATCTGTAAAAGCCACAGAAACTTCATAGGAGTCCAGCTGCATGCACTACATGCCTTCCCACATTAACCTTTTACTAATTCGAGATGCAGTTTACATAACTTTCTTATTAACTACTACAACTTTTTTTTCTCAGTGAGCGATCAATTAATTGTTCTGAGAAATATGGGTATTTCTCCTTGGAGCGGGAAAATATCTTATACATGCTAATTTGGAGAAAGAAAGAAGAAAAAAATAAATTATATTTATGTCCACGAGTGACCAATGTAGATCAGTTGGAATTGAAAGTACATCAAATAGCTAGAAAAGTACTATTTGGAAGCTGGAAAGGTAACTTAAATAAAAGACCCTAAACAATGGAAACAAAACTAGAGGTAAACCTAGAGCGGGTACATGTAGGTTGGAGACTGGTGTTGTTGTGCATGAGCTCTTAAGTTACCTAGTTCAAATTCCTGTTCAAGTTTGATTGCAATAAAATTGTAAAATAGAAATCTTGTTAATAAAATTTGTGATTATGTTCAAAACAATGTAGATATATTATATCTTGAAAAAGTTAAATGATATAATACTAATAAAAACATTATGTTTGTAACTTTATTACAAACATTTCAAACAACTCATGGATTGATATTTCAATGACTTCACAATTTGTTTGAAAAACATTCTAAATTTCTCTACATTAAAATATAAGACAATTCAATTTTTACAACATTTGTTTTTTAATTACTAAAATTTTGATATGTTAATCTCAAAATATTTAAAGTGGAACTACTACAAATCTTACATTGTCTAATTATAATTTCATTCTTTATTTTGAATATTTAATGTTAGGTAGATTATTAAACTCTACAAAAGTAGACAGTAATTTTGTATGCCTTGTCAATATAAGAAATTATATTGTACTAAATTATCTAATTTCTATGTTTGTGTAGCAATATTATGAGTTGAATACTATCCAAATTGCTACAGACTATCTCAGATGACTGTTAATAGGCAGTGAGTAACTTGTATATTTAACTTCAAAGGACATTCTTGAAATTGCCAGGTGATATCAATTGCTTTTCCACTGTTTTTGTACCTTCGCCTTCTTTGTTTTGATCTGTAAAAGCCACAGAAACTTCTGACCGACATGCCAGCCTTTTCAATTAGCCAGATTGTAAACTACGTGAAGTTTGAACATTTTCTAGCAGCCACTGTAGATGGCAAGTCTGAGTCCAATCACTGGAAAAAAGAGGACTGGTGGAAGATGTGTGACCAATGCTTAAAAGTTCCTTCAAATGGTTTTCATGAGGGCATGTCGTTGGAAACATGAGATGCAGAAGAGGAAAATGTCTCTCTTTGTTGGTGCACATGAAATTCAGAAAAGATAATATAATTTTTCCCCCTCCCTGCTAAAAAATGCTTAATGATGTTTGTGTGCTAATTGGGTCCCCTTACTTTGTGACTACTACCACATAAGTGAAGAAAAATGTGCACAAAGGAATGACTACCCAAACTACTCGATGATGTGATCTTGAGATGACTATAAACTACAGGGGTCAAGTTGCATAAAAAAAAAATTTAATGAGGAAAAATATCATTAGAATAATGACTTGTTTTAGGGTCATCTTGAGATGTGTCAAATCTTTTAAAATAAAAAATCTTATAACAAATCTGATAATACACATATTATCATCCATGACCATTATCCAATGAACTAACAAATCATCATCCATGACCATGACAAGGCTAATTGTTCAAATAATCGATGTTTGTTATTAAACAAAGGAGACGAAGGCTCCTTAAATAGAATTACAAAGACGATGTTTCTAAAAGAAATGATCGTTAATAGAAGACGAAGATAGAAACATTCTAACTAAGACTAAGACTAAGATGTCCATTAAAAACATTCTAACTAAGACTAAGACTAAGATGACCATTAAAGAAACTACATTGTTCTAATACCCTCCCTTAATGGTCATCGTTCAAACTACCCAAAGAAATGATAGAGAAGGCTGCCCCCTTCTTCTCAGAACGCTTCTGCAACAAAAGACAAGGGCCATCCACTGACTCTATCACTTGAGATGAGTTTGCCACCAACCCTTCCAAAAACTGCACAACTTTTGGAAATGACCAAAACGGATCACAAAACATCCAACTTGATGTTGGGTAACAAAATTGTTCGTCCTTGTAACCAAAGACACCGAGAACAGTTGCTACGATTTGAGGAAAAATTGGCAAACCCTCCAAACTTTTGTAGATGAGCACAACGCTCTAGAACAGATTGCAAGAAGTCAGTTGTGCAGATGTTCGCCCCAACAACTCTAGGTGCGATCGAAATAGACTGCAACAAACCAAGATTTTTGAGGTAAAAATCGCAAAACCCTGAAACTGAAGTTTACAAAGCGTCGTTTTTTCGGAAAAAACGGTAAAAACCCACAAAGGAATCCCACACAACTCTGCGAATTACAGAACCCAATAACGATTTTTGAGGAAAAATTTGAAAAAACCAAATAGGTAACGAGCACAAAATTCGAGACGTAGATCAACACACAAAACATCATTTTTTTAAGGAAAAACGATAAAACCTTTCCAGAGACCAAAGAGCCCCCCCGAACTGTGGAAACCTCAACTTGGGCATACAGGAGCAAACCCTTAATTTTTGAGGAAAAAATTATAAACCCTCCCATGATTTTTTCAGGCAAAAAATAAGAAAACCAAACAAAACTTTTGAAGGAGAAAAAATTTACTAAAAAACCCTGAAGATAGATTTTTTTTTTTAAGGGACAAAAAATTATTAAAAACCAAGGAGACAGATTTTTTTGAAGGGACAAAAATATTAAAACCCACCAGAACATCGATTTATAAAACTCAACCAATCTAGAAACAAAACTCCTTTATTATGCAAGTCACAACATAAAAAAACTCACAGAGAAAACCCGAAAATTACAGATTTTCAGGCATGATTTTTAGAAAGGAGCCTCGAGAAGAAAAAAACGTGACCAAGAAGAATGCACGGAAAAATCCTTCACTTTTTTGTTTTTAAAAACCTGTCACTGGAAATCGTGGCTTGCAAAGAGCGTCACCTAGGAACATAGTCGTGAAAACACGACCAGAGAGAGCATGGAAAAAAACGCCCAAACCATTTGTGCCCAGAACAAGGTCGCATAGCCACAAAACGTGCCTAGAAGCACAAAACCGTGAAGGATACCACATAGGAGAGCAGGATAGGTAGTCAACAAATCTCGACAAAAACAAATTGCCATGTTTGAGCTGAAGACATCACAGATGCAACCAAGGCTCGAGAAAGAAATCGCGTGCAACAACAGGCAGAAACCGATGCGATTCTACTCCACACGAAGAACAAAGTCGAGGAAGCACTGCAAAACTCTCGTTAGGAAACAAACTACATGTTTTGAAAGAGATGCCCAAAGCACAAAAGAAATCGTGTGCCAAGACCTTGAAGAAATAAGGTTGCCATTTTCTTAAGAAACAAGACCCTGAAAATCTGGAAGTAAGAAACACAAACTTCTAAAAAATAGAACCACGAACCCTAGCTCGCGATTTTCAGAAACCCTACTTTAGCAGGCCCTTCCCAAAATCCTAAGCCCTTCCGTGAGGGAGACAAGCTTAGACCAGCTTTGATACCATGTTCAAATAATCGATGTTTGTTATTAAACAAAGGAGACGAAGGCTCCTTAAATAGAATTACAAAGACGATGTTTCTAAAAGAAACAATCGCTTACAAAAGACGAAGATAGAAACATTCTAACTAATATTAAGACTAAGATGACCATTAAAGAAACTACATTATTCTAATACTAATAATGGATCTGATAATGTTTAGAAAAGAATATCTAGGATTGAGAAGGCTAGTTTGGACAAACCTAGGAGGAAGCAAGGTACTTCCTTAGATCATCTGTTGACACTTAAGGTCAATGCTACTGGTTTGTAGGCATAAGTCCTTGGGCCCTGGTCTTGTTCGACCTGGGCTTAGGGTTTGGGTTCGGTCCCTTGTGGGTTCAAATAGGTTTTGGCCCAGAGCTTGTGGGTCCAGCTTGGACGAACCCGGGTGAATCCGAGCAGAATTTCGGCCCATCTCGCCTAGAGCCGGCAAATTTCAGCTTTATTTAATTTTTTTTGACTCCAAAAGTGCACTATAGGAATTGATGTGGTGAGTTTCCCAAATATTTCTTATGGCACAACACGTTTCTTTTTGTCTATCTTGTAGAGCTTTATTTTCTAAGAAGGAATTGTTATTAGTGTTTTTTTGCTTCAATCAAACAATACTTTATGTTGCAAGATGGTTAAACATATATTCTTACTAGTGAACATTTTTCAGGACAGCTCAAGCTTTAAACTTTTTCAAAAGCTCCCTTTTAATCTTTTAGAGGTTAAACTAAAGGTATTATGCATGAACAATGATATCCCTGACAAGCATCAGTTTCCTATTATTTGGATTCTAGATTAGTTATCTTGCTTGAATTAGCCCAAGAGTTTCTTGTGATTCCCCCTCTCGTATTTCATGATTTTTGTCTGTCCATGTTTGGAGGACTTTTACTAAAATATGGAGAATTTCTGTTATGATTTCTTAAGATAACACGTTTTAATATAAGTTACTGGTACTATCTATGGGTCATATACCTATTATGGTGATCATTTATTTTCTTGCGTCACTAAAAGACTTTACATTTATGATAGTAAGTTGCACTTTCTGCTGCCGGACAGAGTTTTAGATCTTGTTTTATTTGAATTTCGCATGCCAAGGAACAAAACAAAAAGAAACTAAAGTGGGAACAGTAGCTATAAATAGGCTCTTAGGTATTAAGAGTGGGGAATGCTCTTTGGTTGAAGTGATTTTGTGCACATGTGCATGGAAGTGGTTTTATGATATTTGATTAATGATGGCTGATTGTTGACAGTTGACATTATTATTTTTTAACTTTAATCTATAACATGACATTCAAGTTTAACTAATATTTGATTATTAATATGGCGGTGTATTTTGCTATGTTATTTGACTATCAATATGGTGGTGTATTTTGAACATAATTACTGCCACAAATATGTATATATTTTTGATTTTTATATGTATTTGTATCAATGAACCCAAAACAAACCCAACGCCCAAAAATTTTTTGATCGAACCTGCGAACCGGACCCAAACTGTTAACTTAGGATAAAATGAGTAAATATTACTTCAAACCCTTTTAACATGGGAGCAAAGGCCATTCCTGAAATATCCCAAATGGGATCTGCCCTAAAATTCTGATTTCTGATTTTTTAATTTTCTGAAAACAAAATATCACAACAAAAATACAAGAGCCCAAACATGACAAATAAACATGCCAAATGATGCTACCAATTGAAATTCATATCAAACATGAAATCTATCATGAAAAACACAAGATAGGGCATCCAAATGCCACATACAAATCTGATTTTCTGTAGGTAATTTCTGCTGTTACAAAACTGAATATTCTGGACTGATTTTTCAATGAATTCATGGGCTCAAACATGCCAAACATACATCCAAACTTGTCTGTAAATCAGATCTAAAACTAAGATTTACATACTACAAATATGCAAATTAGTCTTCAAACATCAAACGCCAGATGGGTGAATCCTTCCTTGGCAAGCACTTAGGGTTTGTTGCTCCAAAAATGCAAAATCGCCCTCCAAAAATGGGCGCTCAAGTCTACTCCAAAGTGGCGCTCCAAATTAGGGCAAAACCCTAATGCAATATGCACACAAAATGCCACAACAATGCTGCTTCAAATCTGATCTGCAAATCTGATTATGCAATGATGCTCCAAACCTCCAAATGTCTTCAATGAAGTGCAATTAGAACTCCGTTATGAGTCCTCCACAAGATGAGCTAGGTTTTAGTCCTACTCACCATTTTCACAAGGGTTTCATCCTTGGAATAAAGCCCAACCAAAGTTGCATCCAAACAGAAGGATCTCCAAAATGAAAATATGATATGAATTGATCCCCAAATGACATCAATTGTTATTACCTTTCCCCTCCAAATCTGCCCAACCTCCTCAAGGCAAAATATTTATTTTATTTGCTTTTCTTTTTCTCCTCCTATCTTGGCCGACCACAAGAAAGTATTCTTATTTTATTTTTATTTTTAGGTCCTCTCCTAGGTCGCACACCTTCAAGGCCATTTTATTCAATTTATTTTATTTTACAAATGGCCCATAAAAATATAGGAAGTCACTTAATATCTTCAATTTGCGCAATAAAATTGATTAGATATAATAATTAATCAATTAGGTAATTCCTTTAGCCCTCCGGCTTAGCCTATGGGAAAAGGATAGGCTAACCGACCCCATTAGGTGACTACTCAGAAAATGGGGACATTACAATTCCCACTATAACTGGGAAGCCAAATAAAAGTCTAATTACATGTGCTTTCTAATCATAAGTTGCTTTCTGATGGTCTCATTTATTTATAGTCTACTTTGGTGAATCTACTTGTTGATTAATTAGGCACACATGTCTGAGGAGCAGATTTTCATTTCCCACAATGTTTTTCTAAAATATTCTTTACTTCGATCTTTGAGCATAGCAAGTATTTGTAGTGCAGAATGTGCTACTTTTTACCTATTGTTACTTTAATATTTGGGCACTTGGAACTATATTAGTAAGGAATATTCTTATCATGTAATTGCTAACTGGTATTTGTATTCCCAAAATGCTTTATGTATGACAAACTGCTTTAATGTGTTTATTGGTAGTAGCCACTGTTATTATATTTGGACAAAATTTGACTTATTTTTTTCTTTTGCAACTTCCTAACAGACATATGTGCTAGATGTGCATCCTTTCAATCCAAGAATAGCTATGAGTGCTGGATATGATGGAAAGACGATAATCTGGGATGTAAGTTACTATTAGATTAACTCATTTTTGCATTTTTGTCCTTTGATTGTTGCGAGTTTTCATTATAGTTTAGTTATGCCAACCTTTTTTCTTCTCAGATATGGGAGGGTGTACCTATTCGAATCTACGAGACTGGATCATTTAAGCTTGTAGATGGAAAATTCTCTCCGTAAGTGCCTGATAGGTGTATTATTGTTTTTAATAATTGAAAAATATTTGACAGCTGGATTGTAAATCCTTCTTGCACATTTTGAACTTGCATATGCTCTACTTTTGAAGCTTAAGAGAGGAACTCATATGGTCTAAATTATGTAGTGGCCAAGTCAGAAGCATAGTTAAGCATTTTTTGCCTTAGCTTGTGGGGTTGATGTGATCTAATATCTAGGCTAAAAACTGACATGAGTACTATTTTGAGTTGTATTGTTTTCAGTTTGATTGCTTATTGATGAATGACAGTAATTATATTTAGTTTAAAGATAGAATAGGTCCTTTTCAGTGGACAATTCTTGAGATGCTTGTGTAGTGAATAATGTTTTCTACATTGGCTAGAAGAGCCTGAAAGGATAAAATAAGACAATATGCCGTTAATTTGTTTGAGAAGGATTTTTTGTTTGAGAAGAAGCACACACTGGACTGAGCAACTACATGTTATTTTTTTATTTTATCCCTTTGTATGAATTGTCTGCATTCAACATCTTTCTCCTTGTCTTTTCCTAGCTATGCATACTATAATTCTGGTTCCTATTTAAGGTATGTATCTTTTACTATTGACAAATTAAATTATGATAACCTTGGAAATTAATCATTATTTAACAAGAAATCCAGGCAATAAATATTGCTTGAATGTTTAGTTCATATTTGAAGAGGAAATATGTCTTGTGCAAGTTATGTATAATATCCTTCTAAGGCAGAGAAGTTTGTTCTGGTCATTAGAAGTTGCCTGAAGCCATGATTACCAACTGATGGTCTCATTTATATTCAGGTTTCATTTAAACTGTAGATGCCTTTTTGCAAGGGTCTGATGTCTGTATGAATTCTAATTCAATTTCATTACTTTCTAGTGTTGCACAAGGCTATTCTACTGACAGCTGTGTTATAAGGATACTTAACATTACAGTATGTTACATCGAATTTCCATCATACAGGGAGTATATGCTATACTAATTTATTCTCATTGCAAGCCCTCAGTTGAGCTTGCAAATTCCTTGCTTGTGGGCGTTTTCTTAGTCAACTCAAAGTGAATTTTAGTGCTGTACTGGGAAGCTTTGGCATAACAATTGAATTGCAAGAAGAACCGAAGCATAGAACATGCCTATTCTCAACACTGCAGGTTTTAAGAACATCCAGCCTTCAGACTGCATTGTTTGCGTACAAATGCTTTTGTTTTCTGTTAGTTTGTGAATACCATACTTTCTGTCATTCAGATGCTTTAAGAATCAAGTTTCAAACCAAGTTTATGAAGTGAATCATACATTACGAGCAACTCAAATATCCTCATAGGTTATTAGATCTATTCTTCAAGCCATACTTGCTCAATTGCTTTACTTATAGCTTATTCAGTTTATTTGGAGCTCACTGCAGATAAGTTCATGGCAAGGACTGAAAAAATTGTATCCTCCTTTATTTTCAATAGATTTATAAAAAAGTTACTGTGGATGTATCTGAAGTTTTACAATCTAAGGATTGTGAGAAACATTGTTTGGGTTTTCCCATTACACTATTCTTCTTTCAAGTATGATTCTGTTTTCTGTATTAAATTGACATTTATTCTATGTCTCCAGTGATGGGACATCTATTGTACTCTCAGATGAAGTAGGCCAAATATACATCCTAGCCACAGGACAAGGAGAATCCCAAAAGGATGCAAAGTATGATCAGGTATGAATTTCGTTAATTATGTATTGTTGTAAGATGATTTAGCCCTCTTTATACCTTGCTCTTTCACTTGTATTATGTGATAAATAGTTCTGTACATCTTACATAGCTATATCTATGACAGTTCTTTTTGGGGGATTACCGTCCTCTTGTTCAAGATGTACATGGGAATGTGTTAGATCAGGTGAACTTTCTTTTCTTGGAATGTAAATTGATATAGCTTTAGGTTGATACATTTATCGAGGAGAAAGACACCATGGTTGTGACTACAGTTCCATTTGTGCAGGAGACTCAACTTCCTCCATATCGACGCAACATGCAAGATCTTCTTTGTGATATAAGTATGGAGATTATTATCTTACTTTGTTCTAATTTACTGAAGTAGGGTTGTTTGTGCCCTCCTTTTAAGTATGGTATGTTTGAACTATATGTAATCAAAATAATAAAGATACCAATAAAGTAATAAGTAATAAGTTGAAGTGCAAATGATATTTTCTTTCATCTGGTTTGCTGCTACTAGTACATTGTTCTGACTTATGTGTGTCTAGGGCCACAATGTTGTTGGAAATTTCCTCTTTAATGGAAATGTACTCCTGAAAAGTTCAATTATTTTTTAAAATAACCAAAGAAAGAAAGTAGAAATTTCAACCCTACTTAATATCAAGTAAAAGAAACATAAAATAAATGGATACAAATTCATTCTGCACACTTCTTTCAGGCATGGTGGTCAGCTTTGACAATAACATATCTCTGCCTTATTTGACAACTATTTTAGAGTATTATTGCATCTTGTATGAATATGTGTGTGTGTGTGTGTGTATGCTTGTATAGACACACACACACATACATAGCTGCACCAAGCATCCAACTCTGGGGATTCACTAAAATACCTATCATTATCTTGATCACGAAACTAAAAATCTCTACCATGAGCATCAGACTATGAAGAAATACCAGAGCCAGCAAATGTGAAACCTGGCACAGAGCCCGACTCAACCTACTAGGGTTGGGTCACTTTGACAGCTACATGGACTAACTATATAGGGGAGCTAGAAAAAAAGTTGGAATATAAATTGGAGCATCCGGCCTATAATTGTTTGACGAAATGCCTGTGTGCTTGGAACTGTGAAAATTGAAACTTTGGGTAAAAGAATTGCTCAAGGATATTACAGAAAGACTTAAGTTTTTCGAAGGATTGAAAAATTGAATTTAAGATACAAGTTGGTTTTCGTGCAATCGTGAGCTATATTTGTTGTGGAGGTTTCCTTGTATGTTTTTCAAAGGAATGAAAAATAGGTTGAGTTGTAATAATCTGCGTATGCTTCTATTTTTGTTTCGACATTTTGAATTTCAATGATTTGTGTGTTTAATTCAAAATTTACAAAGCATTAGGTAATTAGTCATTGTGATTGGACTTTTAACAAGGTATCAAAACTAGGGGTAGGAGGATTTTTGTGAAGAAAATCACAACTAGGTTACAAGAAGAATTCACGTGTTGGATTTGGTTGGAATCATGAGTAGATTGCATCAACTTTTTAAGGGAAATTGTGAGCTGATTCTTTTTTATTTATGAAATCATGACATTGAAGCATAGTCATGGGCATATTTTTTAGTTGAAAATTGTGGCATAAAACTATCAAAAATTGGGTGTTTAAAGAAGAACAAATCATGGTTGGTCTTTCTTAAAAGAAATCCCATCTCAGGAAGTTTTTAAATTGTGCTTTATTTTTTTGATAGGTGGCTAGTTTGGAACCATGTTTCTAGATGGCAGCTTAGTCACAATCATTGCAAGGTTTATAAACCCATAGCTAGGGTGAAAACGATGATCGAAGTTTTTACTAGTAGTCAGGGTTTGAAAGCGATGGCTAGGGTGTAGTTTGTGAGCTTTTTAGTTGTAGGTAGGTTTACTTTAAGGGCATTTCTTGAAGGATTAAAAATAGTAGCTTGAAACAAGAACTAAGGCACATAATGAACTTGCAAGGGATTTGCTAGGGTTTGAAGCAACAACTAGGAGTGTGAACTAGGGTTTGAAAAAGAAGTAGGGTTTACAAGATGTAAACTAGGGTTTTGAGACAAGAATAGAGTTAAACATAAAGGGTAACAAAAAGAGTATGGAAGCATCCTTATATCAAGGGAAAACAAACTTGAGTATGGTCATTATGCGTCACAGTGTCTAGACAAGAAGAACTAGGAAAAGTAGCAAAAGAAGTTTGAGAGGAAGTTCTCAATGGTTTCTTGTCTTCGAGGAATGCTTGGTATGTGTACAGTGGGGTTTCTAAACATATGACATCAGGTTAGGAATTTTATACCAATTTCAAAGAACAAAATTTTGGAGTTTAGATTGAGCTTGGTGATGATGCCAAGTATCTTAGAGGGGTTGGTACAATTCCCTTTCAGATGTAGAAAGGAATTTCACTCAATTTTAATGATGTTTTGTTTGTTCCATATCTCAGGAATAGTTTGCGTTCACTTTTTGTGATGGATTAGCAAGTTCTTATCAGATTGAAAGGATCTAGCTTAGATATTGCATAGATGATAGGGGTCAGAGGAGGCAATATTTACAGGTTACAAGATGAACTGGTTTGAGCAACGTGACTAGTTTGAGCAATGTGAATAAGACCATTGATTTAGAGCCTCCAACTTCTAGGAAGCTATAGAACAAGTTTGGCAAGATGCCATGGTGGAGTGCAACTCTATCATAAGAAATGATGTATGGGACATTCTGCCAAGACCAAAAGGGAAGTTAGTTGTTAGTTCTAGGTGGGCTTTAAAAGATTGATTATGTTGTGAATGGCAACATTGAAAAGTACAAAGCAAGGTTTGTGGCAAGAGGGTTCTCCTAGTAGGAGAGAGTAGACTATGTGGAGGCTTTTGCTTCAGTCGCCAAATACACTTCCACTAGAACAATTATGCCTTTAGTTTTAGTCATGGTCTCATTGAAGAACTGTATATAGAGTAGTCTCAAGGCTTTGGGTTAAATGGGAAGGAATCCCATGTTTGTAGGCTTAGGAAAGCCTTTTATGGACTCAAACAGGTATTCAAGGCATGGTATTCGAGGATGGATGAATGTTTGGTAAGTACGGGCTTCAACAAAAGTGAAGCAGATTCTAATCTTTATTACATAGTTGTTGGGACTAATCTATACTTATTTTGATATTGTACATAGATGATTAGTTCATTACAGGTGTAAAGTAATTCATTGCATGGTGCAAGGCAGATTTATCTATTGAGTTTGAGATGAAGGACATTGGCTTTTTGCATTACTTTTTGGGGCTAGAGGTTTTGTAGAGAGTAGGAGAGGTTTTCCCTGGGCAGGGTAAGTATACAATTGAGATCTTCAAGTGATTTTGGATAAAGGATTGCAGACCTGTGGCCACACCTATGATCACTAATTCGAAGTGTGTAACATTTTTAGATTTGGAGGTGATTGATCCTACATTGTACAAGCAGCTAGTAGGTTCCTTGATGTTTTGCAGTGAACACCTTGAGTTAGTTCACGGTGGAGCCTAGCAAGAGCATTAGGTGGCACCAAAACATGTGCTTAGATATTTGAAGGGCACAATGAAGTATGATCTGAGATATCTTGTAGATGGTGAAATGAAGTTGTAGGGGTATATAGATTCTGATTGGGCAGGTAGTGCAGCAAGTAGAAAGAGCACCTCAGGGTGTTGCTTTAGCTTGGCGTCAGGAATGGTACCTTGGTTCAGCAGGAAGTAGACTTTAGTGGCACTAAGCACAGTCGAGGTAGAGTATATGGCAGCTAGTACCATTGGTTGTGAGGCCATTTGGCTTCGTAAATTACTTGTAGGGTTGTTTGATCAGGAGTTGGATCCCTTGGTGATTTATTGTGATAAACAGAATTATGTTAAAATCTTAGAGAATCTTATGTTTAGTGACAGGTTCAAGCTCAAAGAGATCGGATATCATTTCATCAAAAACAAGGTTCAAATGGGAGTGGTTAAGATCCAATAAATATCCACAAATCAGTAGGTATCTTATATTTTGACCAAGCCTTTAGCAAAAGGAAAGTTTGTGGTCTTTAGAGACAAACTTGGATTGGTGCAGAATTCCTTACTTGCTAAGAGGGAGTGTTGAGTTTTTAGCTTGGATAGGATCTTTCGCATAGGTTAAGTGTGAACGTGTAGGGAAAAGTTCAAGTGGTTCAAGTTAGTCTATTTTGTATTTCACTTTAGTGATTAAAAAGAGTCTTTAATTTAGCCAAATAAGTCTAATAAAGTGTAGATAATCACTGATTTGGAATTAGCCTCCATCTCGTCCTTATAAGTGATAAGGATTTTTTTATTTTAATTAAGCTGTTTTTTTGATGATTAGATTTTTAGCTGAATTAGTATGAAGATAGGAGTAAAATAAAAGATTGTAAGCATTTCTTTCAGATTTTCTTTGGATGGATTGAAAGACTTAAGTTATCTGAAGGACTGGAAAATTGAATGTAAGATACAAGTTGGTTTCCATGCATTTGTGAGTTATATATTAGTTGTGGAGGTTTCCTTGTACATTTTTCAAAGGAATGAAAAACAAGTTATGTGGTGTAATTATCTGTGTATGCATTTGTTTTCAGTTCCGCAGTTTGAATTTCAATGATTTGTGTGATTAATTCAATGTTTTCAAAGCATTGAGTAATTGGTCACCGTGATTGGAATTTTAACAATATATACCCTAATCATGCCTTGGATGCATAATAATAAATGAGCATTGTGTTGGATAAAATGACACTACTACATGCATACTAGAAATGACAAACGACTGCAACATTTTGCATCATCTTTGAATGAAACAATACATCTGGAATACGAGCTAATTCATAAAATATTGTTATCTGAATAAAATAGATGCAATATCTTGTTAATGACAAGAGGATTGTTTATCTTTCTGGGGCTGAAGGATTTCAAGAAGGGATTGCATGCAATATGTTGAATGATTATGACCTACCAGTAATTATATACAAGGGCTATAACTCCTTAGTACACAATTTTTTGTTAATGACAAGAGTATTATCTATCCTTCTGTGTGTGAAGGATTTCAATAAGGCATTACATGCAATATGCTTAATAAGTTGAAATAGTTGGAATATGATTCAGGGGACTATAACACCTCAGTAAGCACACAAGTATATTGAAGTTATTTTTGACTTTCTATTAAATCATTCTTCCATTGAACTTGTGAATTTACATATTCTCCCCTTGTAGATTTGTCACACAAATATGTGTTTTACACTATAAGTTATGTTTCTTATTAATGCTTTTTTTTGCTGGAAAAATTCAGGTATGCTTCCTTACCCTGAGCCATATCAAAGCATGTATCAGCAGCGACGATTGGGAGCTCTAGGGATTGACTGGCAGCCACCTTCTGTAAGACTAGCTGTTGGGACAAATGATGATGGACTTTATGCTATTCCAGATGATATTTTAGGACAGCTACCCCCTGCACAAATTGAGCGGAATAGGGATAGATGGCTGGAACAACCAGCAGAATTGGAAGATGTCATGGATTGGGAGCAGGAAAATGATGTTCAAAGTGATGACACTGGGTCAGAATACAATGTCACAGAGGAATGCAGCAGTGAAGGTGAACAAGGGAGTCTGAATGCCTGTTCTTCAGAAGAGGCAGATTGCAGTACGGATGAAGATGATAACAGCAGCAAAGATGAAGGTAATAGCAGGGCACATCTTCGCAGGTCCAAAAGGAAGAAACACAAGGCAGAGGTAAAGTTAGCCTTATATCGTTTTAAACTTTTATGTGCTTGTATTTGAGTGTCACTGTTGTTGTGCATTAAAGACTAACAGCAATGTAACTTTTTTCTCCTTCTGCAGGGTCCATTGTTTACATCTTCTGGAAGACGTGTAAAGAGGAAAGATGTGGAAAGAGTTGATGGAACTCGAAGCAGGCTAAAGAAATACAAACATTCCAAACATGGCACATTTCTTCCCAAGGAAAGATTATCTGAAAAAACAACAAGACCTCAGAGACGTGCTGCACGGAATGCACTTAACTTATTTTCCCGCATAGGTGATGGTTCTACAGAAGAAGAGGAGTATAATGAAGGAGACAGTGGATTACAAGGAAGTGGATACTCACAGCCAGATGAAAATCCTCTGAGCAGTGAGTCAGAAAGATATGTAAGGAATTCTAAACAGAAAAGTTTTGCTGACAAAGATAGGTCGCAAGATGATCTAATGCCTGTTACTAGTTCATTTCAACATGTCGACGATAATAATGATGGAGAAGCTATCAATAATGATGAATCTAATAAGTATGCTAGGTCTGGGAGAAGAATATTGTTGAAGCTACCATCCCGTGATTCTAGGAAACTAGTTCTTCCTGAAAGTACAAAATCTGATTCTGATGTGCAGGCAAATGCAAATTCTTCTTCTGTGGAGATTTGTTTGAAAGAAGAGAAAAAAGAAAGAGCTTGTAGTTCACTTGATGACTTAGATGTTAAGCATTCTGACAGACAGTATTTGGAATTGTCGAATGCTGAATATAGACCTGAGAGTTTCTGGTGTGATGATCATGACAATAGAATTAACAAGAGTTTTGAGGAGAATGGAACTGCTCTAGAGCATCCTCGTGACCTTTCCATAGGATACAAAGGAAAGGAAATCAGATGGGGAGAAGTAAGGACTCGGACATCTAAGCGTCCTCGGTTGGGGGATTTAAATGCTGTATCTAGGTTGGACAATGGAATTGCAGTGGATCTTCGACATCATTTAAAAATAATGCACAGTTGTACTTCGCAAAGTCCTAAAGCTGGAATAAAGGGTCAGGATAATGCCGACGAGTCTTCTCTGCAAGGTGTGGATGAACATGAAGCTGACATGTTGCATACAAAGCCACAAAATTTCTTGTTAGCCTCTTGTTCTGAAGGTTTAGATGTGGCAGAATGTGGAGATTTTCCTCCTGATAGTATAACCAATTGCCTAACAGGATGCAAAGGATTGTTCCCAGAAAATTTTTCAATGGTGAATGCAAATGCATCTCCCACTGGTCATGGCAATGGAATGGAAGCTGATTGGAAAGAGGATGAAGGCTACATGTCAGAAAAATTTCAAAGAAGTATTGCTCATGACCTAGCTAGTAATAACTTTAATGAATATCATGAAATGGATGAAAAAGTAGCTGACAATGATGGGAATGCTAATCTCAACCATAATGACAATTACTATGAAGCAAGTGATACAAAATATAGTGATGTTAGTAAGCTTAAGAATAGGTCTAGAAGGACAAAGAAAGGTTACCATAGTATATCTTGTGAGCAAAAACATAATCCATCAGATGAATGGGAGGATTCTGGTCATGTGCAAACTTTCCAAAGTACACAGCCAGGGGAAGATTTGTCTGGAAGGCTCACATGGAGGGGTACTGGTATTAGATCAAGAGTTAACTTGGTACACCAGGCTGAGGAAAACAAGGAAACAGATAATTTTGATTATATTAATGATAAAAATACTGGAGATATTGGCTTGAACACGGTACCTGATGCAGAGATGGAGGGTGGAACGCATAATACATGGCATGAGAGGCAACATGACTTTGGAGCTAATGAATGTGTAGGAGAGAGTTCAGCAGTTATGCTTCAAAACTCCTTCAATGAGGATAAGCATATTCCAAAAATCACTTTGAAATTTCATGCCATGTCAGCTGAAGGTGGTAGGAAGGCTAGATCAAAACGGCTGAAACAAGCCAAAGAGTTTATTCAGGAAGATGATGGTACTTCTAACCATTGCATGATTGATGAAAGCCTTAATTATGAAGAAAAACGAGTGAGAATTCAGACAGAAAGATTTGATACTAGACAATCACTGATGGGTTCAGAATGGGGTTCCACTTCTAGAGTTTTGAGTGCATTAAGACCTGCTAGAAACAAGAAGAGCACAATATTAACAAATTCAAGGATGCCTGTGGAAAAGAAGAAGGGACAACAATCAACACGAAAGCAGTCTTGGTTAATGCTATCTGAAGCTGAAGAAGGCTATCGGTACATTCCCCAATTTGGAGATGAGGTTGCATATTTCATACAGGTAGAAGTACTGGATGCACATTTGTTTTGGGTTTTGGCTAGAAGAGTAGATTCCTTTTAAGTTTTAATATTAAATGCTTATACTTCTAGATGAGCTTGAACTGTAATTGAAACAAATTTGCTGGTTTCTTGGGCAGGGACATCAAGAGTTTCTGCATTTGAGCAACTTACAAGAAAGAGGGCCATGGAAATCCTTTAAAGATAGCATACAATCCGTGGAGTTTTGCCGTGTAGTTGGGCTGGAGTATTCTCCTCTTGCTGGATCTGGGGACACCTGCTGCAAGTTGATTCTCAAATTCATTGGTTCAGAGTCCAATGTGAATGGGAAGAGCTTCAAGTTGACATTGCCCGAGTTGACTAATTTTCCTGACTTTCTTGTAGAGAAAAGCCGTTATGATGCTGCAATAAATAGAAACTGGACACATAGGGATAAGTGTGATGTTTGGTGGAGAGCTGAGAATAGTGAAGAAGGGAATTGGTACACTGGCAGAATTATGGCTGTAAAACCAAAGTCAGCTAATTTTGCAGATAGTCCATGGGAGAGATATGTTGTACAATATAAGGATGATTCATCTGGTCCTCACACACACAGTCCTTGGGAGCTTTTTGACCCAGGTAACCGTAGCCTGGATCTTCCACAAATTGACTCTGAAGTTAACTCACAATTGTTAGACAATATTTCAGAGTTGGAGCAAACATCTAATGAAAATGAGGTGAGTAGAACACACTTTGCAGTAACTCAGTTTTCCTTTGTCTATTTACGTTTAAAACATAAATTTATTCCTCATTTTTTGTGTTCTCATCAGTTGTATGATATTAAAATGTCTGACAGGACTGCTTTGGACTAGTGAAATTAGCTCAAGTTTCAGAGAAGTCTGACTTTCATAACAGGTATGTTTCTATTGCATGGAAATGAACTTTAATATGTGTGAAGGTGTTCAAAGTGTATCATGACCTCCAATTATTTTATTAATTCCTTAATATATGAGTGGCTAGAACTTAAAACAAATGTTAAGACGTGCTGAGTTCAAGCTTATCTCTATTTCTGGGATAGCCATGTTTTTGCTAATAAAGTCATGGAACTATCTCTTGGTTGATAGATGAATTTCTGTCCAGTTAACAAATCTCTCCCTTGAAAGTGGGTAGAAGGCACAGTCATGTTCCAGTCTCTCTGTTAGTGATAATAAGTGCATGGGAAATGGTCATTTTAATGATTACTTCTTCCTTATTAACCATAGTTACCTTCATATTTGTTGAGCAGAGATACAAAGTTTTTGTAAGGTCCTCTGTGCAGAAAGTACACTCGTCTCCCAACCGCTTTGTTAATGAAAATAACTGCATGAGAGAAGATTTATTTTAAATATTACATCTTCCTTATTAAGTGTGATTGCCTTCATATATTTTGAGAAGAGACTAAATAATGTTTGGAAGCACCTGTTAGTTCCTACAGTCTCATAATTTACACAGATGTGAATGTATCGACACTTGATGGGGATGGGAGATAGGGATGGAGGCATGTCTGCTAATTAATTGAAAATTCAAAATAAGGATAAGGTTGTTGGGAGAAATTCATGAATTTGAAATAATCTATAAAGTGTAAGTTCACAAGTTTTAAATAATCTGTTACCTGTAAACAAAATATGCACAGTACATAGTGATACTCAAATTAGATTATCAAAATGCCAAAAAACAAATACAAGCTGATTCAAGAGCTCTCGAACAGGATGAAAGCAAAAGCCTTTACACTTGATAAGGTTCCTGGAAAAAATAACACTATTCCATAGTGTTAGAGATCATTTGCCTGGAAAGGTCCTAAATAATTATTGCTTCTACACAATATATGTATAATCAATATTAGCAATGGTTTAGTAATCTTGTTGTACCCAAACCAATTTTTTTGCTTCATCAAGGCATTTTGCTTAAAATGGTCTAAACCTTGTAAAAATGATGTCAAAACTCAGTTTTTGGGCAAATCAAGTATGGGCTTTTGGTTAGTGTGATGTTAGTAAGATACTGGCAAAATTTGAAAAATTTGAAATTTTTGAAAATTA